>BDSL01000111.1:0-327728 GCA_003116995.1 Yamagishiella unicocca | reverse complement strand
GCCGCTTTGTCCTTGCGGCCGCCGCCGCTGCCCTCGCTCCCTCCGCTGCCCCTGCTGGCCGCGTCCCCGTCCATCACCATCGCCACCAGCGCGTCCTGCTGCCTGCGCTCCGCCTTTGCGGTGCCGATGGTCTTGACCAGGCTGCCGCGGCGCACGGACCTCGCAAACGTGACGTTGAAGAGCATGGTGGTCTGTATGCGGCCCACCACTCCCACCAGGCTCATCGCGCCCACCAGCCCCAGCAGCGCCCAGCCCAGCACGCAGTCCAGCAGCCAGTAGCCCCCGTCCACCAGCAGCCTCGCGCGCCTCGACCTCGGAGCCAAGTACTCCATCGCCCGGTGCACAGCCAGGAGCAGGTTGGCGTTGGCGTACAGGATGAGGCACAGGTTGGCGATACCGCTGCCGGAGTACCAGCGAGACAGCCCCACCAGGAACACCACCACAGCGGCGGCGATGCCCGCAGCCGCCCAGAAGGACCACAGCCGCCAGCGCCGCTGGTCCGACACCTTGCCGAAGCGCCGCGCCGCCGACAGCCCCGCCGCCAGCAGGCCCCACAACAGCGCGCTTGCTACGAGGAAGATCAGCCAGCTGCTGGTCAGCATGCTTGGCAGCCCCGGCAGGTTGTCAAGCCGGAGGGTGAGGCGGGACGCAGCGGCGAAAGCCAGCAGCGCGGGCGGCGCGGCCCTGAGCGCCAGGCTCTGGCCCACGTTGAGCCAGCGGTCCGTCTGTCCGCCGCTGTCGTTGCGGGAGTACGCCAGCTGGCGGCAGTTCCACTGGTGCCAGGTGCTGCCCAGCTCGCGGTCCGACTCGCCGCGCAGCCACGCAGCCCAGGCGTGCATGTCGCGCTTGACCTTGGACGGAGAGAAGGCCATGGGGTTGAACCAGCAGGGCGCCAGAATCAGGGACACGGCGGCCAGCCAGGTGCCCCACGTAAGGCCCGCGTAGGAGCAGCGCGCGCAGTCGTTGGTGGCCGCCACCGCCACCGCCATGGCGGCCAGCTCGAAGCCCAGGGCGATGTGCGAGCGGCCGTAGTTGACAAAGAGCTTGATGAAGGAGGAGGAGGTGATGGAAAAGCCGCGGCCGGTGGCGACGTAGGTGGCGCCGCCGTACAGCATCGAGCGGTGCAGGGCGCCGGTGGTGGTCTGCTGCTTGAAGATGAAGAAGGTGAAGGAGCCGCTGATCACCTGAGCCAGCGCCGTCAGCGCGCCGCGAACCAGGCCGAGCTCCAGAGCCACCTCCGCCACGTACGGCAGAAGCGACAGGAGGCCCAGCTGCAACACGTGCTCCACGCGGATGGTGTCATACGCCAGGGCCTCACGGATTACGCCCGGCGGCGGCGGCGGCGCGTTCATCAGCACGGGCACCAGCGGCGTGCCCGGCGGCGGCGGCGGCGGCGACGGGTAGTACGTGACGACCCGGTACACTGCGGCGCGGGTGAGTGCGAAGAACAGCAGCGCGTACACGTGCGCATAGACGGAGCCCATGACCAGCCACGTGTTGAAGTAGGTGCCGGCCAGGGAGTGGTAGAGGTGCAGGCAGCGCCACAGGTCGACGCGGGCCGCCATGCGCAGCAGGTCGCGGCTGAGCGCCACCTCGCCGAAGCCGGAGCTGATCTTGGACTCGAAGGCGTTGATGGAGTCGAAACCCACGTCTCGGCCCTTGCCGCAGCTGATATACTCGCGGAACTTGATGCGGCCGCCGCGCAGGCTGTGGTTCATGCCGCCGAAGATGTCCTCGGACACGTGCAGCTGCCGGGTGGCCTTGGCGACACCGCCCTGGGTGGGGGAGGGGGCGATGGGCGCGGAGGGTGAGGACGCGAGACAGAGAGCCTTAGGTAGGGTTTTACGGTGGGCGCGGTAGGTCCATTATCCGAGGCTTGCGACGTTTCGTCCCAGCCACTGATTGCTTCCCTGGTCTGCCCCCGCTCCATCCCGCCGCCACTCACCCTGGTCATGACGAACAGCTTGTTGAAGGCGTCCGGGTGGCCGTAGTGCAGTCTCACGTTGGCGGGGTAGGCCATGGTCCGCTGCACCATGGTGGAGAACGCGAACTCGCTGCTGGCCGCGAAGCTGCCCAATGCGCCGGCCTTGTCGCTGAACACCCACTCCCGGAAGCCCACAACCGCAACGGGCCGCTCAGCGCCGCGCAGCTCGCACAGCAGGTGCTTGAACTCGGACGCCAGCGGTAGGGAGGCGGAGGCGGCTGCGGCCTCAGTGGCTGCGGCACCCGCCTCGCGGCTCCGGCGCATGGGGATCGTGGTGACGGCGGCGGGAGCGCTGCCGGCCGAGGCGTGGGAGGCCCCAAGAGCCGCCTGCAACGCCGCCGCCGCCTTCCTGGCCGCCCGCGTATCCCTCTCCGGCTGTAGCTCCGCCAGCAGGTTCCGCATCTTGAGCGCCTCCGCCAGCGCGTTGTCCTGGTTCATGTCAATGGTTTGCAGCGCCTCGCCAAAGCAGAAGATGACGGCGTGGTTCTGGTTCTCCGGCTTGCCCTCGCCAAGGATGACGCCGCGCTTGCTGTACCGGTTGTACGGCAGCCTCACGCGGTAGAGTTCCTCGGTGCGGCCGCCGCCGGCAGCAGCGCGGGCGCTCGCCACCGCCACCGCCGCCGCCGCAGCCGTGGCGCTGACCTGCGACACCAGCCCCTCCCTGCGCGCCTCGCTGCCCGGACGCCGCCCGCGGATGAGCACCGCGTACTGATGGCACGCTGGCGGCGCAGAGGCTGCGGCGGCGGCGCTCGCTGCCCTCGCCGGCGCACTGACAGGCACCACGTCCAGGTACGACACCCGCAGGTGCGAGAACGACTCCAGCAGCACGTCCGTGCTCTCCGCCAGCCACCTGTCGCGCAGGTTGGACGAGCGCCGGTTCTGGCCGTACAGCTGGCTCGCCACCACGTGGGTGAACTTGGCTCCCACCACGTCCTCCACCTCCGCCGCGTGCTCGCGCCGACTCACGCCCGCCAGGCGGGGGCTCTCAAGCGCCGCCAGCACACGCAGCGCCCTGCCGTACGCCGCCATGCCGCGGACGGTGCGCGCCAGCAGCTGGCCGCGGTACGACGCCCACAGCTGCAGCGCGAGCGCGTGCTCCGCCAGCGGGCCTCCCTCCGCGAAGTCAGCCTCGGTGGCGGCACGCAGGTCCACACCGCCCAGGCTGGCGCCCAGTCGCTCCTTTAAGTTGTCCCAGTCCTTGGGGAACATGGAGCGGATGTAGGCCATGAGGGACACGCGCTCCTCGGTCTCGGTCAGCAAGTCGGGCAGGCAGGCGGCGGGGTTGGACTTGGCGGCAGCGGGTGGCGGCGCCAGGCCCAGCGCCTCCGCCGCCGTGTGCGCCTCCAGCGGAAACAATACGTCCTCAGCGTACAGAGGGGTCAACACCGTCCAGGAGCTCATGGTAGCCACTGGAGACGGCTTGGCCATCTGGCGGTTGGCGAGCGAGGTAACGAAGAAGCCCAGGATGCGGCGGGCCTCAGCGCCCGTGGGCTGCGCGGCGGCGCTGCTGAGGTTGAGCACCTTGTCAGCCGTGGACAGCACCCGGCCCAGGAGGGGCAGGTCCACAGCCATGGAGGGAGAGGGGGAGGCGGAGGGCAAGGCGGGCGGCATCTCGCCGCGGCCGCGGGTCTCCGGGTGCAGCAGCGCCAGCGCAGCCGCCAGCCGCTCGGGCCGCGCCAGCAAGCTCGACCGCACCGCTGCCACCACATCCATCAGCGCCAGCGCAGCCGCCTGCGGGTCCTGTGCCGCCTGATCGGAGTCCTGGTCCTGCTGCGGTGGGGTTGCGGGGCTGCCCCTCTTGCCCTTGGAGACGCCCAGCTTGGCCTTAACCACAGCGCGCGCCTCCACCTCCACCGCCGTCAGCACCCCCTCCAGTGCAGTCGCCACCTCGGAGTGAAGTGACTGCCGCAGCAGCAGCGCCTCACCGGCCCCGTCGCTGCCCGCCGGCGGCAGCGGCTCCTGCAGCGCCACCAGCGCCGCCAGCAGGCAGCGCAGGGCCGTGAGACCCTGCTCTCGGCTGCGCGCGTGGGCCACGTCCAGTGCGGCGGGGCAGCAAGTTGCCGCCAGCAGCGCCGCCGCCTGGTCCCCGTCCACCAGCCGCAGCTGGCAAGCCAGCCACACCAACATGGCGCGCAGCTCGCCCAGCACCAGCTGCTGCGCGGGGCTGGCGGAGCCGGTGTCCACCACCCGCTGCACCTCACCCGCGTAGAAGAAGGCGGGCAGCAGAATGGGGCGCAGCGGGCGGGCGGAGGCGGAGGCGCCACCAGAGAGAGAGCTGCCATCAGCGCTGTCGCTGCTGACGGACGCCGAGTCGGGGGTGGCTGGGGTGGCTGCGGCGACGGCCATGGCGGTGGCGGCAGCGGGCAGGTGGGTGAAGGTGAGGTTGGACCTCTCGCGGTCGCTGATGAGGTCGCAGCAGCGGAGGTCGTCGATCACTGCATCCCAGGCAGCCGCGAAGGCCATCCACTGCGCCAGCTGCTCGTCGCCCTGCCCCGACAGCATCGCTACCAACTCGGCGGCGGCCGCGGCGTCGCGCCCGGCACGAGCGCCTTTCCGCCTGCCCTTGCCCTTCAAGCCGGGCGCGGAGGGCAACTCAGTGTTGTCGCCGTCAGCTGCTGCCGAGGGGCTTGAGCTGGCCGTGGGCGAGTCGGCAGCGATGGCTGAGGCAGGGAGGCCCAGCACCCGGCTGCGCCGCGAATGGTGGTGTGGGGAGTTGGAGGCGCCGCTGAGCGAGCAGCCCTGCCCTTCGCCGAGCGACGTCCTGTCCAAGCTGCTGAGGCTGCTGGACGAGCGGGACCCGTACGGCATGTCGGGGTCGAACACGCTGCCGTAGTCGCGGCCCTCGTCCTCCGACCAGACTCCATCGGCTGCGGAGGCGGCCGAGAAGCCCGTCGCCACCGCCTCCCGCCGCCGCCGCTGCGCCGCCGCCGCGGCCGCCCTCGCCGCCTTGTTTGCGGTGTCGCTCATGCACCGCGCCCACCACCTCAGCGGCGCCCTGTGGAACTCGGCCCTCAGCCCCTCCCATGAGCCCGCGACGCCCAGGTTCAGCGACACCAGGCCGTGCACCAGGCCCCATACCATGAGCACCAGCTGGTAGAAGATCTGCGTGTCCACCAGGCACACCAGCACGAAGGGAGCAACACGCAGCGCCACCAGCAGCCAGTCGCCGTCGATGCAGCGCAGAGGCAGCTCCAGGCCAAACACGCGGTAGTGCGGGGTGTGGGCGGCGCAGGCGAGCCAGTTGCGGTGCAGGATGAGGCGCACCTGGGACCAGGGAGGGGAGGGAGCGGAGGCGGGAGGGGGTGAGCGATGGTGTCGGAGGGAAGCTAGGAGAGTAACCCTGGACATCGGCTGTTTGGCGGCCACTTCAGCCACAACATTCCCTGGCCCCGGCCTCCGCAGCTCCCGGCCCCACCTGCCCGGCCATGGGCCTCATGATGACGTAGTAGTCGAACGCCACCTTGGCCGTCAGCACTTGGACCCAGAACAGCGCCGTCAGCAGCGCGGCCCGCCAGCCCACGGCCATGGGACGCTCCAGCCAGCAGCCGGCGGCGGCTCGCTGCGAGGAGGCTCGGAAGATCGCCGGCAGCCTTAGAACGCTGCTGAGCGATACCGAGTAGCCGTCGCGAGTGGTCAGCAGGCCATGGCCCGCCACCGCAGCCACGTAGCCACCGGCTGCCAGCGGCCAGTAGCTGCGAGCCATCACCTGCAGCGGCTGGGGGCCCATGTGCTGCAGGACGAACAGCCCCACCAGCCCCGCCGCCACCAGCACCCACTCCAGCCAGCCAAACACACCCGCCACCGGGGCGCCCTCCACCGCAACACGCCGCCGCCGCTCCATCCGTGCCTCCACCGCGCCGCCGTCAGAGAGGCGGCTGCGCTGCGGGCCGACATCGCTGTCACCGGCGGTCTCCGCGTCCCCCTGCTTCGGCTGCTCCGTGACCCAGCTGTCTCTGGCCCTGGCGCCCTGCAGCGGGTCCGTAGTGCCGCGAGTGAGCCACCAGTTGGCGGTGCGCTCCACCGCCGCCAACACCGCGTGGGTGAGGACCACACTGGACAGAGCGCGCAGCGAGCCGGGCGCGAACGAGTAGACCATGGTGGCGTGCAGCAGCACCAGCAGCAGGCTGTAGACGCGGTAGAAGGCGCGCAGCAGCGCCAGCCAGCTGCGCCGCTCGCGGTGTGTTTTTACGAACACGCGGTCGGCCCAGAAGGCAGCGGCCAGCACGGCGTTGAACAGGCGCGGGTCGCTGTAGCTGGCGGCGGAGGCGGCAGGGCCGTCAGCGTCGCTTGCTACAGCCGGCGGGAAACCCAGGCGAGTTAGCGCCTCCAGGGCGACGTGAACTTGGCCGGCCTCGGCGGCAGCAGCCACGCCCAGGTCAGCCAGCAGCCGGTGTACGACATCGCGGCGGCACATCGACTCGTTGACGTCGTCGTATCCCAGACGATGCGCCACCTCCTGGCCGGCTGAGGCCATATGGTCCACTTCAAAGGCCAGGACGGTGAAGAGCGGCTCCACCAGCACGTCGGTCCAGAACCCGCCGTCGCCGTAGCCGGCCAGGTCCGCAAACAGGGCGCGGCTGGCGGAGCAGGTCAGAGACGCGTCGGAGGCGGCCGTGGAGGAGGAGGCGCCAGACCGGGGGGTGGGAGGAGGGGACAGGCCCAGCAGCGCCGGCAGCTGAGCGCTGAGGTCCGTGACGGCCTCAGAACAGCGCTCGGGGCGGCAGGCGCCAGGGTCATGGCCGACCTGCTGCTGCACTGCTCCCAGCTGAGCCTGATCGGGGGAGGGACAGAAGGGCAGGCAAACGAGCGGACGGTGAGTGATGTCAGCGGAATCGGGTGGCAAGGCAGCAACCCTGGGGCACATCAGGACATGATTGGGGAATCACATTCGGACCAAACACCGCCTTCAAGGGACGGACCGCCTCCGATCCTCGGGGCCGCACCTGCATCGTGTTCCTCATGGCCAGGCGGCGGTGGCGTGCGTTGCTCAGCTGCTGCTCCGGCCGCAGCCCCTCGCGCCACAGCCCCTCCATTGCGGGGCTGTGGTTGGCCGCCCAGAACATGAACCACATCAGCTCGGGGGTGTGGCGCAGGTTGGCTGCCTCGCTGTACAGCAGGAAGTAGAGTGCCAGCTCGCACAGAAGCAGCTGGACCACCTGGGGCGCCGCAGCGCCGTGCACCGCCAGCAGCTCAGAATCCACAACCAGCGGCCGGGCAGCCAGCCCCACCAGCCGGCACCAGCCCGAGCTGCCCTCGTATGACAAGAAGATGTGCGAGTGCAGCTCCCACACGGCGCGGGCAAAGACAACCTCCTGCTGCTGCTGCTGCCCGCAGTCACCGTCGGCTTGGTCTTCTTCGTCTTTGCCTCCGCTGGAGGTGGCTCCGCTGTCATCGCTGCTGCCGCTTCCTCGGGCCTCCTCCGCCAGCCGCGGCATGAGGTTGCGCACCAGCAGCGCCTCGAGGTGGTCGGCAGCCAGGAAGGCGGTGGCGGGCACCCAGTCGGGTCCAACAGGCGCGGAGGAGGCGGCGGGGGCAGCGGGCTGCTCGTTGAAGGCCTGGAAGCCGAACGCACGTGCCACCGCCCAGGTGACGTTGTGGACATGGTCGCACAGCGGGCGGCGGGCGGTGGCAGCGGGCGCCTCGGGCAGGGGCCGGCCGGCGGCTGGGACCGGCAGGGCGGGGATGTAGGGAATGAAGGGCATTGAGGAAATCTTTGCAGAAGACGAACTCGATGAAACTGAGGGCGTGCCGTCCAGGCTGTAACGAGGCAGCTCAGTGCTAGGGGGCCCGTCTACGGGGCGCGGTCCATGGCGGGACTCCATAGCGTCCAGGTAATCTGTTTAGGGGGCCGTGGGTGTAGGGTATAAGCTGCCAGGCGACATTACGTGAGGCTGGAGCCCGCAGCCTTGGCTTATCGAAACGGATGGATAGCCAATTGATAATTGGCCCGTTTCGCGACCGGACGCGACTGGCCATCGGCACGCAAACCTGAAAAGCTGCGATGCTTCCCAGCCCAGGAAAATATAACATAGCACAAGTAGTTTTGGGGCGTAGGAGAGTCAGCGGTTGCGATTGCCCACCTGTCCTTCGGCTCACGCCTCAACGGTGGGACGTCTAACGCCCGCCTGTATGCAAAATGCCTAGATATAGGCCTAAGTCTGTAATCAGTACCGCTGCTAAAGGTTAAACGAGCTCTGTGCCTTGGAAAAAGCTGAAGGTTCCTAACTCGACTCGTGTACACAAGTCGGCTTGCACTTGCAAGCATTGATAATTTAAAAGACATTATGGAGGCAATTATAAGCGAGCTGCTACGCGGTGTCACTTGCACATCGAAATGACTCGGGACAAGACATGCTCCTTGTGCGACGACTCAACTTCGATACGGCAATGCCGTATGAGCCGAGCCCGAACCCACTCTCCTTCGAAGAACATCAAAGACTCTGTAATTGCTCATAGGTGGAGCCGGTCATTATTGTACTCGTATCCCAGGGCTAACTGCTAAGCTTGGCCGCGGCTCCTCTAACTGAGTACAGGGCATTACGCCCAAAGCAGTGTTTTATATCTTAAATTTCTAAACTTACATAGCGTAAGCACTGACGCTTGGGTTACGAGGAGCTCAACTTTTACACTCACCGCCCCTCTGACTTGGATAGCGTCCAACGTAAAAATGTTTAAGCATGTGAGACATCGATAGCTGTTTCTTTGCCAGCTACGTATTTGTCTGTGCTCCTTACCGTCATGTTGCATCTTTATTTCGCCGCGCAGAAGCCACCTCCGGACGCACGCATCCAGAAGATGCGTGAGCTGGAGGATCGCCTTGCTAACTTACAACAGGACCGTAAGGTGTGTTGGCAGCGATTCTGGTCGACGCTCTGGGACATGTGCAGTGGTATGCATGCAGCGCAGAAAATACGGGACCCTAGTTGAAATTAGCGGCAGTTGAGCTCCAGACGTACGGAGTGTGTAATAGGGCGCCTGCTTGATTGCCATGATGAGGCTACGCTGAACGGGTCCGCGGCGTCGGCCAGCGCAGGCAGAACACAAAATGGTGGCTGCCGCGGACTTCGAGACGCGGACCACGAAAAAGATCGTCGGCAACATAGTGCAGCAGCGCTTCGAGGCGCTGAAGGCACGTCAGGAGGGCGACCTCAACGCGCGGCGGCAGCGGCTTGCAGACAAACTGGATGCGGAGGACATGGCCCTGCGACAGGAGCTGATCGCCAGCAAAAAGACGCCGGAGCAACGGCGGGCAGAGCTTGCGGCCCGTGCACGGGCACTGGCGGGGAAGCGGGAAGCAGAACGGCAGCAGTTGGCTGCCTCTCTGTACGAGAAGGCCTTCATCCAAAGCTGCGACGTGCTGCGGGGAGAAAACTCGAAGCGCATTCAGTACCGCACGATCGAAGAGCGCAACGCGCAGGTGTGAGGGGCTGAGTTGCTATAGGACTGGATTTGGGGGGCGTGGGGGCGCTAGGAGCTGTGACGGATCTGGGCCAGAGTCATAACCTGGCGGGCCTTGCGAGTCATGAACTTGAGTCTGACCCACGCCAACGTCATGCTCACCTCATTTTGCATGCATCCGACACCGCATTCCGACGTTCTTCACCACCTGCCTGCCCTACTTGACGCACCGCAGATTGAGCAGAGGATGGCAGCTCGCATCATGGAGGAGGAGGAGAAGCGCATGTGGCACGAAATGAGCGAAGTTGAGCGGCTAAAGAAGGAACAAAGGTGCGCGCCAGCTGGGCTTGAGATGGGGCCGGTATGTGGTGTCGACCTAGGCAGCCCGTAGACACAGGCCTAGGTCGCCGTGCCGCAACAATCGTGTGTGCCATGGCTGGAAGGGGCTGCGCTCCGCCACTCGGTTCCTTACGTCCCGGTGGCCATAAGGAACATAAGGGTTTCTCTGGCTGCGCAAAGGTTGCTGGCGCTGTTCTGGAGGCTTGTGGCGGTGTTTGTGCTGAATTTTGGTAACTCGCGTCGGTCCGCAGATACCAGGACGACAAGCGGCGCGAGCGGGAGGGGCGTGAGGAGACGCTGCGGATACTTGACGAGCAGGTGCGGCAGATCAATGCTCGTCGCGACGAGCAGGTGCAGCTCCGGCGCGCGGAGATTGCGGAGCTCAACGCCACCTGGCAGCGCATGGCGGCGGAGCAGGAGGCGGTGGAGATGGCAGAGCGCGAGAACATGAAGCGTCTGGCCGAGGAGCTGCAGGAGTTCAACCGCATCAAGCAGATGAAAATATCGGAAGAGGAGCGGGCAGAAAGGTGCGGGATCATGGGAGGGAGACAACGACGGCCCATGTAATCTTTCGTCATAGTCCGCAGCCCCGACGCCCAGTTGGTTGATCCCGTGTCACATCGCAGCTGCGTCCGTCCGCCGCATTCGCCCGAACGTGTCCTTGTCCTTCGACGTCGCTGTTCCGACCTCGTTACCTGGTGAAAACGTTTTTCGACCTCGCTTACACTGGGAACCCTTATCCGGTGGGAAACCCTTATCGGCTTTCCTTCCTTTCCCCATCGACACATGTGCAGGGAGATGGATCTCCGGATCCTGCAGGAGGCACTGTACAGGGAGGCGGCTGACGAGGCCGCAGAGCTTGCCTACCGCGAGCGGCGCCGCGAGGAGATGCAGCGATACCGCGAGCAGCTGGCGCTCATGATGGAAAAAGATCGAGAGGAGAGCGCAGAGCGCGACGCGCTCATCCTCAAGGCACAGCTGGAGCAGGACGCCAGACGCGATGCGGAGATCGCGGCCCGCGACATGGCGCGGAGGCAGCTGATGAAGCAGGTGGACGACATTCGGCAGCTGCAGATCCAGGAGAAGCTGGCACGCAGGTGGGATGCCCAGGGAGCGTGAAAAGGGGTCGTCTCGCGTGGGTACGGGTGTACAGGATCATAACGGAGCTTAGTGTATTAACTTATGGAGGTGGCTCAGGGAGCCCACCTTCACAAAGGAATACGGCAGAAGCTCCAGGGCAGGAATCTGGGTTGGGAAAATCCTCAGGAGTGGGCGTGTGGCAGCGACAAGGTTACCACGGTAGCTCAGCCCTCCCAAAGCACCCAACCTGCACGCGATCCA
This sequence comes from Yamagishiella unicocca, assembly GCA_003116995.1. NCBI lineage: Eukaryota > Viridiplantae > Chlorophyta > Chlorophyceae > Chlamydomonadales > Volvocaceae > Yamagishiella > Yamagishiella unicocca. The sequence goes on along the minus strand of BDSL01000111.1, from coordinate 316,666 downwards.
TGAGCAATTGCACACGTTCAGCCTGCAGACAGACAAGGAGCGTTTGAGTTCTGGATTGTTTCCGCTCGCCTCACCCTAATTGCCGCGCCTCGCGCCATGGCCACAGGATGGCGCTGGCGGAGGAGAAAGCCTTCGAGCGCGTCAAGATGCTGGACGACGTGGCGTCGGCCGCCGCGGATGCGGCACAGCGTGAGGCGGCGGAGCGCAAGGCGGGTGTGACGCGGCGGTTGGATTTGCAGACCCAGATCGTAGCGAAGGCGCACATGAAGGCGGCGGACGAGGACGAAAGGCTGCGCGAGGGGGAGCAGGTGGCGAAAACCGAAAAGGCCTACCTGGCCAAGGTTGGCCAGACGCTCGCCAACACCGACCCCCCCATGTGGCACGGCCGCAAGAAGTTCGAGTGGAACTGATTTAGAGCTTGAATCGCATTCCCTTGGGGCCGTCGTTCGACGGGTGCGGTCAGGCGCGTGTGGGGCGAGTTGCTGCCGGCATGGCGGCTATTAGTAGAAAGCAGATACCGATACTTGCGGTCCTGGTGCCGAAATGGTGCCTGGATCTCCGCTGTTGGGACATCTGGTTGGCGGCTGATCCGACTGTGGTGAGGATGTGCTGCCGGGATAAACACTACCAGGCGGTAGACATACGAGTGGAGCGAGCGCTCTGAATAGGAACTCCATTAGGCATTACATTAGTGCACGCGCGTCGAGGGCGCAGGATGCAGTCCTAGCCGCCGACATGCAATCGTAACCTGGTCTGCCACCGACCAGATGTACGTCGACATGGGCGCAGGATGCAGTCCTAGCCGCCGACATGCAATCGTAACCTGGTCTGCCACCGACCAGATGTACGTCGACATATCATACAGTCCATGCTGGAGGCACCGCAAACGCATCGCTGCTGGCAAGTTGTGTGTTCCGTGCATACGCTGACCAGCTGTCCTGCACCAGCCATCTGGTGGTCTCAGCCGGATTATCACGGCTATAAACAACCAAGCAGCGTCATCAAAGCAATCCCTTGGCGCCAGTTACTCCGCCAGTAGATCCATAGCGTGGGTTCCCAATGCGCACTCCCGGCCAGACCTTCTAGGGTGGTGGTGGCACCGCTGCCACCAACAGGGCCGGCGAAGCTAGTAGCGGTGGGCCCGGAGACGCATCCAGCCCAATCATGGGTGGCGCGCCCTCGACGTGCCCGTGGCCGCGGCGGTGCGGTCCGAACAGATGCATCAGGAACGACAAGATCGTGAAGATAATCGGGTTCCATACGACCTGCAGGGCGAGGAAGGGATCGGGAATCTTCACCGCCACATCAGGAACCGAGATGTGGTTGCAGTTGCACCCAAGTGATTCGATCCTCGATGTCTATCTTACAACTTTGATGCACGGCAGCTTGCAGGCATGTCGTCATCCCTAGCATCCAAATTTTGGATTCCAAAAAGCAGATAGCCGTATTCTGCCGCCCCCGCCGACTTACCAGATACCGAATACCGTCCATCATCTGGCGCCGGTCAAGGAGCGAAAGGGTTGGGAACCACATTTAGTATACAACGCAGTGTCCTGACGGCGAGCACCACCATGAAGCTCCGAGAACCATTCCCAAAACCCAATACCAAGAAGCATTCCGACGTGCATGAAGCACATGCTCGCATTCAGCCGTCCCATCCCGGTCCCGCATAGCGAACTCATCAATGGACATGACGGGAGGATGGTCAGTTCGAAGCAGGCTCGAGGAGGCGCGCAGCTACATCCATGGAGGTCCGTGGCCTGGTCCCACATGCCAGCTTCCACAAGTCCACAATCAGGTTTTCTTCCTCCTTTTCAGCGGCAGCCTGTCCACATCGGCTGGCGAGGGGCGCGCCCGCCCGTCGCAACGCTCATGCGCCCTCCCACCCCAGTGCTGCCCCCAACATACCTGTATCCATGTAATATTGTGTGTCTCCCACGGCCGGTCCGCCAGCAGGGCTCGCAGGTCGACCTTCTCCCCGCACTGGGGACACGTGTCCTACGGAGGGCCAGGCGAGAGGTTGCGTGTTGGGCCTGTGGTGGGTGCACCCCACGCTGGTGTTGGGTATATAAAAGGTAAACACCACCACGCGAACTGAAGCCTGGAAGGTAGAACCCGCAGTGCGATCCATACACTCCATCCCCTTTGCCAGGGCCGCGCTGCATCGAACACCTGTCAAACTACCCGCAATGCCCGAGCCACCAGCTGTTCGCTGCATTCCTCGCTTCTGCCGCCACGTCGTTCGCGCATCCCGGTCCACTGGCTTGCCCAGCCGCACTTGCCTTCCATTTCCCAAGGCTCCAACCTATCTAAGTCTAAGCGGCCCGGAATACCGCCCGACTCCCGCAGCCAATCCCTCGCGGCGCACCTTCTTGCCAACCATCGTCCACCCCCGCATGCACAGGTCGTGGAAGCAGTGCTTGCACGACAGCTGCACTGTCCGCTCAGCTGCCGGCTGCACGGGGCGAACCGCTTCCTCGCCGGTGCCCGCCACCGGCACCAACTCGTCACACAGTTCGTTGCCGCAGATCCCGCAGTTGTTGATGCGAGTGACCAGTTGCCGGCCCTCCATGCCCAACCTGGCCGACAGACTGTCCGAGGCCACCTGGGCGCAGTCGCGGCCCAGGATCCCGAAATATAACCCGTACCAAACCAGGTCGATAGGAAGATCCTTGGGTATGAGCAAGATCAGCAGGGGCCCCAATCCAAACAGCTCCGACAGGACCAGGCAGTATCCGGTAACGCCCACGACCTTGCTGGCCTTGTAGACGCCCAAGAAAAACGTGTAGACCTGGCGTCGGTGGGGTCGGAGTGACAGTGCTCAGGCGAAGCTCAGGTGCATGCGAGCAGGCGCTGTGGGGGCAGCGTGTTGGGTGGGTGACGCGCCGCTCCCTGGGGAGTGCTCGCGACTTGAGTGGACAGCCGGAGCGCCATTGGTTATCAGGCCCTCCGTGCAAGAGCTCGTCCGTTGGAAGGACAGCGCGGCCACAACGGTGGGCTCCCCATATGGCACCGCACCACCCGCACAAATACAATCAACCTGCACGACGCAGGCCGTCGGCGCCCTGCTCCGCCGGCCGCGGCACCGCATCCGACCCTTGACTCCGTGAGGTTTGGCTCACCTGCCGAGGGATCGTGCGCGCCATCTTTTTGCGCGCGCAACTCAACAGCAGGCGCCCCGAGACCACCGAGAACACGGTCCACACGAGCAGGAAACGCCAAAAGTGCAGGTGCAGTGAGAAGACGGCGGGCATGAGCCATAGTCCCAGTAGCGTCACCAGCTCATATGATTTGCGGTGGCGTTTCTTCCACAGGAACAGCGCCGTCTGGGAAGAGGGTCAAGGAAAGGGGTAAAGAAAACACAGGGAATCACGGGTCATCTGCAGGTTTCCGGAATCAGAGGGGTACGTGGTGCGCGGCCATGGTACTGGATTCTTAACTGAGTGCAGTAGGCGTGCAAATATGCAGAAATTGATTTAGGGGGGCGAATGCAACAGACGCCATACTTGTGGCAGGAGGCACGCTGCTGTAGTTGCGTAACAGCGGACCGCCTCTAACAAAGGCACAGACACGATGGGTGCGGGCCAGTGCTGGCACGAAGATTAAACAATGAGGCATCTCACGCAGGCGCGCGTGCAGTCACGAGGGAGGAAGGGAACGCCCGGTACGCTGCCGGGAGTTGAAAGGAGCCAGCGGCACGGCGCGCACAAGAGCACGGCGACCGCACTGACCTGTGCCCCGACCATGAGCAGCATGATTCCATATAGCAGGATAATCGCCACGAATGGGCTCATTCGCTCTTCTGATCCGGGCGCGGGGGGCTGGCCGCTGTAAATCGGATGGCCAACGAAGGGTGGGTTGACGGCTTCCACCGCATGGGCAGCCTCGCCCACAGCTGCAACCATGCTGACTAGTTGTTGGCAAACAAATCAACGCGGGGGAATGCCCGTCAGGGTCCGTGCACTAATGCGTTGGAAGGCACAAAGTTTCGCCTCACGTCATGAAAAGAAGTAGATCATGAGTACAGGTTGTGCTTCGTGCTTCGAAACGATGTCTCCATTATGATGTAATAATAATAAGGCAACCACACTCATACGGCACTTCCGTACGGCGCAGTTTGCTGGCCTCCACCCCAATCCCCTAGCGGCAACATGGCCTTGCTATACCTGAGTTGCGACCCAATATACATTGCTCTGTCTATGAAACCCAGCTTCGTCAATGAAGCGCATATAGAGTTATAAGGCACTGCTGCGATGGAAGCCGATTTAGGGAGCACCATATCCGTACGTAAGATTTAACATCAAAATTGCTATATTAAGACGGCCGTTGCTTTATCTCAGCCGCGCCCTCTCCTGTAAGCCTACGCTTGGACATGGCGGAGGAAGGCGGGACGGAGGTCTATGGGCAGTATGTAAACGCAGAGGACGTCCTTGGAAAAGAGGCAGAACGAGACGCGGGGGATTCGGATGAAGGCTCCGAGTCTGAGACCGAGTCTGAGTCTGAGTCCGAGTCCGGGTCTGAGTCCGGGTCCGAGTCCGGGTCCGAGTCTGGGTCCGAGACGGACTCCTCATCAGAGTCAAAGCATTCGAAGGGGGCCAGCGGAGACGAACCCGCTTCGGCGCCGGAGGCGCAGCAAGTGGACGCCGCACGACCCCCAAGCGCGGAGCCCGCTGCCCCAGGCACCGAGCCCTCTGCCCCAAACGCGGATTCCGCTGCCTCAAAAGCGGAGCCCGCTGCCCCAGGCGCGGAGCAAGTTCCCCCAAGCGCCGAGCCCGTTGCACCAAGCGCGGAGCCTGTCGAGCCTGTCCCCGCAAGCGAAGAGCCTACTCAGGAAGCCCGGGCGGAGTCGAGCTCGAAATCCTTGCCTCCGGCGCCATCCCGCACGTCCAGCCGCGATGGCAAGCCCACAGCAGCGTCACATATGGGAGATTCAAGGCCACAGAGCGTGGAGCCCGCTGTAGATCCCCTGGGGGAGTCGCAGTACTGGTCGTTGCCGCCGGCGGTGTCCCGCAACTCCAGTCGCGAGTGCTCACGCAAAAGCAGCCACTTGGAGGCGAGCACGAGCGGGTCCTTCCACTCCCAGTCACCCAACACCCTTCCCCCCATCAATCCGCGCAGCAGCTCTCAGTCGTCGCAAAAGGGGTCCATGTCTGATGCGCATGCCGCAAGCAGGCGCAGCAGGGCCATGAGTCCGAAGGAGGGGTCACCCAATCGGAATCCCATAGCGGTGCCGCGCTATTACAAGCCACCACCCCCACCGCCGCCGCCACCGAAGCCAAAGCCGCGGGAGCGGCACGATGTGTCAGCAGTGGATCCATTGTTTTTGCAGACGGCTGTGTATCGCACCGTTCCCAACGTGGGGCGAGTGTACGACTGGAGACTACAGCACGAGGTCAACGCCGCGCTGTCAAAGCAGCGCAAGCAGCAGGTAAGCTGTTTGATGGATACGACACGATGTGCTGGGTAGGGTAGGGAGTGGTGGAGGTAAGGTATGGCCATGTTAAGCTGATCGGGTGGATGGTGGCCGGCGGCGCGTACACGCGTTGTAGGCTGAGAGGCCGCTGAGAGGCCATGCGGGTGGGTGGGGGTAGGTATACGGCACATCTGAACTGGCGCATGACGAGGTTAGATACGCTGATCTCCTTGGGCTGGACGGGTTGAGGCAGGTGTAAGTTGGGCAGGGTAGAGCCGCATAGAACGGGTCCTTCAGGGCTATTTCGCTTCAGGGCACGATGGGTGGATGGGGCGGGCAGCTGCAGGGCCGAGAGCATTGTCTCACTCGCGCAAGAACGGTTGCTCGGCCATTCCACGATGGATCAGGGATCAATCTGAACCTACGGTCTGACGAACTGTTCAACGTCACCTGCGCTTTTCAGCCCCCAAAACGGTGTGACTGCGGCTTCGGTCCGGAATTTGAGTTAGGACACCTTGACGGCGCCCACCGGCTGCGATTGCAGGTGCAAATGGAGAAGGTCATGGAAGCTGCTCGGTTGCAGCTGCAAGTCCGTGATGCCAATGAGGTGCGCATTGATGCCATGCAGCGTCTGTGCATTGCAGTAGAGGGAGATGTTTTGGGTGAACCCTGCACATTTGCGCCTGCCTTAGCGGTCCTGATTACGGTACCAAAATCGGCTCAGCCCATGTCCTGTCAGATTCAACACACGCTCGCGGTTCCTCCTCTGCAGCGTGCATTCCAGCAGTGGATAGCTGCCAAGGAGCAGGAGAAGCAGCAGCAACACCAGCAGAACCGGCGCATCGCGTACGTGACGTCAGTGTACCACAATCTCGTGAAGGAGGACCCCCTGGAGCGCAAGACGCGCGAGTCCTTGTGGGTCAGCAACTTTGCCTGTCCCACCGCTGGCACCGTTCCGATTCCCCGGCATGTACCCATAGAGCAGGTGAACGAAGACGATGAGCGATTCCGGTTATGATGGCAAAATGCCTTCAATCGGGTACTGCGAGGGATGAGTTTGTTGTGTGGATAGGTCTGTACACTGGTACTGTAGTTGCCCACTGGGATGTGAGGCTGTTGATCCGTGGAGGTTGGTCATCTAAGGCTCTGTAAGGGTCAAAGGGCGGAGTACAGCGCCAGGGAACGTGCAGGCAGCATCCCGGCTGCCTAGTGACGCTGGCTGGTAAGAGATGAGGCACGGGGCGGAGGTGCCGACGGCAAGCGCGTGTAGGCCGCATAGGTACGTGTTAGAGGTCACAAGGACCATGCGTCTCCAAGCAGGAACATCATATGGCGTGTGCAACCAAACATCAATCGGCGATTAAACGTTCTGATCGTGATGCGAATGTGTGAGCATCGCGGGCAAAATGATGTGTACCCGCCGGTAGCAGCGGGTTGGGAGTTGCATCGGGCCGGCAGCTGGATTTCAGCAGCGTTTGTGCGTTTGCCATGAGGTGGTGTGGGTCGACACCGAGTGCGTTGTTGCGCACTCGACGGGAAATTTCCTAGCCTCTCTCGGAACAGGCCCAGTGGATGCATGGGGTTCGTACACACGGCCCCAGACCTCGCTGAGTACACACAGCACGATATCTACTCGGCGTCGCCTGCTTCGTTGGGCTTATGGAGGGCGAGGTTCGACATTGCTGAATGGTTTGGTGTCTGGGCGTCATACGCCCACTTTTGTGCCCTTTACTGTCCCGAACTGTTTACCCATAGTTGTGGCCACTGAGTGCCGAACGAATGCACTTTACACCGCTGCGGGCGGCATAGTAGGCGGCGGTCATACGCTATCCGTATTGACCTCGTCACAGGCAAACGGTGCACACGAAAAAACACAGCTACTCGTGTCCGGTCGGCTAAACTTCGCCCGATATCCTACGCTTCCGCCTCAATTCCCCGAACGAATGCAAGCTGAACTCCTGGCGATCCGAACAACAGCGCTAAGAACGGGAGTGCCAAAGAGGATTGACACGTGGCGGCGTTTCCACCGTGCAGCGTTTCATACACAGGTGCCTTGCTAGTGTGCATCAAGTATTCTCCGTAGCAGTCGTTTTTCTTTTGTTACGAAAGCGGTGATATCAATATGTAAGAATGACAGTTTTTCCAAGGCATGGCATCCAATATTTCGCAAGATAATGGCTGGACATACAATTTTGCACCTGTTCTGTCGTTGAAATTATAGCAGAGAATGAGGACGTGCGAGAACCACGCGTTACGTTCAGTGACACTTGTTGAGTTCGGCACCAAAGCGAGACTGACAAGATTCTATGAGGATGGATTATGATGTATTCGCGTAATTGGTTTAGTTGCTGTGACCTGTGGGTGACGTGCGGATGTGCGCTCGGTGGCCGTCGCTTTTGCATGGAGGCATGGGATGAGTTCACCTCCGCAAGCACCACTACTGCACTAGTCTATACAAGGAACCGTCCTCAACACCGATTCCTTTCCGTGCACTGACAATTACCGCAAGGCACATTCTGACCTTGCCGCCTGTATCACCTGGCAGGTGCTATTACACCCTGACCTTGGAAGCTGTCGTTACCAAGCTGCGCGCCTGGCCTTGGTAGCATTGGCGTAAATGGCACTCATGCATAGGCAGTCCTGCCTCGGCTTGACAGTCTTGCCTAGGCGAGCTTGCCGGCAGGTCGCTGCGCACACGGCTGTCGGAAGAGCGAGCAGCCGTCGCCATTTGCTTCAGCAGGTAGTTGGAGCCACTCTACTCGTGCACACACACAGCGTCAGCCCAGCGAGCGCTACACTAGCAGCTCCGGACCGGGTTGGCGAAGTATCCACGTCAACATCACCGCAAGGAAACAATGCGCTAGATCCGCCTACATACGTCACAGCAACTGGGCGGATTATTGCGAGTAAGAGATATTTGCGCCCGCATGCATGCTTTCGCAGCCGCCTGAAAGCGACCTTTAAACTAATCAACAACAATAATTTATGTGGTTGTAGTCGGGGATCTCCATGGCGATCTGGACAAAGCCGTCGAGGCGCTCAAGCTGGGGCATGTTATGAGCGTCAGCGACGAAGGGGAGGTGTCGTGGGTGGGTGGCGATACCGTCGTGGTGCAGCTAGGAGACGTACTCGACCGAGGGGACGTCGAGATCGGTAAGTGCCCCCTCCGTGCTGGCTCACCGCGGAGCACCCTGCTCTTACTGCCCATCCCTCCCCTGGCTCTGCCCCATGAGGCCACCCTCGCCACATGTACATGCACCATCCATCTCAACGGCATACCACCTGCATGCGCGGCTTTGCTATCATGTATGGACTGCAGCGACGGCGTACACCGCGTTAAGGGCCACGTATGTGTCGGTGCGTGTGGCTGGGAGCCCACCTGCGTGCCTGCGTGGCCCTGTGCTGCACGGTCATGTGAGCAGTCCACGTGGCGTTGGCCATGCAGTGCGTACTGGTGGAATGATGGAGCGGGGTCGCGCCTTGTTGGTGCCCTGTTTGGGGCTGCGCAGGCATCGTTAACTTGTTGCGGTACCTGGATATGGAGGCACGGAAGCGTGGCGGTGCCGTGTACATGCTAAACGGCAATCACGAGAGCCTCAATGTGCGAGGGGACTTCAGGTAGGCCGGTGGTGGGGTCCGCGCGCAACCATCTGTGCGGCGTCACGATGCAGCAGCGTTGGAGAAGCACTCCAGGCGTATGTGTGCCCCCGCCTTTCGAGAATGATGACCTCAGCACGCCCTGTCGAGCATGCGCTGTGCGAGGTGGGGTGGGCGACGCGCGAGGCACACACAGCCTGTCCGCATCCGGCGACTGTTGGGCTCAGTGCTCACGATACGCGATTGATGACGATCCAAAGGGTGCACTGCAAGATGTGATAGCGATCCAAAGGGTGCACTGTCCGTCATCTTCCGCTGGGTCTGTAGGTACGTGACGCCTGGGGCGTTTGCGGAGTCGGCCCTGTACGCGGGCCTCAGCGAGTCGGACCTCAAGGACTGGCAGCTGGTGGCTAAGGTCCGCTACTCGCTGTTCAAGCCCGGCGGAGACCTAGCACGGGAGTTCGCGCGCAACCCGACGGTCTTGGTTGTTAACGATACCGTCTTTGTGCACGGAGGCCTCTTGCCTGTTCACGGTAGGTTGATTAAGTGCTGCGCCAAGCGTTGTGCGATTACAACTGCAGAACATTGTACTCACAGCGCGCAAGGGCCTGAAAGGGCGATCTCGCCTAAACGACTCCTCGGGTCAGGCCGTTGCTGGCCGTTGCTGGATATCTTTGCGTAAACCATAATGTGCAGCGTCCAATGTGGTGGAAGGGCTTAAGCGAGTCGTACAGCCAACGCTGCTTCTCCCTGGCATCTAATCCAACGGCTGCGGGACAGCCAGCCTGAATGCCATTGTGTTCTGGCGAGCAGCAAGCGTGGCAGCGCTGACTTTGTCCATGCACTGACGTGGACGCATCGCAGTTGAGTACGGCATTGAGCGGCTAAACAGCGAGGTGGCGGCTTGGATGCGGGGGGATGACCAGGCAGACGGCACCAAGTGCGAGCCGCCGTTCCTGGCCGTCGGGTGAGAGGATGACCGGCGCTCACGGTTCCTTGTTTGCACCAACGCCTTGGGCCTTGGCACCAATACCTGCGAATCGCAATCGGTAAAGGAATGCAGTTCGCGAGAATGCATAGCTCCGCTGTGGTGTGGCCGGATCTGTTTGCAAGCAGGTGCTTGGTCCAGCTGCGGAATGCCAGTTTCCTTTAAGTTGTTGGTGCCGCCTCTAACTGTTAGTGCGTTGCTGCATTTTGTCGCCGCCTGCCCTGTGCGTGACCTTACACCCTTGCTTCGTCATGTTGATGCCCCCTACCGCACATGGCACGCGTACATTCCGCACCGGATTCCGTTTTTTGTCACGTTCCTCGTTTGCCGCTGGGCCCTCCGTTTGCCTTCGCAGTACCGCAAACAGCGTGATGTGGAACCGTACTCTTTCCAAGGAGCGCTTCGCGACGCCGTACGAGCGCTACCATGCGTGTCGCGCGTTGCAGCAGGCGCTGGCCAAGGTCCGCGGCAAGCGGCTAGTCGTGGGCCACACGCCACAGCTTGGCGGTGTCAACTGTGAGTGCGAGGACCAGGTGTGGCGCATTGACGTGGGGATGTCATACGGCGTGCTAAACCGGCCCGTCCAGGTGCTTGAGATCACGCCTGGCGAGGAAGGTGATGCCAAAGTGCGCATCATCCGCAACACCCCTTCATCTCTGAGCAACTATAAAGACGATATCAGGATCGGCGCCTCGATCTAAGGGATGCGCAGGGATGGAGTGATGGGATGTTGGGCGGCCCGTAGCCTTCTTGCATCCTTGGCTTGCTATGTTGCGACGATGGCCGGGGCAGCCGGAGCAGTCGGAAAGAATCCTCTGCAGTGAAAAGGAAGAAAGCGACCTATTTTGGTTCAGGCGCGGCCGTTTCATTCGACTCGTGTTGGCAAAGGGCGTTGCGACGCCTGGCAGGGGAACGAGGACTAGCAAGCACGGAGACGGGCGTAGCCGAGGAGTGTACCAACATTTGACCGACGAGGGTTGCTGTGTCCGGAGCTGGGCTTGCCGTGACTGCGGCTTCCTTGTCGCTATGTGGGCGAGTCCGTGTGTGCATGAAGCGAATAGAATAAGCAGCGGTCGCCTTGCAACAGGGGCGTGTAGGCATGTGTGCAGCTGGGGTTGGCGGCAGCAGGCTATAGCATGCTCGGGTAGGCACAGCAAGGCATCCATGTAGGCTTACGTCCTTGGTGGTGGGCACGTCGTGCAAATGGCATGTTATCAGAGCCTGGTGATTTTGCCGAAGAGATGTATTTTCGTTTCGAGTGTTTCCGAAGGTGTCGAGAAGTCGTTTCGTTTTGCTGCTATGCTGGAAGCCCAAGGGCTGCCATTTGGCGGTTTCTTGCCGTAGTGGAAGGTCCAGCTGATGCCGGTCCAGGTAGTCATGTGCCATGTATGGTACGGTAAATGGTAATTTGGTGGTGGACGCCGAGTGAGATGAAGTGTTTGAGGCAAGCTGTAACAGGCCGCGTGCACTGGGCTAATTACAAGAGAGAAAGCATAGTACGGCTACCCTGCGATACGCCGCAAATGCCGACAGGGTATATTCCCGCTTGTAATAAGAGCCAAGGAAAAACAGTTGACAAAACGCCTATTGGACATGCTGGGTGCATATGCCCCCCTTTGCCAGAATGCAATCTAAATGACAATTGCGAAGCGTCTTCTTCTCACAGTAATACAAAAAAGGTAACTCTCCCACACACTCACACAAGCAGATGCTCCCTCGCAAAATGCACGCGCGAAACGCGGAACTGCTCATAGGTGGACTCTCCGTACAGTATATAAGAAAATGGAACTGCAAAAGCTTCCTCTGCATACTTGCGGCCAAAAGGGTAGGCTGGCAGGGAACAACCACTTATCCGGGAGATGACACGCACGTGTCAGTTAACACCCGCCGTACTGCGCACGTCCCCGCAGTGTAGGAACAAAAATCTCTGAAGTCCCTCCGAAGAGGGCATCGAGCTAGAGTATGGCTTTGCAAGCAAGCTTCATCCCTCCAACCTCAATACATTTACAGGCGCGTTGTAACTGACCCAATGGTGACGTCCCACTTCGATCCTTTCCAGGCACCCCTTTCCCATATGAGTTTCTAGCATCTGCGTCGCTTATGGAACAGAATCTACAGGACCACTCGGACGCAACGAAGAGGTCACACTTCCACGTCGTCTCTGAATCACCACTGGTACTTCGCAGCGACTAGTACCTCCTCGTAAATGGACGCGGCATTGTCCCAAGTGAGGTCCTGATCCATGCCGCGGCGCTGAATGGCGTGGAACGACTCACGGTACTGGCGGTAGGTCTGCAGAGCGTTTCCGACGGTCTCGCGCAGCTTGTTTGCCTGTTGACAGCAACCAAGACAACGGGAGGGGAGGGTAAAAAATGAGGGTCAGGGTTAAGGCGCCGGCATCCGTCTCTTTTCCAATCCGAAGCTGCCGTCGCGCGCAAGCAGCGATAACATTCAGTACCCCACCCGTTACCCTGCGTATTAAACATTACGATTTTCGTGTCACGGTTCCGGCCGCCCAGGGCGGCAAGCGCCAGTGCAGCTGGCTGATGTAGGCAGAACACGATCCACACGCACACACATGCGTACTTAAAACACATGCGTATGCGGGGAACCCACTCCTTGTAACTCTGGGTAGTGTGCGTCGCATCGACGTGCAATGGATGCTGGCTCTTTTGAGGATCCTGCCTGGCCTGTCTATCACATGTGCTGCGACCTCGTAGCACTGCGGTCCCCTCCGTCGCCGCACGGATCGCCGTAAGGGCCCCGTCGCGCTGCATGCTCCAGCGGTGCGCGCACAAGTCTCAGTCTTTTCCGTCCGGCGCGTCCACCGGTAACATATAGGCTTCTGTATGCCCTGCCTGTACTCTTCCCGTTACACCTTCCTCCCTACTCCTCTATCGACTCTTTATGCCTTTCCTTCCCACCTATCACCCTCCGGTTCCGTGCGTAAGTACGTCCACGCTTAGCAAAACGAGTGAGCTTTCCGAGTTTGGGTTCCTGCTCGTTGCTTGCGTGGGCTTTCGCGATCAATGCTGGTGGCAAAGAGCCACCACGGTACAGCTGTGGGGTCAAGAGCCGGACTTCTTCGGCTTCTCCGTTGCTCTGGTATGGTAACGGCGCTGGGCTGTGCGGAGCTGGGCCGGTAAGCGTTGGGCAGTCTCCTCTCAGTGCGCTCGCTGGGTCAGGGCAGGCGCAGGCTTCCGTTCCCTTTTTTGGCCGGTCGATTTCATATTCATTGATGAACGCACACATGTCGGCGGCTCCCTCGTCAGACCCACCTCAGCGCGGTCGAAGCACCAGCCGGTGCCCACGTTCTCGAAGGGGTTGTACTGCTTCACGGTATCGCGCAGCCCGCCAACCGCGTGCACGATGGGCACGGTACCGTATGCCATGGCGTACAGCTGGTTTAGGCCGCACGGCTCGAAACGCGACGGCATCAGCAGGATGTCAGCAGCCGCGGTAATGCGGTGTGCCATCTTCACGGAGAAGCCAACCCAGCCACGGCACTGGTTCTTGTTCCTGAAGTTTCAACGCCGAAAGCAAATGTTAGGAAATGTCGCCAAAATCTCCCGGTATGGCAGTAGTTCTTCCGAGCACCAAGCAAATTATTCGCGTTTTCAGCAAGCGCCAAAACCTGGTACCGACACGCACTAAACCAGTCGCCTGCCAAGCGACAAGCAGTACTCGGCTTATCTCCCGCCCCACCTGCTCTCCATGTCGCGCAACGCCTCCTCTAGGTCCTGTCGGCCGCTTCCGAGCATCACCAGCTGGCATTTCTCGCCCATCATGTAGTCGTACGTGTCGCGGATGAGGTCCACACCCTTTTGGTAGTCCAGGCGGCCAATAAACCCCAGCATCGGCGCATCGGGGTCCACCGGGAGGCCCAGCTCCCTCTGCAGCGCCATCTTGCACGCCCGCTTGCCCTCCACCATCGTGTCAATCGTGAAGTTCCTGTAGCCATCGCTCTGCAACGCACAGCACAATGCGCAAGCTGTTAGCCACGCGGTTGCAGAGAGCATGGATGCGCTCGCTGCATTGGCGAGGTTAAAAACTCCGACGCTGCCATAAGCCCCGCAAGTCATCCAAAAAACGGGTGAGGGCTCACCGTCAAGAACTCGTCCAGTGCGGGGTTCCACTCTTGGTTGTCAATGCCGTTGACAATGCCGCGCAGCTTCCAGTTGTTCACCTTGAGCACCTCGTGCAGGCCCCAACCGCCTTCCTACGATCAGCCCACAGCGAGCGACACGAAAAGGAGTTGAAACCGATGCTGGGGATGATGATCGCCGTCAGCAGTGTGAACGAGTATCCAATCTTTCTCCTCCAAGAGGGCAGGCGTGCCATTGTCCCCACGCAATCGCCTCAGGGCAGTCTGGGCAGCACGGACAGTAAGAGGACACACAGCAGCCTTTGCCAAAAACCCACATCGCCTCTCTTAAGATTCAACGTTTCCGCCAAGGTTGCGGGTCGAGGCTGATGGCCCTCATCGTTAACGTGCTTACCGCCGTCTGGCACTCCCAAGCGTAACCGTGAGACACGGCTATGAGGCGGTGGGCGCACTCCAGGCCGGCCTTCATGACGTTCATGTGCTCGCCGCCAACGGGGTCGTACAACCGCATCCGCTCGCGGTACTCGTCGCTAAGCTCAAGCAGGCTCGACTCGTCGAAGGGGCCACGACCCTGGTGCGCCATGTTGTGGATCACGAACACGCAGCGAGCGTACGTCATCTTGCCGTAGTCACGGTAGTGCGCCTGAAGGAAAAGAGATAGAACGCGTCGGAGGAAAAGGATGGTTAGCATCGAACAATGTCACGTTTCCGCCAATGCATGCGTTAAGAGCACCCCGAAAGCAAGCCTTCAGGTCGTGACCACTCTATGAAACTACAGCCAAGCACAAGTAATGCTGCAATGGCCACGCCACGTTGGCAGTTCCGCTTGAATTGCGCCTCCTTGCAATGGGAATTTCTTTCGTGTCTGTATATGCGCCAGAAAGCCTCGCGTGCGTCCCAATTTGTTCTATCCCAACGCACAGTACCGGCCCTTACGGTGCCGAACCTCCTTCGCAAAACCCACATCGCGAGCCCCCCGCGCTGTGTTGCGGATTTCAGTACCTGCAGGTACACCGGCAGAAGAGCCGTGTGCCAGTCGTTCGCGATGAAGCAGAGGTTCTCGTCGCCGTACGTGATGCCGCCGCAAGGAACATGCCACACGGCCTCCAGCGCAGCCTGAGGACAGGGTGTTGCGGAGTTTCATATGATGTGGACAGATGCGCAGTGCTATTGGAATAATTCCTTCATATCATCTTCTGGCGGAACGTCCACCTCATCATCCATGAACGACCATACATGTTCCTCGACACTCAAGAGGTAGCCTTGGTGTCCAACGCCCAACCGCGCAGACACCTCATGCGCGGTTTGTCTCCTTCGTCAGCCGTTCACAAACCTTGCAGAGCAGAGCGCAACGGAAGAGGATTTCGCCGCGCTCGCCGCCGTAAATGTTCTTGCCACAGTTTGTGAATGAGGAGTGGTCCACAAAAATGTAGTCCACGCCATCAACAAATGCGTGGAAGTAGCCCACCTGCTCCAGGGGAAACCAAAGCAGGGTATGCCGGTGAGCGCGATGGCACATAGGTCCGGCTTCCGGTGGCGAAGCACGCGCCACACGCACCAGGCGCGCCGCGCCAAGGCGCCCGACCGCATGCGTTTCCAACCATGCCCCTTACCTCCTGCTGCGAGTTGTAGACGCTGTAAATGCGCCGGACGCCCGTCTCCCAGGCGTTAGGGTAGTCCTCGTAGCGCGGCGCCACCACCATGACGCGGTGGCCGCGGCGGGCCATGGCCTTGGGCAGTGCCGCCATCACGTCACCCAGGCCACCTGTGCAGCCAAATCCGCAACCAGGGTTCAGCAAATCGCGCCGTACAGAAGGCACTCAGCATCGCGAGGAGCGATGCCACCGCCTTGCACGTAAGGGAGAGCTGCTCTCGACGGCGGGCGCACCTGTCTTGGACCAGGGCGCGCACTCGGCGCCGACCATCACCACGTTCATGACGTTGGGCCCCGCCAGCGGGGGCGGCTTCTCGACCGCAGGCGGTTCGTCCTCATCGGGCGATGGCATGGCCTCCGCGCGCGGCACGGCCGGCTCGATGTACATGTCCGGCTCCAGCCCCATCGGCAGCGGCGGAACCTGTACAGGTGGGTAGCGAGAAACTCAATATGTTTTTAACCGGCAGGCCGCAAAATTCAGCGCGAGTAGACAGCAGTCAGGGGGCAGTGGGCGCGGGTTTCGATGTCCTATGACGGCGGGCCATACCTAGTGCGTGACCAACACTCCAAACTATCCCGTCGACATATTTACACACGTTTGTGGCAAAGGCGAATCACGGTGAAAGTGCAGCAGTAACGATGCGCTTGCTTCGGCATGCTGGTTACTGCTTTGCCTCATCCCACCTGTTCTGCACGCTGTCTGTCCCTAAGGGATCCCGTGCTAGCCCACCTCCTGTAGGTGTTATGCGAGCCACCCACGTGCAGACATCCTAATCCTAGCTAATGGCTTATGGCTCGCCTTGGGAATTTGCCAGGGACAAGCGCACCTCGAAGATGGGAATGGAGGGAGCGCTAACACCAGCTGACGGGGAAGGCTTGACAGTGGAGAAACGCGTAGGTGCTGACGAAGAATAAGACTGGGCACTCATGGAAGAGGCCCGGGTGGAGACGGTAGCCATGACAGGCACGGGTACCGGGGCAGCCACGGCTGGCGCTGCGGTGGTGGAGGTGTTGGCCTTGGCAGACGTCTCGACCGCCAGCTTGTTCAGCTTCTCCAAGAGCTGCGCTTGGTTTCGGCGACGCTCCTCAATCTGCACGGGTCGGGTTGCTGAATCGCAGAAATCGGAGCGAAGCGCAAATTGCGTCAAACCCCTACCTCAACGAGCAGATCGCGATGTATGTCACTGATGTTGTTGCTGCCTCGACTACCCTCTTGCACACAAACAACGTCTGCAGGCAAAGGGCGGCCCAAATGCGCAATTCCGTTTGTCAAGCCGTTCGACTGTTTAGAAAGTCCAATGCCAAACCATTCAACCATTTCAACTTACGAGAACGCCTGTTGCATCGTCCGCTAACGCCGACAGGCGAATTCTGGGTAACGCCCAGGCGCCCCGCTGACGCGTTGGCTCCAGCCCTAGCTGCTGGTCGCCCCGTGCCCATGGATGGTAGCGAAGACTGCATTGTTACTGCGCGCTGTAACAAGGGCCGTGCAAATGAACTAGGGCTCACAGAGACCGTGGGCAAGCAAAAAGTTGTTGAGAGTGCGCAACTTGAAACCGAAGCTTCAAGACTGCGACACCGGTTCGGGCGTGCTTATGTGTTGCAAAGTAGCTAAGAAGCGCGCCTTGCAGGCTCACTCTTAAGCCATCCAATCGTTTACACGTCAGCGGTCAGACCGTACGACAGCGATTGCCGAGCTTATCTGACGCTTTTCATAGAAACCCAAAACCCACATCGATCGAACTGCAAGCCAAAACGGCGCTCTACAAATAAGATCTGAATATGAATAAAACTCTGACGGTGGGGCACAGGGGGAATGTGTGGCGTACGGTTCCGCATGCCATCGAGGTTGTTAAGCTGATCTATCCGGACGCAAGTGGCAGGTGCATACAAAGCGCCATTAATATCAACCATGCTGTTACATACCACACCCGTTCTATCAAAGTGCGATAGTAAGGGAGCCCAACTCCGCCGCACCCGGCGAGGAGCCTAGAAACACCTTGATAGAACCCGAGTCTACACCCCGCTTGCGCGCATAAGCCTCCACAACCCGTTGCACAGCCGCCTCACCCTCTGGTCCAGCCTCACTAAGGACACAGACTGTTCCACCGCAGCCTCCTCCCGTAATCTTGGCGCCCCACAGTGGGCCCCCGGAACCCCCCTGCGCCCTCGCCGCCTCCATCTCTCCCCTCACAAGCGCAACAAGCATGTCTGTGCCGTCCGACCCCAGCCCACAGCCGCTGTAGCTGGCGTGACTCTGGAACATAAGCTCGCCCAGAAGCCTGGGCGGAAAAGGCCAACAGGGGAACATGGGTTAGCGACTGAAGTTTGATCCGCGGGCCCGGCTACGGCACTTCGGCAACATTACAAGGCCATATTCCGGCCATTCAGGGCTCCTAACACTGCAAGGTGACAGCCGTAGCTTTGACGCGAGAGGCGCGCCAGCTACAGCGGCTGCGGGCTGGGGTCCCCCAGGCACTCACTCGAACTGCGCCGGCCCAGGCGGCAGCTGCAGCGCTTGCTGGAAGGCGCTGACCCGAAAGTTCTCGTACACGGGGTGTGACGCAGGCTGCAGCACGGCGTACCTAGGGCATGAAAGGCACGGGACCGACGCGCCGGCAACAGATGCAGGCAGGCAGGCGGTGAGGAACACGGCGAACACACATCGTATCCCGAAGGTCCACCTCCCGCATGGTGGTCATTGCAGTCGGAGCTTTGTGAGCACACGAGAGAACGCGTCAAACATCAGGTGGAACGATGTGCCAGGCATCGCGGATCGTAGGATTTTACGAGGCCCAGACCGCCCGCCCCCTGCTCTCACTCCTTGTCGGGGTCCACGCTGGTGATGGTGTCGTAGTGTGTGGTATAGAGCTGCAGGAAGTCCGCGCCCCGAATGGACGGCGGGAGCAGCGAGGCGAAGTGCTGCGCCAGCTGGCTGGGGCTCAGGCGCGCGAGGTAGCCCCCCCAGAAGGGGGCCGGCGCCCCCAAGGCGTCCTACAGGGAAAGCAAGGGCAATCAGTATTTCCAGGAAGGCGCACTGCTGGCGTTGGGAATGCTGTGTGCGCATGGTTGCGTGCAGAAGGGCGGCATGGGTGAGGATGCGGAAGCCGTAATGATCCAAGCGGCTGCTGCTACAAGCAGGAGAACTATAGTTGGACATCGCAGATGGCAAAGCAGTTCAGCGGCCGGGCGCCTTCTGGCAAATCGCATCTCAAGCATCGCACGGTGCGTTTCGTCCAAGCAAGGCGCTTCGGTGGCTGATGTCCTCTTCCGTCCTTCCTCCATCTCCATCCACCGGTTCCGACATTAGTCCCGGTGAAATTTCCTACGCATCGCTCATGATTTCGCAACCGTATTAGGTCCCTTACACCCACCGACGGCTCGCCGCAGCTGCTGGCGATGCGGAGCCCCATGAAGGCTCCTACGCGCACGCTGCCGTAGTCAGATCCGCCCACGCTGTGGCGGATGCCGCTGTCGATTCCCCACACCGTGACGTGGTCCGGCAGCGCCACCGTGCCGCGGACCTCGGCGGGCTGGCACAGCAGCGCCAGCAGCGAGCCCTGACGACCCAGGGTGCAGGCCATCTGCGCGGGTTGGCGGTTGCGTACATCACTCAACGAGGTCCATTTTGCGCGGGTTGGCGGTTGCGTACATCACTCAACGAGGTCCATTTTGAGGACTGTTGTGTACCGCAAACGGGGCCTTCTTAGGGCCAAGACCTTTGGCCTGCTCCCTGCCCTCCGCGGGCAGTCTCGCTCTAGCATGTCAGCCACAGCACAAAGTCCTCCACCCTGCACCTGCACCCTGCACCCCAAAACGGGCTCTGCACATCTTTTGCTACACCGGTCGGGGTTCTGGTTGCGGTTCGTCCAGCGGGGGCGGAACTCGGCCTCCGGCGTTTCACACACCGAAACCAAGCATGCAAACCCAAACGAGTGTACCAACCTCTTCCTAATCGGTTTCCTTTCCAGTGCCACCTACGGGTTTCCTCTCAAAGCCCCCTGCCCTCTGCCCACGCCCATGCCGCGGTCGGTGTCCCACCTGGTCCATGATGCCGCACGGCGCCCCCACCACCAGGTTCTCCACCCGCTGGCACAGGATGGCCAGCTGGCGCCCCTCCAACTCCACCCCCAGCGCCCCCGCCAGGGCCGTCATGGTGGCCACCTCCACGGCCGCGCTGGAGGACACGCCCTTGCCCTCGGGCACCCTGCTCTGCAACAGCACACGGACGCTGCTGGAGGCCAGGCGGGCGGCCACCGCCGCCGAGTCGGGGCCGTCCCGAGCCAGCACCAGGAGGCAGCCGGCGATGTAGGCAGCCCAGCTGGTGGTGGGGGACGCCTGGTGGGCCAGGGAGGAGCGGAGGAGGGGGGTGTCGGTCAAGAGTTGGGGAGGGAAAGCCCAGAATCGGCGGCGTCTTGATGGCGGGCTGATGTGGGTCGACTGGTGGAAGGCGACGCGGTGATGCGCTTGTAAACGTTACAGCGCCAGCCAAGCTGCGAGATGAGCGCTGCAGCGTTCAGGACAAACCTGGCAGCCCAGCCCGGCAAGCTGCATCTGTGGTCAGCACCTCGATGCAGCTCATTGCACCCATAAGCCCTCCAGCCCCACCTAACCCATTTTCCGACCCCCCACAGCCACCTTGAAGTACGCCCTTGCGGCGTCGTACTCCAGCGGCTGGCCCCCCGGGAACAAGTCACTGGAGCTGCAGCTGAAGGACGGCGCGCGGTGCCCCTCGTCGCCGTCCGCTGGCATGGAAATGATCCGCACATCTGCTGGGGAGGAGGCTCCTGCAGGGGGGGCTCCACGGGGGTGAGACCGGCTGGGGCTGGGGCCCCGATGTGTCCGCCAGCAGAGCGGGGATGGACAAACCGGATGGGGCGCAAAGTAGCGTGTTGTGTGATGTGCGCCGTCGCAGCTGTGCGTGCATCACGTGGCGGTGTCTGGCAGGAGCAGCAGACGCGCGAATGGCTCCACCCATGTTTGCATCGCGCCACGCCAAGCTGTGGTCGCACTCCGCTACACAATTACTCGTCACTTTCCGTCGTGAGCCCTGCTGCGTCTTGACACGCCTCGGCCGTCGACGCGTCGGGCCCCCACCACCTTCAGGCATCGTTACCTGCATCCTGCAACTGGAGCACGACGTGGGCCGCCTCGCGGATAGGCATTTGGAGAACGAGGCTGCCGCTGTAGTCCGCTATGCCCCCCATCACGTCCAGGCGACCTGGGGCGCGGGCCACGACCAACGGGGCATCCCACCTGCAGGACCAGAGCGATGTGCGCCCGGGGAAGCGTCGGTGAGGGAGAGGACAAAGGGGTCGTGTGGGGCCGCTTGCTTGTCGTGCTCTGAGGGACTTACACGAACAAGTCCTTCACCGGTCCCGCAAGTCTGTGTTCCTCTAGACCGTTCACAAATGCTTGGGTATCGGGGAGGTCAGCCAGCAGCTCGCGCCGGCCTGCGCCCAGGAGGCGTGCGAGAGATATGATCCTGCAAGCGCTCAACTTGCTTTCGGCGTGAAAAGATTCGCAGATCTCCTACCGCTCGTTACTGTTATAGTCATTCCTTTTGCTGTTGACGTTTGAGGTAGAACTTGAATGACCAAGCACTAAAGCATGTCGTTCATAATACACTTGCAAAAGACAGACGCAAAACTCTTGTCAGGAAACAACTCTGGACTAATATGACCGTTCGTTCGTAGCAACTGCAGCAAAAGCCGTTCAAGTAACCGTTCTGGCTCCGAAGTTTGCGGTCGCTTCACGTCGTACCGTTCCCAACGACTAGCGTCCTATCAGCCTTGAAGGCTCGACGTGACCTTCTTGGGCGAAATCCTCTACATATCCAAACAGCGCTGATAGAGATGGCAACTACATTCGTTTGCGCTGTCCAGGCAGTTAAGCAGATACTTTACTGTGGGCAAGGAAGTCAGATAGCTCCATACATTATACACCGGCTTCGCAGGGCTGGTCATTTCCTTGTTACGGTTATAGCTCCCCTCCGACTACGGGGAACGAGATGGCCCCTATGCCGAGCTCCTTCTAGGCGCGAACCCCTCAGGAGTGAGTTCGCGGGTGCTGGACCATGCGCAGTGCAGCCGATCTGCAGCCTAACAACATGACTGGGACTGTCATGCATGCTCGGCGTATCCAAACTTCTAGGGCAGCTCGCTCGAAACTCAGCGGTCGCATTCTCACGTCCTTTCGCTGGTCGCGTCGCAGCCCCTCCATTAACACATCCTGCTCGCGCGACTGCAGATCTTTGTACAAGGCATAGCACCAATGAACGGCTCTCAAGAAGGAAGGCAGCGCGAGCATTGCAAGATACGCCCAGGTGGGTAATCGAAGCAGACAACCTCCCTGCGGCCCGTTGCGGCCCCCCTCGCCTGCCCTTCCTTACCCCCACGATCCTAATCGCGGCCTCTGCAACTCCACCGCAGCTCCTGGCGTCCAGTGGATCTCTGTGGCGCCTGCTCCCGACGCAGCCGCTGCGGCGTCGCGAGAAGAGGTTTCCCTACCAGGCCAGCCGCAACGCCACGACGGCGAGCTACTGTCCCGTGTGCACCAACAAGTGCGGGGCAGCCCCACTCGCTCCAGCTCCATAAACACCTCCCTCCCTGCTGCGACCCCGGGCACCCAGCTAGCTTCCCGCTTTATGCATCTCCCAGCAATACGACCGAAGGCCGCCGCCGCCTCCTCGCCTTCCCCAGCCGAAGCACTGGATCTCAAGCTGCCCGGACAACCCACTTCCCCCAGGGCCGTCGAGGGTCGCGTCGGCGGCGATGCACCCTGCCTCAGAGCCGTTACCCCACGGCACGAGGCGTACCCCCCGCCCCCTTGGGCTCCTCCCAGCTCGCCCGTGGAGCTTTCAACCAGCTCCAGCTACGAGGACAGAGCTGAGCGGCTGTACCTGCATCCAAAGCTGCCGAAGTTGGCGTCTGCGCAGCAGGTCTTGCCGCTTGTGGACTCGGCGTCGGCGCCGGGCAGCTTAGGGCCATCGTCGCAGCAGCTTGTCCACCAGTCCCTCCACCACCACCATGGACCCCAGCCGCAGGCCGCCGCTGGTGCTGGTGATCAGGGCGTTGCGTCCATGCTGCACAGCAGCGCGCCCGCCGCCGCGAAGCAGGCTACGTGGCAGCAGCACCCCGAGCAGGGCAGCAACCAGGGCGTGGTACCCAGCAGCATGTCGTATTTCCCCTCCAGCTCCCCCCGGAACGATTCTGCTGGCAAGTTCACCGTGTACGGACGGTCGTACGGCACCAAGACGCAGCCCAAGTCATCCATTCCCTACATCCCCGCCCTGCCGGTCCCAGCCGCCGGCCGGCCCCTGCCCGAGGCGCCCGCTGCTATCGCCCGCCGCCCGCTGTGCGACCATGTCCACAACGTCACCTGGGCGGTGGCGCGTGCGTTCGGCTTCCAGGCCTTCAACGAGCAGCCCGCTGCCCCAGCCGCCTCCTCTGCGCCTGTTGGACCCGACTGGGTGCCCGCCACCGCCTTCCTGGCTGCGGACCACCTCGAGGCGCTGCTAGTGCGCAACTTCATGCCGCGGCTGGCGGAGGAGGCCCGAGGAAGCGGCAGCAGCGATGACAGCGGAGCCACCTCCAGCGGAGGCAAAGACGAAGAAGACCAAGCCGACGGTGACTGCGGGCAGCAGCAGCAGCAGCAGCAGCAGCAGGAGGTTGTCTTTGCCCGCGCCGTGTGGGAGCTGCACTCGCACATCTTCTTGTCATACGAGGGCAGCTCGGGCTGGTGCCGGCTGGTGGGGCTGGCTGCCCGGCCGCTGGTTGTGGATTCCGAGCTGCTGGCGGCGCACGGCGCTGCGGCGCCCCAGGTGGTCCAGCTGCTTCTGTGCGAGCTGGCACTCTACTTCCTGCTGTACAGCGAGGCAGCCAACCTGCGCCACACCCCCGAGCTGATGTGGTTCATGTTCTGGGCGGCCAACCACAGCCCCGCGATGGAGGGGCTGTGGCGCGAGGGGCTGCGGCCGGAGCAGCAGCTGAGCAACGCACGCCACCGCCGCCTGGCCATGAGGAACACGATGCAGGTGCGCCCCCGAGGATCGGAGGCGGTCCGTCCCTTGAAGGCGGTGTTTGGTCCGAATGTGATTCCCCATCATGTCCTGATGTGCCCCAGGGTAGCTGCCTTGCCACCCGGTTCCGCTGACGTCACTCACCGTCCGCACGTTTGCCTGCCCTTCTGTCCCCTCCCCCGATCAGGCTCAGCTGGGAGCAGTGCAGCAGCAGGTCGGCCACGACCCTGCCGCCTGCCGCCCCGAGCGCTGTTCCGAGGCCGTCACGGACCTCAGCGCTCAGCTGCCGGCGCTGCTGGGCCTGTCCCCTCCTCCCAGCCCCCGGTCTGGCGCCTCCTCCTCCACGGCCGCCTCCGACGCGTCTCTGACCTGCTCCGCCAGCCGCGCCCTGTTTGCGGACCTGGCCGGCTACGGCGACGGCGGGTTCTGGACCGACGTGCTGGTGGAGCCGCTCTTCACCGTCCTGGCCTTTGAAGTGGACCATATGGCCTCAGCCGGCCAGGAGGTGGCGCACCGCCTGGGGTACGACGACGTCAACGAGTCGATGTGCCGCCGCGATGTCGTACACCGGCTTCTGGCTGACCTGGGCGTGGCTGCTGCCGCCGAGGCCGGCCAAGTTCACGTCGCCCTGGAGGCGCTAACTCGCCTGGGTTTCCCGCCGGCTGTAGCAAGCGACGCTGACGGCCCTGCCGCCTCCGCCGCCAGCTACAGCGACCCGCGCCTATTCAACGCCGTGCTGGCCGCCGCCTTCTGGGCCGACCGCGTGTTCGTCAAAACACACCGCGAGCGGCGCAGCTGGCTGGCGCTGCTGCGCGCCTTCTACCGCGTCTACAGCCTGCTGCTGGTGCTGCTGCACGCCACCATGGTCTACTCGTTCACGCCCGGCTCGCTGCGCGCTCTGTCCAGTGTGGTCCTCACCCACGCGGTGTTGGCGGCGGTGGAGCGCACCGCCAACTGGTGGCTCACTCGCGGCACTACGGACCCGCTGCAGGGCGCCAGGGCCAGAGACAGCTGGGTCACGGAGCAGCCGAAGCAGGGGGACGCGGAGACCGCCGGTGACAGCGATGTCGGCCCGCAGCGCAGCCGCCTCTCTGACGGCGGCGCGGTGGAGGCACGGATGGAGCGGCGGCGGCGTGTTGCGGTGGAGGGCTCCCCGGTGGCGGGTGTGTTTGGCTGGCTGGAGTGGGTGCTGGTGGCGGCGGGGCTGGTGGGGCTGTTCGTCCTGCAGCACATGGGCCCCCAGCCGCTGCAGGTGATGGCTCGCAGCTACTGGCCGCTGGCAGCCGGTGGCTACGTGGCTGCGGTGGCGGGCCATGGCCTGCTGACCACTCGCGACGGCTACTCGGTATCGCTGAGCAGCGTTCTAAGGCTGCCGGCGATCTTCCGAGCCTCCTCGCAGCGAGCCGCCGCCGGCTGCTGGCTGGAGCGTCCCATGGCCGTGGGCTGGCGGGCCGCGCTGCTGACGGCGCTGTTCTGGGTCCAAGTGCTGACGGCCAAGGTGGCGTTCGACTACTACGTCATCATGAGGCCCATGGCCGGGCAGGTGGGGCCGGGAGCTGCGGAGGCCGGGGCCGGGGAATGTTGTGGCTGAAGCGGCCGCCAAGCAGCCGATGTCCAGGGTTACTCTCCTAGCTTCCCTCCGACACCATCGCTCACCCCCTCCCGCCTCCGCTCCCTCCCCTCCTTGGTCCCAGGTGCGCCTCATCCTGCACCGCAACTGGCTCGCCTGCGCCGCCCACACCCCGCACTACCGCGTGTTTGGCCTGGAGCTGCCTCTGCGCTGCATCGACGGCGACTGGCTGCTGGTGGCGCTGCGTGTGGCTCCCTTCGTGCTGGTGTGCCTGGTGGACACGCAGATCTTCTACCAGCTGGTGCTCATGGTATGGGGCCTGGTGCACGGCCTGGTGTCGCTCAACCTGGGCATCGCGGGCTCATGGGAGGGGCTGAGGGCCGAGTTTCACAGGGCGCCGCTGAGGTGGTGGGCGCGGTGCATGAGCGACACCGCAAACAAGGCGGCGAGGGCGGCCGCGGCGGCGGCGCAGCGGCGGCGGCGGGAGGCGGTGGCGACGGGCTTCTCGGCCGCCGCCGCAGCCGATGGAGTCTGGTCGGAGGACGAGGGCAGCGATTACGGCAGCGTGTTCGACCCCGCCATGCCGTACGGGTCCCGCTCGTCCAGCAGCCTCAGCAGCTTGGACAGGACGTCGCTCGGCGAAGTCCCTGCCTCAGCCATCGCTGCCGACTCGCCCACTGCCAGCTCAAGCCCCTCGGCAGCAGCTGACGGCGACAAAACTGAGTCGCCCTCCGCGCCCGGCTTGAAGGGCAAGGGCAGGCGGAAGGGCGCTCGTGCCAAGGGCGCTCGTGCCGGGCGCGACGCCGCGGCCGCCGCCGAGTTGGTAGCGATGCTGTCGGGGCAGGGTGACGAGCAGCTGGCGCAGTGGATGGCCTTCGCGGCTGCCTGGGATGCAGTGATCGATGACCTCCGCTGCTGCGACCTCATCAGCGACCGCGAGAGGTCCAACCTCACCTTCACCCACCTGCCCGCTGCCGCCACCGCCATGGCCGTCGCCGCAGCCACCCCAGCCACACCCGACTCGGCGTCCGTCAGCAGCGACAGCGCTGATGGCAGCTCTCTCTCTGGTGGCGCCTCCGCCTCCGCCCGCCCGCTGCGCCCCATTCTGCTGCCCGCCTTCTTCTACGCGGGTGAGGTGCAGCGGGTGGTGGACACCGGCTCCGCCAGCCCCTCGCAGCAGCTGGTGCTGGGCGAGCTGCGCGCCATGCTGGTGTGGCTGGCTTGCCAGCTGCGGCTGGTGGACGGGGACCAGGCGGCGGCGCTGCTGGCGGCAACTTGCTGCCCCGCCGCACTGGACGTGGTCCACGCGCGCAGCCGAGAGCAGGGTCTCACGGCCCTGCGCTGCCTGCTGGCGGCGCTGGCGGCGCTGCAGGAGCCGCTGCCGCCGGCGGGCAGCGACGGGGCGCTGCTGCTGCGGCAGTCACTTCACTCCGAGGTGGCGACCGCACTGGAGGGGGTGCTGACGGCGGTGGAGGTGGAGGCGCGCGCTGTGGTTAAGGCCAAGCTGGGCGTCTCCAAGGGCAAGAGGGGCAGCCCCGCAACCCCACCGCAGCAGGACCAGGACTCCGATCAGGCGGCACAGGACCCGCAGGCGGCTGCGCTGGCGCTGATGGATGTGGTGGCAGCGGTGCGGTCGAGCTTGCTGGCGCGGCCCGAGCGGCTGGCGGCTGCGCTGGCGCTGCTGCACCCGGAGACCCGCGGCTGCGGCGAGGTGCCTCCCGCCTTGCCCTCCGCCTCCCCCTCTCCCTCCGTGGCTGTGGACCTGCCCCTCCTGGGCCGGGTGCTGTCCACGGCTGACAAGGTGCTCAACCTCAGCAGCGCCGCAGCGCAGCCCACGGGCGCTGAGGCCCGCCGCGTCCTGGGCTTCTTCGTTACCTCGCTCGCCAACCGCCAGATGGCCAAGCCGTCTCCAGTGGCTACCATGAGCTCCTGGACGGTGTTGACCCCTCTGTACGCTGAGGACGTATTGTTTCCGCTGGAGGCGCACACGGCGGCGGAGGCGCTGGGCCTGGCGCCGCCGCCCGCTGCCGCCAAGTCCAACCCCGCCGCCTGCCTGCCCGACTTGCTGACCGAGACCGAGGAGCGCGTGTCCCTCATGGCCTACATCCGCTCCATGTTCCCCAAGGACTGGGACAACTTCAAGGAGCGACTGGGCGCCAGCCTGGGCGGTGTGGACCTGCGTGCCGCCACCGAGGCTGACTTCGCGGAGGGAGGCCCGCTGGCGGAGCACGCGCTCGCGCTGCAGCTGTGGGCGTCGTACCGCGGCCAGCTGCTGGCGCGCACCGTCCGCGGCATGGCGGCGTACGGCAGGGCGCTGCGTGTGCTGGCGGCGCTTGAGAGCCCCCGCCTGGCGGGCGTGAGTCGGCGCGAGCACGCGGCGGAGGTGGAGGACGTGGTGGGAGCCAAGTTCACCCACGTGGTGGCGAGCCAGCTGTACGGCCAGAACCGGCGCTCGTCCAACCTGCGCGACAGGTGGCTGGCGGAGAGCACGGACGTGCTGCTGGAGTCGTTCTCGCACCTGCGGGTGTCGTACCTGGACGTGGTGCCTGTCAGTGCGCCGGCGAGGGCAGCGAGCGCCGCCGCCGCAGCCTCTGCGCCGCCAGCGTGCCATCAGTACGCGGTGCTCATCCGCGGGCGGCGTCCGGGCAGCGAGGCGCGCAGGGAGGGGCTGGTGTCGCAGGCCAGCGCCACGCCCGCGGCGGCGGCGGTGGCGGTGGCGAGCGCCCGCGCTGCTGCCGGCGGCGGCCGCACCGAGGAACTCTACCGCGTGAGGCTGCCGTACAACCGGTACAGCAAGCGCGGCGTCATCCTTGGCGAGGGCAAGCCGGAGAACCAGAACCACGCCGTCATCTTCTGCTTTGGCGAGGCGCTGCAAACCATTGACATGAACCAGGACAACGCGCTGGCGGAGGCGCTCAAGATGCGGAACCTGCTGGCGGAGCTACAGCCGGAGAGGGATACGCGGGCGGCCAGGAAGGCGGCGGCGGCGTTGCAGGCGGCTCTTGGGGCCTCCCACGCCTCGGCCGGCAGCGCTCCCGCCGCCGTCACCACGATCCCCATGCGCCGGAGCCGCGAGGCGGGTGCCGCAGCCACTGAGGCCGCAGCCGCCTCCGCCTCCCTACCGCTGGCGTCCGAGTTCAAGCACCTGCTGTGCGAGCTGCGCGGCGCTGAGCGGCCCGTTGCGGTTGTGGGCTTCCGGGAGTGGGTGTTCAGCGACAAGGCCGGCGCATTGGGCAGCTTCGCGGCCAGCAGCGAGTTCGCGTTCTCCACCATGGTGCAGCGGACCATGGCCTACCCCGCCAACGTGAGACTGCACTACGGCCACCCGGACGCCTTCAACAAGCTGTTCGTCATGACCAGGGTGAGTGGCGGCGGGATGGAGCGGGGGCAGACCAGGGAAGCAAGCAGTGGCTGGGACGAAACGTCGCAAGCCTCGGATAATGGACCTACCGCGCCCACCGTAAAACCCTACCTAAGGCTCTCTGTCTCGCGTCCTCACCCTCCGCGCCCATCGCCCCCTCCCCCACCCAGGGCGGTGTCGCCAAGGCCACCCGGCAGCTGCACGTGTCCGAGGACATCTTCGGCGGCATGAACCACAGCCTGCGCGGCGGCCGCATCAAGTTCCGCGAGTATATCAGCTGCGGCAAGGGCCGAGACGTGGGTTTCGACTCCATCAACGCCTTCGAGTCCAAGATCAGCTCCGGCTTCGGCGAGGTGGCGCTCAGCCGCGACCTGCTGCGCATGGCGGCCCGCGTCGACCTGTGGCGCTGCCTGCACCTCTACCACTCCCTGGCCGGCACCTACTTCAACACGTGGCTGGTCATGGGCTCCGTCTATGCGCACGTGTACGCGCTGCTGTTCTTCGCACTCACCCGCGCCGCAGTGTACCGGGTCGTCACGTACTACCCGTCGCCGCCGCCGCCGCCGGGCACGCCGCTGGTGCCCGTGCTGATGAACGCGCCGCCGCCGCCGCCGGGCGTAATCCGTGAGGCCCTGGCGTATGACACCATCCGCGTGGAGCACGTGTTGCAGCTGGGCCTCCTGTCGCTTCTGCCGTACGTGGCGGAGGTGGCTCTGGAGCTCGGCCTGGTTCGCGGCGCGCTGACGGCGCTGGCTCAGGTGATCAGCGGCTCCTTCACCTTCTTCATCTTCAAGCAGCAGACCACCACCGGCGCCCTGCACCGCTCGATGCTGTACGGCGGCGCCACCTACGTCGCCACCGGCCGCGGCTTTTCCATCACCTCCTCCTCCTTCATCAAGCTCTTTGTCAACTACGGCCGCTCGCACATCGCCCTGGGCTTCGAGCTGGCCGCCATGGCGGTGGCGGTGGCGGCCACCAACGACTGCGCGCGCTGCTCCTACGCGGGCCTTACGTGGGGCACCTGGCTGGCCGCCGTGTCCCTGATTCTGGCGCCCTGCTGGTTCAACCCCATGGCCTTCTCTCCGTCCAAGGTCAAGCGCGACATGCACGCCTGGGCTGCGTGGCTGCGCGGCGAGTCGGACCGCGAGCTGGGCAGCACCTGGCACCAGTGGAACTGCCGCCAGCTGGCGTACTCCCGCAACGACAGCGGCGGACAGACGGACCGCTGGCTCAACGTGGGCCAGAGCCTGGCGCTCAGGGCCGCGCCGCCCGCGCTGCTGGCTTTCGCCGCTGCGTCCCGCCTCACCCTCCGGCTTGACAACCTGCCGGGGCTGCCAAGCATGCTGACCAGCAGCTGGCTGATCTTCCTCGTAGCAAGCGCGCTGTTGTGGGGCCTGCTGGCGGCGGGGCTGTCGGCGGCGCGGCGCTTCGGCAAGGTGTCGGACCAGCGGCGCTGGCGGCTGTGGTCCTTCTGGGCGGCTGCGGGCATCGCTGCCGCTGTGGTGGTGTTCCTGGTGGGGCTGTCTCGCTGGTACTCCGGCAGCGGTATCGCCAATCTGTGCCTCATCCTGTACGCCAACGCCAACCTGCTCCTGGCTGTGCACCGGGCGATGGAGTACTTGGCTCCGAGGTCGAGGCGCGCGAGGCTGCTGGTGGACGGGGGCTACTGGCTGCTGGACTGCGTGCTGGGCTGGGCGCTGCTGGGGCTGGTGGGCGCGATGAGCCTGGTGGGAGTGGTGGGCCGCATACAGACCACCATGCTCTTCAACGTCACGTTTGCGAGGTCCGTGCGCCGCGGCAGCCTGGTCAAGACCATCGGCACCGCAAAGGCGGAGCGCAGGCAGCAGGACGCGCTGGTGGCGATGGTGATGGACGGGGACGCGGCCAGCAGGGGCAGCGGAGGGAGCGAGGGCAGCGGCGGTGGCCGCAAGGACAAAGCGGCGAGGGCGCAGCTGCAGGCGTGAGCGGGAGGAACTGTTTGTTATAAGGTCCGAGCTGATATTCATGGTGTGGATAGATTAGCACTTCGAAGGCTACGCGCGCCATTTAACCAGTTGGCATGAGCTGTGTGCATGTGTGCCAGCTTGACAGATGTTTTGGCGAGCAACGGGCGACAGCGCCTGGGGTGCCAAAGGGACCCTTATAATTCCGTCGCAATAGCTACTAGCGGTTCTTAGCCGGGCCATTTATCGGCAAATGCCCCCCGCATTGGGGTCTCGTTTCTAAGATCGCTCCGGTCATCATCGAGGCTAGGTCAGCCCTTACAGACATAGCTTCCAACTTCCGTTCTGTTCGTATTATTTTGCGCGCTGCGATTTAACGACATTATGTATTGCTTATTTGGTGCTGGTTGTCTGATAAGTATCGATTGGAGGCCATATGGCGGTTCGTAGCGAGCTTGGGTGCTGGAACGTCCACACGTTTATTACAAGCCTGATCCGCCATTTGATATGAAAAAGAGGGACTGCTAATCCGATGTCGTCTGGAAGGTGTACCGATGGTGGATTGCGCATTGGGCGCGCAATTGATTGCGGAAGAAACGGGAGAGTCCTGTAACGCCCCCTACTGCTCTACGCCTTCCACTTAAGTGCCGTGCCGGCCTGCATGGGAAGACTCAGCGATAATTCGAAAGGAACAGCCATAATCCCCATGCTACCGATGCAAACCCTTCGTATACAGCCTTTCTGCAGTCCACGCAGCTACCCCCAATCTCCACAGCCTTAGCAGCCATGCAAGCATCAATAGTGTCCACATCAGGGGCACGCAAGTCACTACACGACACGCAACCCCCTCAAGGCGCGCAGTCTCCAAAGGTACGCATGTAACATCTTAACCCTGCCAGCAAACAGCACTGCATTGCCCGGAAAGCACAACCCGATGCCAGCAAACAACACTGCATCGCGCGGACAGCACAATTCGGTGACACGCCAGTCCACACAAGAATTCTACCGATACAGTTCCTTGCATCGGCATCATCGAACGGAAGGAAATCCCCTGTCCTAAACGCACTGCGGTAGGTGCAAACTGCCTGGATAACGGCAGGGTCCATAATTAAGCTTGTTAGGCCAAGCCTCTCAACCTCAGCAAGTGACGAAGGCCCTGATAAGCTCTCCTGGCCAAGGCGGCGAACATGCTTTTCTACAAGCGCTATTGCCTGCTCGTCTTTTCCTATTTTTGCGTCTTGGATGGCAGAACCTGGTAGGATCTACCCCGGGGTGCTGGCTGCTGCTGTTTTGCCTCTGGACTGTTGACAGACATCGTGGTGGTAAGCCATTGATGCGGTGCGGCTGTGTTCCTGTCATTATTGTCTCCTTTTGTGACCGGCGATGTGACCGGTGGTTCTGCCTCTTGGTCTCGAGCCTACTGTAATAAGCAGTTCTACCGCGACGTAACGTAGCGGGTTCATGCTAATGCGGCTAATCAGGGAGCCTACCTACCGGGAGAGGCTGTAATACAGACCGCAGGCCTTCCATCAAACAGGTGAGGTGACGGAGCCGCCACACAGTTAACCACGTCAGCTAGCTTTGCAATTTGGGCAGCCAAACATATCCGCGTACAATGTACGAGTCAGCATATCCTACGCAGTGCCAGTATTATGCACGCCTCCCCGACCCAACCACGGTCCTGTGATGCATCTTCTGCATGGGATTGCTGCCTCAAACGTTTGCTGGATTTCCCAGGCCTGCAGTGGAGAAGCATGAAATTGCCGCGACGTGTGCTTCCTGACAATTCCTGTCCTCTCATGTGGGCGAACAAGTCACGAAATCGGGAGAGAAAGCAAGCATAGGATCCCAATCAATTTACGCTTGAACTTTTTTCTAAACAACGTAACATGAATTTTAGGAATGGGCGGCACACCACGGTTTGTCAACTGTCGCATCGGGTGTCAGTCGCGTCGACGAGTCGTTTCATAAACGGGTCGCGTCCGTTCGGATATGACAAGCACATCAGGGGCCCATCGCAGAGTATATAATCCATTATTCACAAAAAATTGTGTATCAAACATCCAACTGAGGTCATTAATTGGGCAACAACGCGTCCGTAACAACGAAGCCGAACCGGATCTGCAAACGGCCTTGCCGACTATATCAGCAATCCAGCGCAGCCGTAAAGCTATTTTTTTATCAGATTATACAGCTACGTAATCAGTGGCGTTGGACTACGTCGTTGCGGCTTCCAGAACTACCTGTGACGTCCTTGGGAAAATTATGGCGCGACCCCGCACCATGGGTGCCGCAGTCGCAGCGCTGACCCTTCTGAGCTTCCTGGTAACTTCATCGGCACAATCCTTCAGTGCAATTGGATGCAACATGACAGCGTCGGACGGCCAGGTGAGTGTCTCCGTAGGATCAAAAGGATCGGATGTCTTCGCTTTGCTGTGATGTGTTACCTGATGTGTTACCCTACTTTTAGATCATAACGCATTTCTCACGTTGGTGCGTACAATCCTCAAACCCCTCCTCCCACAGGCGCAGACCCTATCTGGTCGCTTCGGCACCATCACACTCAGCGCAGGAGAAAACTGCACCTATCACATCGCTTACCCCGGCGTTCCTGTGGAGCTCAAATTGAGGGCAACTGACAGGTGAGAATATGTGTCCATGTTCGTTCGCCGTTATTGGTATCTGGTCGTGAATGCACGAGTACAAGTGGCCCCTTGGACTTGATGGCTTTGGCTTTCTTAATGACATGTATGGCTACATTCATACGGCAGTCAGCCTTAATAGCGGAAATGGCCAACACCGCTTGCCGAACATCTAATACTCGGCGATCATAGTCGATCACAGTCAGACCTCGGTTAATTAACAATGTCCCTTATCCCCTGCCTATTCTGCGCTGCCCCGCACCCCCAGCAACGCCACGTCCTGGTACTGCTCCACGCCTGGCTGCGACACTCCCACGCGCGGCAACCTCACCAGCGGCGTCGCCACCTCACTGCGCGCATCAGCCTACCCCAACGGCATCTGGCTAACCGTGCTGGCACCGGCCGTCGGCGCTGCATCACCCGCTGCCTCCCTGGAGTTCAGCGGCCTGTACACGTCATGCACGGGAGCAAGTGAGATGCCGCTCCTGCTCTTCCACACACCCCTCGACAGCGGACTCGAAACCAATCCCGCCTACAGCTTGTGTGTGACGCGACCCAACAACGACCCCGAGACCGGTCGCACCACCTTCTCCTGGGACTGGTCATTTGCAGCTCTGCCGCCCAGCTTCGCCGCCACCGGCTTGTACGCGCTGCTGAAGCCCTTCAATCTCACGCTGCCTTCGGGGATGTACGACATTCGGCTGCGCAAGGCCGTTGCGCCTTCGAGCAACTACTCGATGAACATCTCCATGATGTTGCTGCCCAGCTCCGGAGAGCCCATTGCTGTGATCACAGGGTCCACCTCGGGCTTCGATGTCGCCCCATCCAGCGGAATTACTCGCGGGGCCGTCGAGTTCTATGTGCCGCCAGGCACTGTGGACGTTCAGTCGGCTGCGTTCGACATCGTCCGTCGGTACTGCCACCCCGCCTCATCGCCCTACCCTATGCAGTACGACAACACGCCGTACGCTTCCATCGCCATGGAGTACACGTCGGACACCCAGTACCCCAGTGCTGGGCTTGTCGACCTTGCAGGCGGCTGCGCCTTCACCTTTCCCCCTGCCACTGCCGCGGGTGACGTCATCTCGCGCCACTCGCTGTACTTCTCCTCCGCGCCCTCCACGGATGCCGCGGCCCTGGCCTGGCTGCCCGGTTCGGATCCCTCAGCCGGGACGGTGCTGCTGAGCCCCGGCACCACTGCCTCCCTGCCGGCTACTCCTGCTGGCGGCCTGGACGTGGTGCTGTTCGGTGACGGCCGCTCCTCGCCGCTGGTGGTTGACTACATGGCCGAGCTGGTCAGCTGCGCGGCAACCAACAGCGTGCCCGTGCACCTGACGCCCAACAACCCCAAGTTCGGCGACATGACGCTCTCCATCTGCAATGCCATCCCAAACGTCTTCACGCAGCCGGACTCCGACCACGACCAATTGCTGCTGGACTTCAGCTTCGGATGGAACGTCAGCGCTCTCCCGGCGGTGTTTTCAGACCGAGCCGGCTTCACCGCAGAGCTGCGCAACTACACCTTGCCAGCCGGCGCGCGCCTTCCGAGCGGCTGGTACGGCATAACATTCCTGCACCACTCCTCCGTTGCGGTGAACTTCAGCGCTGGCAACGCCAGCATTTCCAATGATTCCGCGCTTTACATTTCCGAGGAGCTCTCCAGCATCAGCATCGCAGTGCGCATCCCGTTTTCTTCAATCCCAGACATGAGTGCAGCCGTGCAGGTCGCCTCGCTGCCGTCACCTCCTCCGCTACCGCCCAGCCCAGTGCCGCCCAGCCCGGCACCGCCCAGCCCAGTTCCTCCCAGCCCGCAGCCCGAGCTGTCAGAGGACTACGCTTCGCCCCCAGCGGACGATATGCCCCCGACCTATGAACAGCCGGATGCCCCACCTCCTATGTTCCCGGCTCCCGAGGACTTGGCCCAGCCTCCCCTGGACCTGGCCTGGCCGCCAACGGATATGATCGTCGATGATGATATCGCGCTGCCCCCTCCTTCTCCTTCCCCCCGGGTGCCTACCCCGGTCGGCTCCAGCCCACCGCTATCGTTCGACGGAGAGCAGTCCAGCCCCCACACATCCTGGCAACCGAGCCCGTCGCCACGTAGCCCTCCGCCCCCCAGCCCTCCGCCGCCCAGCCCTCTGCCTCCCAGCCCAGCGCCTCCCAGCCCAGCGCCTCCCAGCACCCTGCCGCCCAGCCCTGCACCTCCCAGCCCTGCGCCTCCCAGCCCTGCGTCACCCAGCCCTGCACCTCCCAGCCCTGCGCTTCCCAGCCCTGCGTCACCCAGCCCTGCGCCTCCCAGCCCTCGGCCTCCCAACTCAGCGCCACCTAGTCCTCTGCCTTCCAGCCCAGCGCACCACAGCCCTCCGCCGCTTAGCTCACTACCTGGTGTCAACGTGCCCACTGGCGGCATCAGCCCCCCGCCATCGTCGCTCGACAGCCTTCCCCCTGCCGGCACTTCCACCCCCTCACCAACACAGCCTCCAGCGTCGGGCAACTCGCAGAGCGGCGGTGGCCCGGCGCCACTGAGCGGCTCAGCCTCACGCAACGGTGGCGGCAATGCTGTAGCAATGCTTGCAAGTGCTGTGCTTGGGGTGCTGTGCCTGTTGCTGCTGACCACGGCTTGATGCTGCCACGATGCGTGCACTAGCGAGCGAGCGCGGGGTGGTTATTCTTTTGAGCGGCGGGATTCAGTCGTGGGAGTTATAGGTTTAACGAGCAAGACTGGCAGTTAAAAGAGGATGAGAGAACGTGCGTCATGATTCCCAAGGATATATATAGCAATATGCGGTACCTATCTGCAACGAGAGGTTGCAGGATAGGGCCCCGAAACCGCAGTTACAAACCATCAGCAACCCGTACTCCAATTCGCGAGCACAAGCCAGATGTTGTAATAACTAGTCTTGTTGATGCCTTCCCAAATTCCATATCCCATGGCACGCCTCCGGAACTCCGACACCCGCAGCTACTGCCTGTCACACATAATGTCCCCGGTCCCGGCCCCTGGCCCGGCAACTATTTGGAGGTGTCCTCTAGTTGCGCGAGCAGCTTCTCCATGCGATACCGCATCACCGGTTGCCCCTTGGCAGTACGCTTGAAATGGATGTGTTTTTGCTCCTTGCGGGTTTTCTGCGCGGGAGTGCCCAAGTTACGGGGCAAAGAAAAGTAGGAACGAGGGGGCCGGTGCCAGCATGAAGAGACACAGGTGTAATAGCACCTATGCTGTGGTGAGCCCGCACGCCCCGCCAGCACACGGATTACGACATCGCCCTGTGCAGCAGTCGCCCCCCGGCAGCGCGAAGATCCACCAAGGCCGGAGTGCAGGCCCTCACCAGAGCAAGGCGGACTCCACATTTCTGGCCTTGGGGGCTACTTTGCTCCCTTCGAGGTCCCGCACGCGCCTGGGCCGTAAGCCCTCCCGTATCGTTAGCATTAGCCTGGGCCCCACATCCCGGTAACATCCCCCCTGTGCACCAGCTAGCCGCCCCCACGCACCTCCACGGCCGCCACCCGTTTCATGCGTTCCTGCCGCTCCTTCATTGCCTTCGCTCGGCACATCGGTATTGGGGCGTAAGGGAGGACGAGCAAAGGTATCCGAAAGGATGGCAGTCACATGAACCTCACGTCACATGTCGAGCTGTCAGCAGCAGGGTGCGCAGACACATGCAAGCAGGACCGCCCTGCCCGGATCCCGCCCCACGCGGCGAGCCCTAAAGCTGCAGGCAGCCCTGGCGATCACGCCCGAGACAGACGACACCCCCCTGGGCCCCGCGCCATGCTCACCGCCTCCTTGGCTCGCAGCTTCTCCGCCTTCTCCTGCGCCACCTGCTCGGCCAGCCTCTGCAGCTGAGAGAGCTTCCTGCCGTCGCCGTCCCGGTCCCCGCGGCGGAAGCCCTTGCCGCCGCCGCGCCGAGCGTCCTGCCCACCTCCGGCCTGGCTGCTGCCGCCGGCTAGCTGGCCGTCGCCCTTCCTCCCACTGCCTTCACTGCGACCACCGCGGTTGCCGGCCTCATCCCTCGGCTGCTTCCCTCGGCCTGGCTGCTCCGATGGCCCCGCCTCACTGGTGCCTTCGTGCGGCCGCTTCCGCCCGGGCCCGTGATGGAGCCCTTCGTCACCCTGGCCGAGGTGGCGGTCTAACCCGTCGGACGCAACCGGGCCACCCTGTGGTGCGGTTGGAGGCTGTGGGGCTGCAGGGGCCCCCGCTGGTCCACGGCGATGCGCGTTGCCTACTGGGCCTGCGTGCGAATGCGATCCCACACGCGCTGGGTCGCCGTTCGTCGGGTCAGCGTCCTTGCCTGGGCCTGCGGGCGTGGTGATGGGACAGTCGTGCCGTGTCCGTTTACAACGTGAACCAGTACTGTAAGGGGTTTAAAACCGTGGTTACAGATTGCAGTGGCGATGCAGGCTGAGCCATGGCACGGAAACGCCCCGAAGCTAGGGTCATCCTTAGTTACTCAACCTCACCATCCGCGTCTAAAGCCTCCAACTCCGCAACCTGGATGCAAATTACAGTACGCAAGACTCGAATAAATTAACAAAGCAGCGACAAGCAGAATTGATGCCTCCTGCGCGCCGCCGCTGCGCGACGATTGTACTGACCGAGTCCTTGACCTGAACGCGCGCAAGCAATCCCTGAGCCTCAAGCTTCTTCTTTAGCTTGCTGTATTTGCTGTGCTTAATTATTTTCTCCTTCTTTATGCGTTCAAGCTTCCTTCTTTTGTCAAACTTGCTCACGCCCAGTCCCGCAAATTTGTCGAGTGAAAGACCTGCTCCAACGGGTCGTTCATGCTTCTTACCGACCAGAGGAGGCGGCATAGTCGAAAATGGCTACCGGTATGTGGCAAAACTGCTTGGCGATATGTGGATAGTAAATCCTAGACTGCAAATCTATAGATCAAATCTACGGAAGCCAAAGTTAAGATGATTGCAGTCTTCGAAGTTGGGAATTCACATACGCAATCAGCCGTACAGTATCGTACGGCTCAGCTTAGCCCCCCATACCATATCATCGCAATGTCCTGGCTAAGTGTGCTGTGCCGTGTGGAGCATCCCTTCCATCTCGGCCAGCCCTACGGTACAAGGTACGACCATGGGCAAAGAATGGCGCGACCGAAACCCAACCGTAAATACTGGTAAACAGCGCCACCTCGGCCAGGTAACACCAACCCTCCTGTGCGCTTGAACTCCCCACCGTCGCGGATACGTTCGATCGCGTGACTCGATCAGTGCCCGCCGCCGCTGTCCAGCCCTATAAATACGCTAGTGAAGGACGCGTTGCGGCGCACGGCGGTGCCAAGCGCCGCCACGGCCTTGAACATGCCGCCGTGTCGCGCAGCCATCATCCCGCCATCGTGCGGAGGCGGCCCTAGGGTCCCTTGCGAACCGCCGTGCCCCCGGACCCCCACCAGCGTTGCCGTCCCTAACCCCGGGTCTACTATCACACCGGCATCATGCTGCTGCTCAGACGCAGGCACCAGGCGCGATGCCGCCACCTCCGACACCAACGACGAAAAGGACCAGGCCGCGTCGGCCCCGCTCAGCCGTCCGCCATCGCTAGCCTGCAGTCCCGTCGTCCTGCGCGGCTCATCGCTGGCGCCGCCTCCACTGCCCCCAAGGCCCACTCCGGCACCCCCTGAACTTCCTCCCCTGCTCCCTCTCCTACTTGCTCCGCCTGACGCAGCAGCCGTTGCTGCTTTACCTCCCCGCAGCGCCCGCAGCAGGGCCACCACTATGAACACCACCACAACCGCCAGCGCCGCCAGCGGCAGCAGCAGCGCCATTTTCACGCCCGCCCCGGCCGCGCCCGACTCCGCCATCCCGTGCTCGTCGCGCATCCAGAAGCGCTGGGAGCCCGTGCTGCCGCGCGCTCCGGCGATATCCTCGCGGCCCCGGCCTCGGCCCGCGCCGCCGCCATTCATGGCGTCCACCACGGCGGCGCCCAGGACCCAGTTGAAGCCCACCTCGGGGCCGTTCCCGCCCTCGCGGACGTTGTTGGTCCAGAGGAGGCGGTCGTCGTCGAGGCCCAGCCCAAAGCCGCTGTGCAGGAGCGCCATGATGTAGGCGGCGCCGAAGCAGTAACGGACGAGAAACTGCGGGAGGGATAGGGCGGAGAGAGGTAGGTGGGTCGTGTTAGTGGAGGACAGAGGTTGGCGGGTGGGTGTGTGAAGCGCACCATACTGTGGGGAGGCAGGTGTAGGGTTGAGGCTCATTGCGGCGCAAGAAGGGCTCGTACGATAGATACACTTGGACTGCAATTCTTTCTTTCCAACAGCCGCCGCTCAGCACCCACAGCCACCAGGCTGCTAACGCAGCCCAGCAACACCCCCCGGTCCGGGCCCGGCTCGCCTGGTCGGGTATGTGGCCGCTAAACTCCGCGTGCAGGCTGGACCAGTGCTTTGCGCAGTAGCGGCCTCCATTCTCCTGCAGCTGCCGGAGCGTCGCGTTGTCAGGCAGCCCCAGCGCGCGAGCCGTCCACGCAAAGTTCTCCACCGCCACGAACTGGCCGGTCAGTGCCGGCATGAAGCTGCCCTGCAGCGTGCAGCCGCCGGCGCTACTGGCCGCAGGGGACAGGGCCGACCGCTCCCCCGGGTCGTTGTTGTAGCTCTCGATGGAGGCGCGGCCGCCCGCAGCGCTGGTGGCTGGCGCCACCGAGGAGCAGTTGTGCTCCGGCATGATCTTCTGAACCACCGCCATGCAGTGTGCAAAGGACCCGTTGCCGTGGCGCCCGTCCTCGCTGATGTAACTGCGGTGATGTGTGGTGGAGCAAAAGGCGGATGAGGCGGGGAGGCGGAAGGGATGTTGCAATGCGGAAGGGTGCGTAGCCGAGCGAGCAAGGCCGCGTATGCGGTGCGCAGTGGCAGGAGCGTTGAAGCGCGATGTGTAGCCGGGGTCCAGCTGGGCGCCAGCTCAGGCACGGGTTGGTACAGCGCCAGGTTCGTTCGCGTCACAGCTCACCCAATAGGGAGGCAGGGATCGGCGACGACCGGAGACCGCGGTTGGAGCTTGATCAGGTACTCCGCCGCCCGCACCAGCGCCGCGTCCATGCCTAGTCCGAGGTAGCTGTGCGTGTACAGGCGGGATGGCACGCCTGCAGGGCGGACGCAGAGGAGCCGGTGGGGGGGGGGGGCAGGGTCCAGGGAGGCGCTGGATCGGGACGACATGGAAGGCGGCAGCTCGTTTGATGGCAGCCCTTCTAATGGTATGGTATGGTTCTTCTTATGGCAGATCCCAAGGGAACAACCCCCGACCCCAGTGAGCATAGGGTGGGGCTGTAGGGGACATAGGGGCCGTGGGGTACGCGCTCTGTGCACGGCTTCGCTTCAGTGTGGTCCCTCATTGCAACAATGGTAGCCTTCTGATGGCAGCCACACGGCAGAAAGGATGGGGGAGCGGGTTGTGGGTGTGTGGCGTGGACCAAGGCATCCTGAAGGGTGCGGGGAAAGGCACCTGGCAGGTGCAGCTGCGAGCCGTGTTTGCTGAGGACTTTGGCCGTGGCAGGCGGCAGGAAGGTGACCTGCATGCTGGCGCCGCCCATCTCCATAAGGCCCGTAAAGAGCTGCGAGGGGTCCAGCATCTCCTTGCGGCTGTGGTGCTCGTGGCTCGCCGCCTCCTGCGTGGGACAAGCGGGCAGGTGGGGAGGGTGGGTAGCCGTTGTAAGTTAGCCATGATAAGGTAGTGCCTGATGCATGCTGTGAAGGTAACAAGAAGTTGCTCGCATGGAAAACAAGTACCTCCAGGGAGGGCCTCTGGCGCCTCACGAAGCATCTTCAAGGAGGATCCCGAACCCCCTTCCGTGTCTACGACGCCTTTTGGATATCGAACAGTACAGAGGACGTACAGAGGATCCCCAAGCGGTCCCGCTACGACTTGAATCCTTTCCCCGTTATGCCGATGTGGACCGAGGTAATATACTCCTCAGCTTGCGGGCACTGGCCGCTTCGCGCCGCCATGCCTGAACCTTCCCAACCGCAACCCAAGCTCCCGCACACACTGACCTGCAAAGCCCCAGTGATGTAATTGACGCCCGCCCAGCCGTATAGGCCCTCCATCTCCCCGTTGATGACCGTCGCCCAGGCGGGCTCAAACAGGAACCGCGACCTTGCCAGTTCCTCCTGGCAAGCCACCAGGATGGCAGCCTGGTGGTCTTCGCTGAGCAGCCGCAGCCCCGCAGTGGCCAGCAGCCGCACCGGGGTCACCGGCAGCAGCTCGGGAGGCACCTGCATGCGTTGGTGCAGCGGTTGGTGGAGCGGTTGGTGATGCGAGGGCAGGAGTACGAGGAGAGGATTGAACCGGACACGGCGTCCCGGTGCAGATTGGGTGGGCGGGCTGGGTGGGTGGACTGGATGGTACGGGTGCATCGTACACATGGGTGACGACAAGAACAGCCAACACACACGAACAACATCCAATCCATAAAAACGACTTGGACGGCCTGGCCATAGGAGCGCGGAACACTCGCCGAGCTGGCTTCGTCCTCGCGAAGGTCGCCTTCAACGGGTGCTCCCTACAACACAGTTTTCCGCACGGATCCACAGCTATGGGACCTATGGCCTGGGGCCCCCACACCCACGGCTCACAACCATCACCTGGGCCCACACGCGCCCGCCTCCCTGCACCGCATCCACCACACGTACATGTTTGTAAGCGAACTCCAGCAGCTGCGCCACGCCCTCCGCCGCCTTGTCCGGCACCGTGGCGTACGCGGACAGCCCCGGCTCGATGGAGAAGCTAGGCTCCGGCAGCGCGAGTACGACGTACGACGGCCACCGGGCTGGGCTGTAGCGGAAGACCCGCACTCGTGTGCCACTGCTGCCGCCGTCTGCTCAGGTGCGGGGCAGGGATTTGGGCGGGTGACTGAGCGAGCTGACAGGTTGATAGATGCCATGTGAGCTAGGGTGCGGGGCACGGACGGTTTCAGGACCGTGACCCGGGACTGGTGTTGCACCCGCCGCCGATAAGGAAAAAGCCGTCGCGCTGACGGGTCCTTGTTTGGTCCGTGGCAATAGGCCACGCTGCGAATCGTGGCGTGATGAGCCTACACCGCGCACACCGGTCCGCTTTTCCACACCCTAGCTGTCGTGCCATGCAGACACGCAATCAAAACAAATCGGTCAGTAACTGGACCCAAACGTTCCCGTCCCAACCAGATGACGCATACCAATGTACACGGCGTACTTCTCCGATTGGGCCTACGGCATGGCGAGGGAGAGGTTTTGAGGAAGACCCGTGGAGGGAGAGGTGGGATCAGAGTGTTAAACGTGGTCCCTGTTGTGAAACCACACCCGCCTCGCGTGCAGGTTCCCGGCATAGGACCGGTTGCCATCAATCACAAAAAACAGCAGCGCAAGTAGTACATCCGCCTGACGGTTGGCCTGAGACGTGTCCTATACCGGCCAGCTAAGGAAACCCCCGTTTTCATGCCAGGATACTGCAGCCATATGCACTTTGGAGCTTCCATGCATCATGGATCAGAGGCTCGTTGGGTCACATTCAGTATCCCAAGGGTCGGGTGCACGAAGCGGCTGCCGGTCAGCACGAGTGCATGATGGCCAGTGACGCACATGCTGACGAGGGCAAGCTGCAGCAATGGCCTCATCTCTGAGTTTCCACGTCACGCCAAAACCTAGTTAATCATTATCGTCATTCCTTTTCCCGGATACGTGCGCATGCATGTACGCAACGGGATTGCTCACTTCCCTCCTCCTAGGGGCGTAGATAACCCACCTACGAACACGAATTGGACAACTTCAGAGTGCAGGACTTTCCGTGGGATGCACATCCTTAAGTCTAGGGGCGGGATCCGTCCAGCAGCCCAGGAAAACATTAGAAAAGTTTAAGAGGTGTCCGTTGAAACCCATGAAACGGTACAGTTTCCTCTTTTGCCCAGAGCTCGCTGACCCCTTTCAACCTTATCCCTGGACTCACGAACGGCACCCCTGGACTCACGGACGGAAGCCATGCGAAGTGCCGATTGGCGCGGCTGAACCGCGTAGAGCGTACCACGCAGGATGTGACCGTCCCACGTACCCACCAGCCCTCCCCACTTCTTGGTAAGCAGAGCGTACCTGC
Organism: Yamagishiella unicocca; assembly: GCA_003116995.1. Classification (NCBI taxonomy): domain Eukaryota; kingdom Viridiplantae; phylum Chlorophyta; class Chlorophyceae; order Chlamydomonadales; family Volvocaceae; genus Yamagishiella; species Yamagishiella unicocca. The sequence goes on along the minus strand of BDSL01000111.1, from coordinate 273,308 downwards.
TGCTCGAAGCCATCATGGATGAAGAGAGCTAATTGAAGTAGGACGCCCAAAGCTAGCAGCGCAGACACGCCCAGAAGCAGCAACAGCCTGCCCCGCCGAGCCGACATCTGCCATTGCGCTGCAAGCCTTAACCGTAGAATATATCGATTGACGAACTTATTTAATCTGATGACAGTGCTCTTAGCGGCAGCATCATCGTCAGGCAGCCAGATGCTGAGCCTTAGCGACGAGCGCGACGTATGCATCGCAGTCCCCGTAGCGGATTCAGGTCCATGCCCATCTCCATGAAGTACTTGCGAGCGAATGGACGTGTTCTGGCTGGCCAAATGAGGAAATGCTCAACGCGATGCCTATAACAAGCAACGAAATAAGTATTGAATGTGATCACGCAAACTATTATCCTATACTAATAGACCGTGCAAGCAGAAATTGTGAATAAACTTTGACATATATTCCATCTGTCCGGACAGTCGTCGTTCGGTCATGGTCCTCATGTTGTCATGTACGTTCACTCTCGGCGACGTTTAATTTACAAATACAATACCATATTGCTTATTTACTTGTAACAAATGCTTTCACTACCATAACCGTGACGCTACGTTCCCACTCCCTTTGGCAATCGCTTGCGACGATACAACGCGAGGGGCTTGCTGGGCCCCTAGGTTTCAAAAATGCTTCACGGATGAGCTCCATAAGGGACGCCTTGCGAACAATCCGGCTACTGCCAAAGGCGGCAATACCAGTACTGTTGCTTTGACGGTGTCTACGGGCACACGCCGAATTGAAGAATGCCTCCCGTGGAATTCAACTCCGATCATTGGATCTCAAAGGTTCTGATGGTGCGTTCGGCTTTGCGAGCCTGGCTGCGCACCTCGACCGCCAGCCACGGGCCTTCACTAGTGATTTCTTCATGCAGATCGCAGCGTATCTAACTCTCAACATCTCGTTGAATATGGTCAACAAGTGGACCATATCTATCTATGGTGCGAGTCTTGGTGCAATTACTGGTTGCGCGTAGGGCATGGGAGGGGTATGGGATTGGCAACCATGGAAAGGACAGTTTGCGTTCGTCCATATTGGTGTTATTCTGGGAGCGTACGGGGAAACACCTTGTGGCGCGTGCTCGGATAAGCAAGCCTGGGCACGGTCTGCAACCCTAAGGCGGTGGCGTGCACTACCGGCCTTCTACACCGCAAAGGAGCCTGTAGCAAGAAACGCCCCACACATGTGCACGCTAGATTGCGCCTGCCCATAACAAGGCCCCCGTCTGGATGCGCCAAGCTGTATCTACGGATTCCGAACACAGCATGCAGCGGCTCCATGCAGCGGGAAGCACGCACTCTACCTCGCACCGACACCTAGCGCTCTGCCGCAAGCCGCCCTAGCCACACGTTCGGTCGTACCGCAGTACCACACTCCATTTCCCTTTGCCTTTCCTCACTTTACTGGCCCTTACTTTGGCCTCGTGCTTCAGGCTTCCATTTCCCCATCGCTCTGTCAATGGCGCACATGGTGGGTTGGGCATTGGGAGGTTGCAGTTTCCGCAATCGGTGACCGTGTGCCGGTCAAACCCATTCCACAACACGAGTGCCTTAGCCAGCAGATACCATGGGCACTGCGGTTGGTGACACCGCTTGCATGGGGCGCTGTGCGCACGGCTTTCCCGCCAGGCGGCTACCTGAAAGGGAACCCGGGGGGTGCGCAAGCGCTAGGCACAGGAGGTACAGGACATGGTAGAGCGCCGCCAAGGATGTAGTCGTCTAGATTTGGCTTTGCTGCGCGCGGGACTCAACCACCCCTTTGTGGTTAGCTGGGCTTGAGGCTGGCCGCGGTTTGCGCGGCTTTGCCCCTGTCGGTCTCCTGCGTACGAGGTATGTGTCTTCGAGGGGAAGTTCTAGTAATGGACAAGGGTCGCACACCACGTATGGAATGCTTGCTGCAGGCGTTCAGCTTTGTGGCGCTGGCGCCTTTCATGTTGTCGAAACACAACCGGGAGCTGCACTACTCGACGATCAGCAAACAGGTGCGGATGCGCATATGTGGTCGCGGGCGGAAGGTGAAGGGATGCGGGCGCTTCTGGTGTGCGCAAATGCGGGGAGGGGTCGGCTTTGATGCAGACGGGTAAAGGGTACTAGGACCAGGAGGGCGGAAGGCGAAAGGGTTGGGATGTGGATGCATAGGCCGCCATCTGGATGACTGCTGCCACAGCAACGGGATACCCTCGGGCTCGTTGGCCTTTTGGACAATAGTCATTAGAAGTGCACATGACCACACCACACGTCAGCTGCACCCCGTTTTCGCCATCTGATCCCTGACAGTGGCCCGGGCTCCTCTTCGTATCGATCTGCTTCGCCATCAATGTCGGGCTCAACAACGTGTCGTTGCTGACAATCTCGCTTAGCCTAAACCAGGTCATCAGGTGCGAGGAGGGAAGAGGAGTGGCCGGCAGTACCTGTAGCCAAGAAGCGTGAAATGACTGCGCACGGCTCAATTACCTAGAGCATCCATGAAGTCAGTTATCAAGCTGGTCGACAGGCATGTTCATTCAGCCGACTCAAGTCCTTGGTTGTGTCGCATTTCTTGAACTTGCGGCGATGAAGTCACACGTCGGGGGATGTGTAGCCTAAAGGACGTCCCCCTGCCTGTCGCTTCGGCATGCCTGACTTCCCAGTAGCAGCGCCCCGTCCCTCACTTCGATGGCTCTGCTTGGCCGGGCCTTGGTCACCTTGCAGGTCGAGCATCCCCGTCTTCACCGCCATTGGCGCGGTGGTGATTGAGAAACGGCCACCATCGCGACAGGAGTTCCTCTCTCTCCTGGTGCTTGTGGGCGGAGTATCAATTGCGGTGTATGAAGGGTCAAACACGAAGGCATCCTTCACCGGGGTGGTCCTTTGTCTTATCGGTGGGTGGTGGGCGGTTGTGAGCCATATGTCTGCGGCGCAGTGCACCGGTGGCAGCTGGGTGGTTGGACGGCGGAGAGCAGAGGCATTTCCGGGTTTCGGAGTTGACCCACATCAACGCTCCGGGTTTCAGGGTTGACCCACACCTACGCTTTGCTTTCTGACAACAAGCCCACAAGTCGTGAGCATGACTCCACCCGTTGCAGCGTCCCGGTCCCCGCGGCGCCTGCCATCCGCTGCATCATCGACGCTCCCTTCGTCAACATGTCCCCTGCCTCACCGCAGGCACCATGTGCAACGGTCTGGCGATGAGCTCCATTGGCCGGCTGTTAACGGAGAAGCTGGACGTGCTGCGACTAACGTTTTACACGGCGCCGCTGTCGCTCTTCGTGTTGGTGCCCTTCTTCAACAAGCTAGAAGCGGAGCCGTTTTACGCGTACTGGGACCAGGGACTGAGTTTCCTGGGTACGTGCACGTGTTAACGGGTGGAGCTGGGTGATGGTAGATGGACGGTGGCAACCCATATGGTTCGCGCACAGGTAGCCCAAGGTAGCCCGAACAACCAGAACCTCCCTCCCAACTATAGGCATCATCTTTCTGGGCTGCGTCAACGCGCTGCTCTATAACCTTATCCACTCGTGGGTCATCAAGGCGACGAGCTCGGTAACCACGACAGGTGCGTTCATGGGCCAGGGAGTGGTCCTTGTTCGAGACGTGGTCCTGCACGTTGAGTAGGACCGTATGGCGTCGGCGTTGCTAGAACCGTTGCGGAAGGGTGTTGTAGGACAGCGCCCCTTCAGTACCAACCACGAATTGGGTCGTTCCCGCCTCACTGCCGTGTCTTGCCGTTTTGCTTCGCAGTAATTGGTGAGATGAAGATCGTCTTCATCTTGCTGCTGTCCGCCATCATCTTGGGTGAGTGCTGCTGCCTGCCAATCGACCGCCGCCTCACTGCTGCAGCAATCCTAGTGTTCCGGTATTCTAACATACAGGTAGTACTTCATTCTCGATACATCTGCCTGGCACAAAAGCTCAACATGCGCTAGTCCAACACTTGAACCCGCCCGACACGCCCTTGCTGCAGGCGAGTCGGACATCTGGACAGTCAAGATGATGATTGGCTGCACTACTGCCATCCTGGGCTTTTGCATGTACTCGCATGGCCGGATGCTGTCGGGGCCGCAGTTGGTGCCCATCGTGATCAAGGGAGTACCAGGTTCGTGGAGCAGAGGGGCAGGCGGGGGAAACTATCACGCTGGTGCACGCTAGCTGCACTGCACGCCCTCCGACCTGTTTCCACTTACGCTTTGCTAACCGTCCATATCATCTCAATTACCTTGCACGTCGCGAACGACAGCGTGCGACTTTTCCGTTGTCACAATCTGCTGCACCCCACCGACAGCTACCGGCACCGCTGTAAGGTCCCGCTTACAACGTTTGCAACCTTCATCGCCACCTGCCGCCGCTGCCCCTTGTCCCATCCGCCCCAGAGCTAGCACCCAGCCTCACGGACTCCATACGGACGCCGCTCATGAGCAGCAGCATGCTGGCGATGAAACAATTACGGAGCTGAGGGATGAACCACGCGATGACGAATATATTACTGTTGGCAATGCTGCTGTGAGGGGAGGCAGAGGGGCAGATGATTGCGGGTTGTCGGGGCTGCCGGCAGATGTGTGTCTGTTTGGGAGAAGCTCAGGGGTCTGATGATTGGGGTACACATCTTTTGTTGCATGTGAGACGTGTCGTGATCGATTGTGCTAGTCATCCCATGTTTCAATGACGGGCACGTAGCTGCCTGATACGCATCATGGTTGTCGCTGGAATGCATGCCCACGGTCCCGGGCTCTTGACTTCACCCTAGCCACCTGCTAATAATAAGAGAGACAGGAGTGATACTAGTTGTTCGCTAACATATTTCGGTGGAAGAGCACAGCGTGCTCGATGTCTTGTGTCCATCGTAGTGGGGTAAGTTTCCCCACGCTAGTACCGGTGTGCTGCGCGACCCTTGGGTCATCAGTTTGTCCAGGGCGTAGTAACGCCGGACTCTGTCCACGTAGCTGCCTTCGTTGGTGGTATAAACCTTTTGTAGGCCCCCAAAGTGCTGAGCCCTTTTAACACCAAATCCTGATCTTTGACAGCAACAGATAGTGTGCTGGTCTTGTCTCCGCAAGATCACCTGCACAACGGCAGCCGTCATCATTGTTCCTGCAATCAGCACGGATGTTCCTGCAATCAGCAGCATAGCTGGACTCGAAGTGGCGGAAAACCCGCCAAAGAACGTATCCGAATGTTTGTGTCGGTATCACTCTGGTCAGGAGGTGCATGCTGTGTACTCCGGCCGCAAGGGCCTGAAGGTTATGCTGTGCGTCTCGGCCAAAGTTCTCAACAGATGGCAATTGCAACCCAGGTCCCAGCAATATCAGTTACTACAACAACCCAGTACCTTGAGTGTTTTTGTTGTTTTGCCATATCTCGGTCGGCCAGATTGTTCTTCTTCCTGCGTCTCTTTCAATGTCAGGCGATGCGCCCGATGGCTCTACCTTCTGGTCTGGGGCCCACTGTAACAGCTACTACTACGCTCGCATCAACCACCACGCATTTGGTGGTTGTTTTATTTATGGCCGTTGGTCCCCTTGGGTTCGAGCCTGCTGCCTTGCCTCGTCGGATCTCCAAAGCGGTCTGGATGGCTGCGACCCGACCAAGCGCATGCAAAAACACCCCCGGAGGAACCCACCCACCCCACCAACGAGGAGAACACGTTCTTCTGCGAAATGGCACTTTGAGGGCCTTTGTATGTGCATCCTCACAGACACACTGCGACACCAATATACTCTCCGGCTTTATATGCGCGGGTCCGTGCCTTTTGGGATGAGAGGCGGCTGGTCCCGACGATTGCATCGTTGCGGCGCTTCACTGGTTCGTCGGTTGCTGGGCTGTTAGGTTGGTTGGTGGTCAGTTCCTGATAGGGGAGCCTCTAGTGCAAACTCCCCCTGGGGTATTGGCTGCTGCTCTGTGTGCCTACGGCCTGTCGATTTGGTGTTCTGGTGGTTTGCCTTTGTTTCGGTGCTTGTCGGTCTTTGTGTCCTCCGTCTTTCTCAGTGTCAAGCGATGTGCCCGATGGTTCTACCTCTTGGTCTGGAACCCACTGTAACCGTTAGGTGGAATAGCCAGGACACACCTTGTTAGGCTAGACATGGGCTCGTTTGCCCATGTCACCAAGTGGGCTTCCGCACACCGGGCCTCGTGCGGAGAACATATTCAAACAGCAGTTTCCGAAACCCCTCCGTCCCAAACGTACGAACGGCGCAAGCGCCCGAAACATGATGCAACCAGTCACGTGCACCTTAGCACGTTATTACGCAGTTCCCATGCCAATCACAGTCCCATACCAGGTTCCCGCGCCACATATAATGACCAAGACTTGTATGTCACTGGGTTATGTTCGCGCAATCCGTGATAAGCCACAAAGGAAGTCATGAAGGCGGTCACGCCGGGCCCCAACAAACGAAACGTGACGAAAGGAACCATCTGAATAACACATAAAGCCGAATCACGGACCTAACCTTATAAACATTTCGCACATGTTTGACGCTCGAATAACAAATGAACGTGGTGCTGGCTGCGGGACAGCCATGCAGGAAACTCGAAACGAAATCACGCGTCCAGCAATAGCATGGGAAGGCGCCCGTTAGTGGAGGATAAACGGCGAGTCCGCGTTGCGGTCGCTGCACTCCAGGCAGGGGTTCTGTGCGAAGCCGGTCTTGCCCAGCACATTGCGCACACCGATCACCAGGTTCCTGCACATGTCGGAGTGTGGGCCGGGCAGGATTGGGGTCACCCTCACGTATGATGCAAGACTATAACCGCACCGCAGCCTGCAGGATAGTCTACGGGGGACCTCAGCTCGCCCGGGCTGGGGCCTCAGGCAAAACATGCACCGTACCAAGATGCCCCACCTGTAGGTCAGGGGCTCGCCGGGGTTCTGCTGGTGATGCGCGCGGACCACCGTCTGGAGGGCGTTGGACAGCGCGCCGTGAGCCTTGTCGGGGTTGCCGCTGGGGCAAGCGTCGGCACTGGTCTCGCTGGACTGGCAGCCGGTGATCAGGATCCCAATGTCCGCGGCGAGCTGCTGGTCGCTGGACGGCTTGGCACCGGCGGGCGGAAGAGTGATGTTCAGGTTGGGCTCCGCTAGGTTCTGGGTGTGCTGGAGGAAAGTAGGGCGGAGTGGCACAGGGCAGGGCAGCGGTGTAAGCCACGGAATGCCGGCAGCAGAAATGAACGCGCCTTGAAGACAAATGCCGTGGACAGCAGCAAAGATGCAGTACTAGCAGGCCTACGTGGAGCAAAGCCTTAGCCTCTTAGCAAATCAATCCCCACAATAAAAGCCTACTCAAGCGGGCCACCCAGTGCCGGTCCTGGACACGGCTATGCTACGCGGCTCCCTCCCCGGGGTACATTACCCGTTGCCTCGTCCAGTCACCACATGAAAGCACCACATGAGACACACGAATGTCGTGCAGCCGTGTCCCCCAGGCCTCGCTGCGCCATAATAGTATACCCCAGAGCACGTGCACTCGACCTACCCCTTGCGGAGCCGCGTAAGCCGCCCCCGGCCCGCTGTTGGCATTGGCAGGCTGGCCCGACGGGCCGTTCTGGTCCGCCGGCGGGGCCAAGCACGAGCAAAGTAGCGAGAGCAGGCCTCCGCCACCTCCGCCGCCGTCTGCCATCTTCGTGCCTGTAAGTGCCAGGTGACGCCGGGGAGGCACAAGAGAATATGGCTGTCGGGTAAGTTCGCCTTGGCTATGAACGTTGTTTCATCACAGTTTGGATGCGTAATCACAGCTTGGGTGCGTAACAAATGTTCCAGCAAGTTATACGGCGTGCTTACTAATACCTTCGAGCTTACGTGGCCGATACCCTAACGCGTACTCATGGCCATTCAACGTGCCACCGGCACACCAAAGGAGCCTACCGTGTGCAGCTGATGCATCCCACCGAGTACATGTTATGCACGGTGGACGACACCTGCGGACCCACCTGCGGTAAACATCTGGTAGACTTGCATGAACTGCTGTATCTTGGCGCTGGAGTCGGCCCCGAAAACCGAGCCAAGGTTGGAGCGCACGTTGCTCGCGTTCACTGGGGTTCCGCCAACCAGCTCGCTCAGCATGCCGCATAGGTCATTGAAAGGAAGCGCACTGTGCGAGACAAGGGGCAGGCCGGGAGAGGGCAGGCCAGAAGAGGGCAAGCTAAGGAAGGCGAAGGCACGTCGGAGACATAGCTGTGAACTTAGATGCCCGGCAGCGATAGATGCCCGGCAGCGGAGCTCGTGCTCACGCCCTCGCCCGCAGGAACGTGCATGCCGCAAGGGGGTGAATTCCCAGCCAAAGCCAACGAATCCGAGGATGCCCCACGTGGGTGGACGTAATGAGCGGACCGCAACGTGAAAGGGCGAAGGCGTAACAAAGGGATGCGGCGAGGCGGGCTTTTCAATACACATGAACAGCATGAACCGCACAATGTCGCGATCCGCTGTGTTCACCACGCGCTGTCAGATCCTCCCCTGCAGGATCTGAACAGCACCACTGCCCACAACATGAAAGTGGAGTCATTGCGCCCAATCCTGGCATAGCACGCATGATGACTATGAGAGCGCGCTGGTTTCTTATATGTACATAGTACAGTATATACGTATTCGTTTACGTACGTTCAACAGTCCAAAACGTACAACTAGACCCCCCTTGATTCGAGGCATGCGGTGGGCAAGGGGTGCTCGCCTGCCGAGACGCGTGGAGTCCAACAACTGCACCCCTGCCAGCCCAATGGGGCGACGCAGCCCGCCCTCACCGGTTCTTAAGGTCACGGCCATCCGGCTGCCCCAGCGCGCCAAAGAGACCAGCAAGTGCTCCCATGTCGAACTGCGGTGGCGGCGGGGCACCGTCCTTCGGTCCGCTGATCTGCACCGTCTCGTGGTCCAGCAGGGTCCCACTGTGGCAGCAGTCTTGGGACGGGAGAGGCGCGGGGGGGGGGGAAACGAGGTACGTAATCCTGGAAGTCCCCATGAAGCATCTAGTTGTTACGTTCAGGCGCGCGTGCGACAGAATCAGAGGTTGGCGTTGCCCCCGTAACTGTGCAATCGTTTCCACTTTTTGCCCACATACCCACCAGCGATGAAGGTGAACTTCACCCCGGGCTTGGCCTCCAGGGGCTTGAGCAGCGCCCGCAGGTCATCGTCGCAGATGACGTTCATATCTGCAAAAAGGTGTCGAAAATAAAATTGGTCCTTAAGAACGAGAAGGAGCCGTTGCCAACCCGACCCAAAAGGCCCCAAGCAGATCCCAGCCGACACCGGCAAGTAACCTTCGTGACTTTCCGGCCCCTCCGCTATCCAGCCTTATACTCTCTTGCCTACCAGTGGGACAGATGGCTTCGTCCTTGCCGTCTGCGTGAAGATCGGGGCAAGAAAGGATGTTGATACCAATTGTGACTGTGTATTTGTGACAGGAGCATGGAATCTTTCAAGCTGCATCTGGGGCCCATGGGCCAGGCAAGGCATAGGCCGCGAAGCCAGCAGCCCCAGCAGCTCATGGGTGTTAGATATGAAATGTTGGATGCCCTGTCTGACGCACCTTTCTCTTCGCCATCCTGGCTAGGAATCTGCGTTCCGTGTCCAGAAAAGTGCAGCACGCATACGTCGCCTTCTTTTGCAGCGGCAATCATCTCGTTGATTTTGGCCTGCATAGGTAGTCACCGTTTCCATCCATAGCAGGACTGTATTATGGTTGCCTCAAAGCACTACGTGCCGCGTTCCGTATTTCGCCCACCTTCATGTTCTTCCCTGTTGGCTTCAAGTACTGGGCGTCCGTGTCGATCAAAATAGTAATATCTGCAGGGTCGAATCCATAGAACTCCTCCAGGAGCGCCTGTCATGGGCCAAGCCGCGAGGAGTTGGTCGAGCGTCTTCGCAGCGGGCCAGGTCGTTCCTTGACTCGACAGCTGTTACATGCTCACCTTGATACCCCAAACATCATTGATACAGCCCCGCAATGCCGCGTTAGTTCCTGCACAAGTTATAAAGCGACCGCGCTGTCAAATCGCTAGCTGCAACAGGCACGAACGCACCGTTCCGGGCAGTTGCGCATCCAACAGCCCAACCTGGATAGTTGCATCCAATGAGGACTGCCTTCTTGGCCGGCATTTTTGTGTGGTCGGCACGCCCAACGCGCCAACTGGCACTTTGACAGTAACAAGTTTGGCGATTCGCAGCTGACGTTTCGTAAAACAACTTTATTATGCGTGTATGTATTACGATAGTAAGTGAACGGTCAAGACTTGAAGTCAAAGGCAGGATCGCGACAAAACCGTATGGCTTGGTCGTACGCCCTCTCCCCCCAAATGTCACGCAAAATAACTTGGATGCTGTACATTATTGTTCCGTGACGCCTTCATTCTTATTTGGAATATTTTGGGTGCCGCGCCGAGTACCTTAAAATGCGTTGGGAGGAACTTGGCAACCTGCTCCCTCACGGCGCGCTCCACCACCTTGCTCACTCGTATCCATCTGGTGAGCCTGTATTCAGTACGCTTTCCCATAACGCGAGCATCAACCTTTAGTCGGTCTATACGCGAGACGTTCTGCGTCGTTACCTTTACGGCCACAGCGATTCCTTTCCTACCAATACAATTGCATATGCGGCAAAGCCCTGGCAGCTTGGAACCGGCGCGCGTTTGGAACCGGGTTCGCAGCTGCTCATGCGTGACCCGCTGGGTCGGGCTCTGCGGCGTTCCACATCTTACATGGGATGGCTGGTATGGTTGGATCCCGAACGTCAGTCCACACTGCATCAACATAGATTGGTGCGGCACCGATAGCGGCTTCGTGCTTCCGCTTCCTTCCACGTGCTGACTAGCGATGGCAAACCATTGCCCAACGCAGTCGAATCTTTTCTCGTGAACCGTAGTAAGGCCCTGGCAGCAGCGCCGGCGCATGGCAACGCTCAGGTACTTGGTTCCGGGGGAGAGGCGGGGTGTGTTGCCAAGGGGCAGATGCCCATGTGCCCGACTCCCAACTGGCCCCTGACTGGCTATTCACGGCATGCCAAGAACAGCTCACCTGCCTTGGAGATTCCTGCTTGCCCGCACACAGCAGCGCAGCTAGTATACCCCATGTGCGCGTGCTGGTGGCCAGCGCACACCAGCGCGTCGAGGGAGGAGCACCTCTCACAAATGCGTTCTGCCTTCGTAAACATCTCGGCTGCAAGCGTACGCCCCTCAGCGCAGCGATGCCGACGGTGGGCGCCCCTTTTCTCCTGGCGCCACTTATCCTCAGGGAGGTGGCGGAGGCGCTGATGGGTGTCCGGGGGTCGACCCCGCCACCATGGCGGCGGTGGAGGCGCTGGCGGCCAGCTGCCTGGCCCCCGAGTGGCGCACCGGAGCGCAACTGATGCACGAGCTGCGACACACAATACAAGTGCTGCCGACTGGGTGCTCCGCGTGAGTTGGCTGCTGGCTGTTGTTCAAGGTCCAACCCGAGGGGGAGGGGTCTTCGGGCGGCGGAAGTCGGGATGACAGCGGCTCGCGCCTTACCAGTCTACGTGTCTACCCCGTCGGGATGGCTTACACGCATGGGTTGGATCAGGTTGGTGGAGAGCCCAGGTTATTGTTTGACCCACATCAAGCTAGTGAAAGCCGGGCGGGGCGGGGCTACGTCGGCTCTAAGGCGGGGCGCAGGGTTCTCTGGTAACGTTGTCAGTGGGAGCAGGCCTCAGTTGCGTAAGGTTGCAAACCGCATGCGAGGCACGGCTTTCGCCAGGTAGATCTTTATACCGCAACCCCAGGAACCCTGTACGAGTCCTGCTCTCGACTCCGTCCGCCGCGCCAACGCTGTGCGCTCCCCCAGGATCGACACGCTGTTGGGCGGCGGGCTGCGCGAGGGCACGGTGGTGGAGATAGCTGGCGAGACAACCAGCGGCAAGACCCAGCTGTGCCTCAGTGCCTCTGCAACCACGGCATTTCGCAACGAAGCAGTCTTGTACTTCGACACCACGGGCAGCTTCGCAGCGGAGAGGGTGGTGCAGATGGCGGAGGTGGAGGCCGCTGCGGCTGCCGGAGCTGCTGGACCCTGGCCGCAGGTGCGCGTGAAAACCTGCAAAGGGTCATGGTGCCCTACGGTATCTCTTGAAGCCAAGAGCTCCGCACTGGCCGTTGGATTCTGCGCCCGGCAGCGCTACCCGTCTAAACGCCGTCTGGATGCTGCGCCGGTTGGCTGCAGATCTTCAAACGACCGACGCTCAGCCCCGCACATGAATGCCTTGTCCTTTGCCTTGACAGGTCGGCGATCCGAGTCTGGCCTCCCGGGTGCTTGGCTGCATTTCCGTGGTACGACCGTCAAGCGTGCATGAACTGCTGGGCTCCCTGGACCGCCTGGACGCCGCCTTGCAGCAGCAACAAGCGGAGGGCGCGCGACGCCAGCGACCGCCCGGCGGGGAGGCCTTGGCTCCTGACGAGGCCATGGCTGGTACGGAGGCCGGTCCGCGGGGCGAGGAGTCGCGCGGTCTGCGCCTTGGGCCGCGCCTGCTCATCGTGGACTCGGTGTCTGCGCTGCTGAGTACCGTGCTAGGCAACAACCAGCATATGCAAGGTGTGGATGGGGGAAAGCGCGAAGAGAATTCGGGTGTCGGGCTGCATGAGGCTTTCGGCGACAGACCGGCCCAGACGTGGTCCGCTCCATGCCACGCCTTCACGTACCTGCTCTTGCACGGCTCATAGTCAGATGAGAAAGGATCGCTTACCTTACGAACGCCATCGCGAAAAACATATGGCATACCGTCGTAGGCGTCAGTGCAACAGCTTGGAAGCACAGTCAAAGGCAACATGTAGTGAGCAGATTCACAACCATCGCTGCCCTGGCCGCGACCACCGCCCACACCTACGGAGCTTGTCGGCGGGGGTCGTACCTGCACCTGGCACTAGCAGCCACCCTACTAGTAGGATTGTGGCTTTTGTGTGGCGCCTCTGCGGCTCCCATTATTTATTTGCCGTTTCAGTCCTTTGTCGACGCCTTATTGCGGTCCCGCCCTGACGCATGCCAGGCACTGCGCTGCTGACCGCTGTGGGGCGCACCCTAAAGCAACTTGCGGACCGTCACTCGATAGCGGTGCTGGTAACCAACCACGTTACCAGCGCTGCGTCCATGGCACGAGGCGGTGGAAGCGGCCGAGGCGGCGGAGGCGATGCTGGTGGCGGGGAGCGGGGTGTCAGTGCTGCTGCTGCTGTGGGCGTTGCTGGTTTGAAGCCTGCCCTCGGGGAGCAGTGGCGACCACAGCCCCACATGCGAGTGCAGCTGTCCGTGGATGACTCCCAGCCGCCAGGATCGGGAGCACGAGTAGCCACACTGACGGCGTCGCCTCTGCAGGTGCGAGCATGAGCGGGTGAAAGGCAAGGTGTGCGCCGACCATGCCTGTTGTCGGATTTTGCGGCATACGGATGCAAGCTATTCCTGCAGTTTTGTACGGTGCACTATTGTACCTAGGACAGCGGCAACGGGTCACGGGGGTGCTGATGACGGTGTAATTCGCAAAGCTCTTTATTTACAGCGGGCAGAGCATGTCAATACTGGGAGAAACAGCGCACAAGGAGCAGGAATAGACAGCACAGCTTACATGTTTGCATCCTTTCCAACTGCATACGCTCATCGTATGCTGTTTGGTCGAGATGTGCCCGCTGTTGAGAACGACGGTGTACCCGAACCTCGCGACGGAACCTCCGATTTCCGGTGACTTTCCTTTCCTTCCTTTTGCGCAGGCATGCGGTCAAAAGGTGGCGGTCCGCATAATCGGCACGGGGCTTTCGTAGGAACGAGAGCGATGTTGCTGACCGAGTTGCCTGCTTGTTAAGAACGGCCCCACACGAAGGACAGCGCGGTGTTGCTCTCATTGCTCTCATCGGAGGGAGGTGGTTTGAGGGAATAAATATACATTAAATTCGTCCGGCCTTCTTGGCCTCGAACCCATGTAAGGAGCAACCGCCAAGGCGGGGCCCAGTTGAAGCATAAACCGGTAGCAGTCGGACCCAATGAACGTCAGGTCAGCAACAGCATCGAAACGGACGCACATGGCCCGCTCCCGAGGCCCTACCTAGGCCCGAGTCCATCCCTGACAGAGGACTTGGGAACGGGTGAAGGGACACAAGTGTACGATTTGAGCGGGTGGCATTGACCTGCCATTCTTTCCTGGAGGCAGGAAGGTCCTCGGAGCAGGTCAGAGCAAACCGGCCGCCACACCCCCTTGCAGTCTTGCACAGGTCCTAGAGGATGGAACGGCAGCATGCTGTTACTTCAGGCCGCAGCACCAGTGCGCACAAGCATCAGAGCACAAGCCCCTTTCCAGTGCCCAAAACTCGTAGCAGTCTAATGCCACTGCACCAACACTAAAGCCGCGCCGGTTGTCATCCCTTGCCTCAACAATCTTGATGAGGCTTTGTCTTTACGGTACGAGGCGTAGGGCCTGCCAAACAGGGATAGGACATCAGTTCTCGGACAGTAATAGTAACCAGGCTGCAGCCAACCAGCTTCGCGGCCTGCGTTAAGCTGTGACTTCCCCCAAGCCCCAACATTCGCATGATGTATAAGTGAGGCAGTGAAAGTGAGGCAGACAGGAAAACCCCTAACCCTTTTCGCACGCCGGACGCCAAGCCATCCAATAACACGCACACGCCCAGTTTTCCGCGCCACAGAAGCACGGCCGCTGCGGTGTCCGAGAGAGCTGCACAGATTATTGGCGACCGCCTTTCCTCGCGCGCACCTACCACATATAAGAACCACAGGCTGGTAAGGTTCCACACAATGAAAACACAGCGCACGTGGGCACTGCCGCGCGCCCGCCGACATCGCAATGGGGATGCCCGAGTGCGCTCCACGACCTACTTCGACATGAGCGACCAGTCAGCCTAACAGGGAAGCCTGCACACAGCCCGAGCACGGCACGGTGCCTTTCGTTGGAACGACCGGCGTCAATCCTAGTCCTCGTCCAAAGCCACCTCCCCAACAGCAGCCAGAGCACCCAGCGGCTTTGCAACCTGCTGCTGTTGCTGCTGCGACAGCACGGTCGGCAGCAGTAAAGCATGCGGAGGCATGGCTCCTAGCGCCCGTTGCGCCATCAGGTGCTGGAGGGCGGCAGGAGGTTGCGCCATGAGGAGCTGCTGCAGCTGCTCGTGGACCAGCAGCGACATCTGCCCTGGCAGCTGTTGCGTCTGCTGCTGGACCTGCGATAGAGCCTGGGCCAGCTGCGCCGACGACCCAGCCGACCCAGATGACAGGTGTCCCGCCGCAAAAACAGGCCCAAGGCCTGCGGCCAGCGCCGGCGGCAGAGTCCCTGCCATCGGCGGCTGCGCCAGCGCCAGCGCCGTCGCCGACCCGGCACCTGCGACTATTGGCATCGCCGACATGGGACCGGACGCAACCTCCCCGAGGCATGGCGGTGGCGGCTGCGACCCGCCAGCGGAGGAGGCGCCGCAGCCGATTGGACGGTCTGTGGGGCCTACACGCAGCCGCTGCTCTACTTGGCGCTGCTGGTACTCCTTCTTGAAGTTGGACTGGCGCAGGCGCTTAATGTCCTCTTCCACCTCCAGACAGGGATTTTCGTAGATGGCTCGCTTGAACGACTCGATTTCCGCCAAGATGTCAGCAATGACCTGAGGGGCGCGAGGGAAGGGATGACCCAGGCGACAGGGCAAATGGTGCACGGCCGGTGACGTTACCACATAGCTAGCGCCGCGAGCTGTCCGATTAAGCTACTCAAAGTGCAAGGTTGCCCTGTGAAAGGCACCTTCCCAAGTCGAACCAGCACAGCCGGATAAGGAAACCGGGAACCAGATGCCCCCGCTATAGCAATTTTCCACCTGACGTTTTCCGACGTCTTTATCAAGGCGAACGACCAACCCGCCATGAGTGGCGCGGGACCCAGATCAGCAGTTGATCACTGTCCCTTGCTGCCCCCGCCTTCCCCTTAAGCACGTTACGGCCCCACCTCCTTGGTCGCTGGCTCCGTCATAGCCCGCTCGTTGAGGCTCTCGATCAACTTGTCCATCGACTTGAGCTTGCGTGACGGCCAGCGTGGGATGCCCAGCGTGCGGCAGTGCTCCTTGAGTTTGGTCATGCCGATGCCCAGCTCACGCGCGGCCTCCTCAATGTTGAGGTGGTAGACCTGCTGCAGCCGCTCCTTGGTGATGCTCGCGATGCGGGCGCACACACCGTTACGGTTCGCGGCGCTGGGCGGGAGGAGGCAGGCAGGAGTGCCACACGGGGGTTTAGGGCAGGTCAGAAGCGCGCGCAGCGCAGATGCAGCCGTGGCGGGAAGGCAAGCCGTGTCAAGTAGCGGCCGGCGCAACGGGTGTGGAGAAGGGAACGGGCGGCGTGGCTTTGCATCTCACACCAGTCACAGGCACTCTGCCTGAAACACCATGCATCTTGACATGGGGAGAGACATAGTACAGCGCAGAACGTACAGCTGCACGGTTTAAACATCCGGTTTGCTCGACGTTCATCCTCACCGCGATGACGCCTTGTCGGAGTCCTGCCTACAGAGCCCGGTGCTGCCGCTCGCGGTCCGCCCTCGCTGCTGCGCCGCCGACGCCTTCAGCGCCGCGCGGTACCGCTCCGTCAGGGTCCGTCCGCCGCTGCCACCCCCGGAGCTGCCTCCGCCGGCGCTGTCGTTGCTGCCGTCGCCCATATCATCGTTCATGTCCTCACCATCGCCCATGTCGCCGTCGTCCTCCTCACCTGCGCCACGGCGCCCATCGTCATGGCTGCCACCGGCACTATTGGCCTCGCTGTCCTGCAGGCAACGGCGACGGCTCCCCGCCGTCCCTTCCTCATCGCCACCGTCAGCGCTACCCTCTCGGCCACCGGCCCTGCCACGTGTGGCGGCGTTACCGGCTCCGGGCTGTGACTCAGTTATAGGCGCCGGTTGCGAGCCCAGCGGTCGCAGAGACGTGTTTGATGCGGGGATTGACGCCATGGGAAACATCTGCGCAGGCCCTGACTCGCGGGCCCCAGCCCCAGCCCCATCTCCGCACGCCGCTGAGCCGGAGCCGCCCGAGCCAGTCGCTGAACCGGCCGCGAGGCCCGCCGCTGTCACAGAACCTGCGCGCGTCCGAAGCATCGCCTGTTCGGCCCCGTCCACGGCCGCTTTGCCGCCGTCGTCCGTGGTCCGGGTGCGGCCATTCGCTGTCGCCTGGTTTGGGCCCGCGTCAGGGCCGATGGCGGCGGCACGGCGAGCGCCCTTGGCTGTGCTGCCCCCCTCCCCCGTAAGCTGCTCCTCCAGCATTGCAGCGGCTTCCGCTAGCTGTGCCAAGCGACGCAGATCAGCTGAACCTGCTGTTTCTGGGGCCCCATTTGCACCGTTCGAGACGCCATTGGCGCCAGAATTACCGTTGTCAGTGTGCTCGGCAGCCGCTGACGGAGCAGCCGCCGCCGCGGCTGCCGCAGCAGCGGAGGGACTACCAGGTCCTGCGTTCGCCGATAAGCTGTTTGCTTCCACCACCGCGATTGCTGATGGCGCCGCGCCAAATCCTGAGACAGGGCGCGAGCCTGGGCTTGAGTTCGCATCCGCTGATGTAGCGCGTGTCAGGCTGAGGTTGCGACTGCCCTTAATCGCGGGCGAGCGGGCTGATCGCCGACCGGTTGTGATGCTACAGCCCGGTTGCCATTCCGTAGGCAGGGATGCAGCGTGGGAGAAAGCCGACTTCATGGGCCCGTTTTGCACTGCTTGGGGCGCATTGCTGGGAAGGGGCACTGTAACGTCCGCAGCGCCGCTGACACTGAAGCGGCTCGCGAGGTGCCTGGCGAACGGCGAGGTGACGCTGGGAACGGGCGCGGGTGGTAACGGCGCTGCTTCCCTCTTGGCCCCGGCGGAAGTCTGCAGCGCCTGCTGGGCGGCAGAGGTGCCCGCAGGTGGTGTAATTTGTGCGACGGCATCAGCAGCGCCAGCCTCACCCGGTGGCTGCACCTGCTCAAGCAAGTGCGTAATCGGTGCGCCTCGTTATTATGGCTATTGTTGCGAGATGCAAGCCAGGTGTGCGCAGCAGCTAGCGAAACGGGCAGCAACACACGCCCCTAGCTGCCACACGAATATGACATGGATACACACGTGCTCGTACCATAGTCCATTGTGGAATACACCCCAACCCCATGCCTCCTACGAGGGCTTGACCCATACTTCAGTCAGCTGGGGAGGCGCCAAACGCCCCCCTTCACTGCTTCCCATCAGCGTGCCCTCCACCACCTAATACCGTAAATGATACATATATTCATGCCGTTCACACCCACCGGTACATCTACGGGAACTGCCTCGGTGCTGGATGCCGTGCGAGGCCGCTTGGAATCGTGTGGGTTGTCCAGAGCACCCTGGCTGTCGCCTTCCCGCGTTGGGAGCTCACGCTTGACCGAGGCGCTGCGCTCAACCTCCACCGCAGTGCCCCCCGAGCGTTCGGAGGGAGCATTCTGGGCATCCTGCTGCAGCTGCTGTTGTGAGCCAGGCACTTGCCGCCGCCGGAACCCAGCCGACTGTAGGGCAGCGTGCGCAACCGCTACCAGCCGTGCCGGTGGCAGCAGCTCTGAGTGTGCGCGCCGTGAAGGTTGTGGCTCCATAGGCGGAAATTTGTCGAAGGACGGCAGGGGTCGGAGCATTTCCGGCTTTTGGGAGGGGGAACCGCCGTCGCTGCCATGCGGACACGCCAATTCCGCAACCGCAGAACCCACTTGCATGGGCCCTGAAGCCAAAGACGCAGCAGCAAATGCAAGGGAACCTGCAAACTGCGCGTTTGCGCCGGACTGCACGTCTCCCAAAATATTTGGCTGAAGCCGGGCTGGAGCAAGAAAAGCATTCGTCGCCGCGACTCCGACGAACGGCAGATTTTCTTCGCCGTCCGACCCAAGGAAAGCTTCTGCACCAGAGGTCTCCATAACCTATCCAAGCCAGCCGGTTAGGCTCCTGGGAGCACGCGGACCGGCGCAGGAAGGAGGAGGGTCGGAGATAGCCTGGATACCTAGAGACGCATAGAGACGTCATGCATGGCTTGCAGATCATGAATACAACTTAAAAAATCATATCGTCCGGAAGAGCATGCCGGGAGAGGAACGAGCGGGCAGGTGAGCGGACGCTGGTCGCGGACCTCTCAGGCTTGGGCTTCTCACCTGTGCGAGCGCCGCCTGTGGCTTATTAGTATCACGTGTCTCTCATCTGCGCGGAGTGTCGCTGAGCAGGACCAAGACCGTGCCCACACAAGTCGGAGCCGACTGCTTCCCCCTCGTGCGAACGCAAGCCGCACGAAATCCTGTCACCGCATCTGTTTAACAAAAGCTATACTGGACGTGCCTTCAGGAGTGGGAGGGAGGCTGAATCTATCGTGGCTGGCAGCACAGCCGGCTCACAGGGGACGAACAGTGAAAACCGAACAGTATTCAGCATTAATAAAGATTCGTGGAACTGGAGTGTATACAGCGTACTATCGATGCCATAGGGGAGGTGTTAAAGATGGGAGCGAAATCGGCCGCGTACAGCAGCGACCGTCGGACTCCTCTTTGAGGGAAATCTTGACACCTGCTCCACTTAGTAACGAGTTGTGCACATTTTAGCTTGGGACACAGCGCAATGTCGCATCTTCAGAGCCGTGCCGCCGGCCGTGTGCAGGTTCTGACCCACACCCCAAGTGCTATCCAGTTCCTCCGGACCGCACGCTTCGGCCGCCCGCAGCAATGCCCTAGTCGTGTTCTTAGGGATCGGGTGGGAGTAATCCCCGCGCGTGCCGCACCCGATGAGCCTACCACGAGCGCAGGCGCCCGAGCGGTATTGGACAAAACTGAAGGGCGGATGACCTATAAGCCGCTTTCATACGGCGAAATGGTCAATGATGCAGTTGACTCTGTTATGGGGGCGATCAACGACGGCCTCAAGTGGCTTGAGGTCGAGTTCCCAGCCCTGCCGACCAATGTCGATGGTGCGCGCACGCTGTCGCCCGTGGCCTTGCACCCGGTTCCATGTGTGAAATGCCTGGCGCAAGTTGCCATCAGGAGTCATCTGGGGTGTCAATTAACCTTTCGCATACTTCCCCGCAGCGAGTGGCTGTGGTAGCCCGGGTCACTCGTGCGACTGCACTTTGTGCCCTTACCTTAGCCCCTTGATTCCCCTGACTGCCAACGCCATGTTGCAGGCTACAAGGGCTCGTCGGACCTCTTCATCGATTCCAACACGCAGCTGGCCCTGGCGGCAGCCCGGCGGGTGAGGCAATTGGGCAGCAGATTGGGTTGTAACCCCCCGGGAAACCGACTGGTGAATTGCACTGTTTGCACACCGTATGTGCGTTGGGATAGGCGGCAATAGGGCAAAGGCGATGGCGTTGTTGGTACTGGGTAGCGACCCATATCGCTGATGCTTGACCTTCAAGGGCCGAGAACAGATATCACGCACAGTCGCAGGGTTAGGTTTGGGACCTGGATGCAAATAGTTAGCCGGCACGTGTGGCTCCTGATTTGGGTTGTACATCTCGCTACCCGCCCGGCGTGGTTCGTCGCTTTTCCCTTTAGATGCGCAATTGGTGCGTGCGTTGTGCCCTAGCTCGGGCTGCATGGGATAGGGGAGCTGCTGAGCAAAGGCACCGTATCCGCCCAGACTTCCCTTGTAGGAAATGTTTGTGTTGATGCTCGTCGATGTGTGGTGTGCAATGCACGCGCTAGGGTTGAGCGCGGGAGCTGGGTGCGGGCGGTGCAGCTGCCGGTACAGCTGGTCAACGACAACGCGGCATTTGAATTTCATTTTTTGCGCATCTTGCGTTCAACGGAAGCACAACCCCGCGCATTTCTCCCTTCATGGGGCTAACTGTCTTCGATCTACATGTTAAATCCTTCAGTCTGGGTATTAAACGTTTGGCCTAGTGGC
Organism: Yamagishiella unicocca; assembly: GCA_003116995.1. NCBI lineage: Eukaryota > Viridiplantae > Chlorophyta > Chlorophyceae > Chlamydomonadales > Volvocaceae > Yamagishiella > Yamagishiella unicocca. Next base: position 252,472 of record BDSL01000111.1, on the reverse strand, counting down.
TATTGAGGAAGAAACTGAGCGTCGGTCCCCACGTCGTGCCGCGTACCTGCAGCTAGCTACTCGGGGGCGGAAGGTGCACATCGTTCTGCCGGACGGCGGCGAGTACTCGCGCACCTGCCGCATGTGAGTCGGAGGGGGGAGGAGCGACCGTGAGTAGGGGGGGAGCGACCTTGCGTGAAGGGGTGAGCGACCGTCAGTGGGGGGGCCCGAGACCGTGAAGGGGGGCCGAGATCGTGAAGGGGACGCTAACGCGTTGACTAACAGGTTCGGGTCTGACTGAGCAGCATCCGGGTTGTACGGCACCTGGCATGGCCTCTAGAGGTTCTGATGCGTTAAATGCCTGGACCCCGCTTGGCAAACGCAAGGAGGGGATGAAGGGAAGCCTTGGATGTTGGCGGAACGTTGCAAAGTCAGCGCAAGGTGGCGGCCCGTCCTTCAGCTGCAAGCGCCTGACGTGTACCCGTTGCAGCCGAAGGGTTGAATTGCGGGTGTAAATAGTAGTCAAGGCCGTCAAGTGTCTTAGCACACCGGCAAGTGAGTACAAGCGTGTGCACGCCGCTACTTGCGTTAAGCGGGCCCCGACCGTGGGTTTGATGCGTCGCAGCTTCAAGAATTCCATCCAGCTTGCCGAAGGTGTTACGGTTGGTCACCTGAAGGAGGGGGACGCGCCGAACCCACTGGCGGCGCTGTTCGGCGGCGGCGCACCCAGCAGCAAGGAGGCTGGCGACCGGGCGGACACATACATCATCATCAACGCCACGTGCATTGAGCTGCTGAATGTGAAGGCGTACATCGAGAAGGCAAGCGGTTGGGGACATCTCCGTGTTTACGGCCCCGGGTTAAAACTGCGTGTGGGCCTGGATGCTCAGGCTTGACATGTTGATTGGCGTATGTGTACCGCACGACCCGATGCGTTACCAAGTCAGATCGTAGGGATGCTGGGGCCTGACTGCACACCGCCCGGCACGCGCCGCACCTTTTTGTGAAGCAAAATCTTGACGTGGCAGGACACCAAGGCACTTGCACTGGGCGCCGAGGAGAAGCGCGATCGCACGCAGCGCTAGCACCCGGTCCCAACCTGAAGCCACTCTAGCGCCCGCACACCGGTCTGCCTTCTCTCCCCCCGTCCGACCCAACCCCGGCCGCCCGCTCGTCCCGCCCTTCCAGATGCCCGCTGCGTCTTCCAAGGACAAGGTGATCATCATGTGGAACCTGGAGCTAGACACGCTGCGCGGCGACCTGGGCCTGCCGGCCTTCCCGTCCAAGGACATCCACTACGACTTCCTGGCACGCGTGCGGCCCGTGTTCTACCTGCGCACTCGCGACTACTCCAAGTCCGTGCCGGTGCCGCCGTACATCATTAACTACAGCGGAGCGCTATTCCGGGAGTACCCGGGTCCCTGGCAGGTACGGCGTCGCATGGGGTTCGCATGGGGTAGCATGGATGGGGCCATCAGCTATTAGCTGGCGTAGGTAGCTTTTCCGCGCAGTTTCCAAACCTGGGAACGTAAAGACAGGCAGCGCAGTTTTCAGCTCCGGCATCGGTCGACGGGTTGCAGTTGCCAGCTGGGTTGTGCGCCGAAATGCGGGCCACCGTCGCTGCCGTATGCATTGCAGGTTATGCTCAAGCAGGACGGCGGCGAGTACGCGTGCATCGCCGAGGACCGCGCCCGCTACAACTTGGGTGAGCGGATGAGCCGGATAGAACAGTGTTTGCTGAAGCGGGTCTTTGCGTGCGGCATGGGGGGAAGACTTGTTGTGCTTGCCGGGTTCCGTCACCAGCTACCGGTCCTACTTGCATTTCTGATGCCGCAGGTGAGGTCAAGGAGGAGCTGACGGTGGCCATGGGCCTGGCCACCGAGGCGGAGGGCAGTACCATGCAGTTCCTGCGCCGTGGCTACAAGACCAGCACGTGGTATGAGGACGATTACGACAAGGAAAAGAGCCACGAGTGGAGGTTGTAAGGGGAGGCAGGGGCACATAACGCGTGGGGACAGCAATTGTCGGAGAGGGGAGAGGACAGTGAGCTGAGGTTTCGAAGCTGTGAGCGATAGGGGTGATGAAGCACCGTATCGGTGGCTCAGCATTCTGCTGAGCATGGATGGCTGAGGGCGGTCGACAATGAAGCGAGCGTGAGGGTCTTGGTGTAGGGGGGCGTGAGGTGCTTGAGGTCAGCGTCAATTTGCTTTGGCCGCTGGCTGGGCGTTTTTGGAATGAAGACGGCTTCCGTCGGTGGGCGTGCCCGCTTTTGGAGCAACCCCCTGCTGGCAGCGAATTTGATTTACCGGGCGGCACCGGATGACCAACGCGACTTTTTCAATCGAAAGACGCTGCAACCTTGACTTGTGAGAGTTAGATTGCCGCTTGCCTGCGTGCTTGCCGGACTCCTTGGAAACAAACTACTCTTGATGCCTGCCGTCTTTCGTGTGGCAAGCCGGACAACGCTTTGGTCGACAGAAATACTTGTCAACCGTTGAGTTTGGGGGCGCATGGACATGGTATCGCACTGCCTGGGCCTGCCTGGGTTACTGTAACACGCCCGCCAAGAGTCCGGGCAAGCTAGCAGACCGAGAAACAATGTTTAATGGGCACGCCCACATCGTCCGTGCCCAACGCCTGCTTGCGATCTCTGCGAAGTAGTGCAAGGGTTGCTGCTCATGAGTTTCAACGGCAACAGGAAGACCCAACCATGTACGAGGGGCGTGGGAGATGAGGGGTTACGGAGGTGCACTAGCGCGTTTGCGTCCATTAAGGTGCGTTCAAGTGCGTTTTCGTACTCTCGTACTTCTCGCGGCGCCCGTCATCAGTCGAATGGTGTAGTTAGTGTGTTTTCATTGGAGTGTCAATTACGCGTATGTGACTGCAAGAACCGCAATCGCCCGCGTTGCGACACGGACGGGTATGGGCGTCGGTGCGGACAGCTCGAACGTGCCACCCAGAGACATAAATAGCTAGATATTTCAGTCAAATGAGTATCACACATTTCTCGCACAGGTTGGGTGGCATACTGGCGCTCCCAGTAGTTCAGTTTATAAGCGTCAGTTGCCGTACTGGACTGGCGGGAACCTGTTGCCTTGAAAAGGCCCAACATGCACACTATTATAGTTCAACCTCACAAGACTTTCGCCTTGTACTATAAGCACAAATGGATCTAAAGCGGTGCACCGTGCGCTTGGGCGGCCCGATGCGACAGCTGCGCGCCCAGCCTCGCCACATTGGTGTCTTCCTACGGCCCAACCTTCATGTGGCTCAATTTCGTCAAGGAGCGCCGATAGATTTGCAAGGCTCGGATGTGCGGCTTCCGCTGGAGGGGCAAGAGGTCAGTCGGAAGCCGCAGCGTCTATGCCTCCGTCCTTCGAATAGTGGATCATATTAACCTGTTAAGGAATAGCTTAGCATCCCTGGATATTGGCTGTTTAATGCTCCCACATTTGAGCTGCCAACGGCCCTCTCTTCACTGCCTCAGCTCCTGGGCCTCCGGAAGAATGACCTCGTCAAAGATAGCGAGCTGAACACGGTTTACGAGCAGCTCGTTGGCGCAGCGATGGAGGCTGGTTACAGCGAGGCCGTGCTCAATGGCAGGTGGGTGGTCGGCGCAGCTGAGCAGGACGTGTGTTTCAGGACTTCATCTCACGCGGTCATTATAATGTAGGCTCGAGGTTCTGGACTTCGTGCGTCGCGATCTCATAAGCAGCAAGGGGCGCGCAAGGGAGAACCGCGAGCTCAACTTGCCTGTGGAGTTGCTGCCCGGCGCGCTTGCGCTCATGACCGAGGTATGCGGCTTCGCGACCGGGAACCATCGACATCGGCCACAGGGGACAAGCTTACCCAAACGGTCTGATTGCCCTGCGTCGGGGGGCTCTGCGTCTGATTCCACTGTAACGCTGTTATCCATAAGGCCCGACATCATTTCGCCGACAGCCTGCATCTGTGGGAAACCCGTCAGGTGGGCCAATGCCAGCTCGCGCTGGATATTGGCACGGACCTGCTGCGGCGGCCGGAAGCGCTTCCCTCGGCTTTGAGGCGGGATGTGATGCTAAGCATGGCCCTGGCTAATTGCGGCCTGGCCAGCGACAGCCTGGAAGGGAAGACCACGCAGGTAAGGGCAGCGGCCCTGCTAGCACGCATGCGTGTTACAACGACGTGACGCCTTGCTACCACGTGCAGTGCTTCAGCATCCTCCCATCCGTTCTAACCTCTGCCTCAAATGCTTGTCGCATCCTCTGATTCGTATCGCCCTGCTGCGACCGCAGCACTCCAACTCCCCCCCCGCCCGTCACTTCGCCTTGACCCCCCAGCAACTCAGCCAGGGCTGCAGCTACCTGGAGGCTGCGCTGCAACACCTAGACGCCGCGGGTGAGCCAGCCTTGGCGCCTGGTCTGGCGGGCGAGATCCGCCAGGGCCTAGGAGCACTGCGCTTCCAAGGAGCTCTTGAGCAGGTCAGTCGTTTTGACTCCGCTCTCCGCTCGCTCTGTGTACTGGAGAGCGATATCCGGGGTTGCGCAGTGCAGCTGGACGGGCGAGGGCGGCCTTGTGGCTCCCTGGAAGCACTGGCCTGGATTGAATAGATGTCGTTGACGAACCTAGCCTCATGGCGGTTATAATTTCGGCCACATGGCTGGATGCACGCCCTGAAACCATCGCATGTGTGCTGTAAGGCGGTTCTTTGGAAGCACGGGAGGGGCCGGTATGTACTGGGTTGCAAAGGGAGGCGATGGATGTGATGAGTATGCATATCTGCGTTGCAGCCTTGCATGCCTGGATCACCAGGTGTCATTCTTGAATCTGCATTTGAAGTTTAGACGGTGACCGCGCGTTGGGCGTGACTGGCGCCACGGGTACCTCTTATACTCAATATCACATGACGCTGACAATCGTGGTATTACTCCCATGCCTCTCGTAATCGCAGCTGAGCGGCCCGCTTGGCCCTGGTAAGGCCGAGGCTCGAAAGCGCGCGGTGCGCGTAGTGCGCGACGCGATCCGGACCCAGACGCAACCTACTGGACAGTCCGGCCTCGGGCTGGGCCTGGCGGTTAGTGGCGTTCGTGCCGCTGTTGGCACGGGCCCAGCCGGCGCCGCCAGCACGACGGCTGGGAGCTCAGGCGCGACGAGCGCGACCGTGACTGCCGAGGCGATGGAGACGCTCATGAGCGCGTTGACTTGCGAAGAGGTGGTGCACCTACTGGAGTGGGAGCAGGTGGTGCACTCCACGGCAACGTACAAATGGTGAGTGGGTTTGGGCTGATCGCGGCTATGTGCTGTATGTATGTTGCGGTGCAGAAGCAGTGCCGTTGGTAGAGGCGCCCGCGCCTGAGTTCAACTGAGCTGCGTTGACAGGATCCGGAGTTTCCGCCCCTAATCAGGAGTGTCACCTCCTGTATTTCTGCAAGCAGCTGGGCATGTGTTGCACTTTGCTCGGTGCCGCACTCTCGACGTTGGGGGGAGCAGGCCACACACTCATGATTGCGACCCGCAACGGCGTCCCCTTCGCCAGGATGTATCCGGGCTTGCTGGAGGCTGTCGGCGCGGCCCACATCGTGCACGGGTTCGTCTACCGTCAGCCGGCCTACATCAAGATGGGACTCGGCCTGGTGCAGGTGCGCTTGCAGTGCGGCGCGCGGAACTGAAGTGACGGCTCCCACGACAGCTCCCACGACAGCTCCCATGTGTGTCATCTATGCACGAGGCTCGTCTCAGACGCACCCTGCGGTAGCAGCACTGCGTGGCGTAGCGCTCTTCAAATGCAGTTCGTTGCGAGGTTGGAACCACGTGTCCATGTAGGCGAGAAGGCTGGGCCGCCGGGAGTTATTGGCTTCCCACGGCGCCAAAAACCAGCAGCCGCACATAGCAGCCACACAGCGTTCTTTCGATCGCGGACCCCTTCCTAACCAGCGGGCCAGGGCTTCGTGATACCAACTGACGACTGATGACCCATGCTTGCCGCAGCAACTACCGAACACGCCCGACTTGTGCGTGGTGGAGGGCGTGAGCCACGTGCTGCTTGGCGCTATCAACCAGGCGGCGGAAGCACTCAAGCGGGCCGACCGTCCCGGCAAGAGCCCGGCCGGTGACAGGTGCGTGGGCGGGTACGGCGGCCCCATTGCCACACTACCAGCACGATATGCATATGCGCCTGCGCGCTCCTGCGCGCCCGGGTGAAGTGCGGTCCGACGCCGTAGGCATGTGGATGCGCACTCCGTGGTCCGTGCGCGACGCAGCTCGCTCCCCCCCCAGTCGCGTTACCGGTTCTTTTATTGTAACCCCCCGCGCAGACCCTCTGCCAGCGAGCTGGACGTAGCGGCCGGCGCCCTGCCCGCCAGCCGCGACGCGTACCGCTTCGTGGTCGCTGGCTCGGCGGTGTCTGACGACGGCCTCCTACCCGGCCTGTGCATGTTGACGGAGCGGTGGCTCACGCAGGCGGGTCGGGTAATAGGAAGGGGGCGGCAGCACGGGCTCGGTTTTGGCGGGGTACGGCATTTGCGGCAACTCGACAGGTGTATGTCCGCGGTACAGGCTCTCCGACTTGGCTTCCAGAGCCGCTGGACGCACATGGCCCTTTTCGAATGTTACCCACGCCCGACATATCCCCCCCATCCCAATACACCTCTCCAGGCAGCCTTCCCTTTCTTCCGTGACACTGCTGGCCCCGACACGCCGCCGGTCTCACTGGTAAAGTACTTCGACGACACGCGCGTCGAGACGCTCCTGACTGTGTATGACGCGAAGAGCGGCGGTCAGCTGGCTGAGACCCTGAGCGAGGCGTTCACGTCGATCAAGCGCGGCTTGCGCAAGGCGGCAGCTGCGGGGCTGCTGGCCACTGGAGCGACAGGACCAGGTTTGGTCAGGGGCCGCCAGTGCAGGGGGCGTCTAAAGGGGCGTTGCGGTTTCGAGGCGGCTGGGGCCAGTGGCGCGCGGGGGGTTTATCTCTGTATGCTTGCTTGTGCGATTGTACACGTCAGCGTCTATGTCCACACGGATCGCCGCCCTGCCTTGTTGCCGTGCAGGTGAAGTGGGTAACTCGTCGGGCGACCCGGCCCTTGCGGAGCGGCAGCGGCTGTTCCGGATGCTTGCCGGGGGCTTCGCGCTGGTGGCGACCATTGGCGTGGCGCTCATGACGCCACCGGGTCAGCGGCTGCTGGGGCGAGGTGACGGCGCGCAGGTCGCGATGATGCGGCAGCGCTCGTTGCTGCAGCCGCTGATCGTCGCGCCGGATGATTTCACCGCCTCAGTGGCGCGGTCTCTGCTGGAGCGTTGGCAGGTGAGTGCACGAGCGGGGTGGGTGGTCACCAGGTGGTGCGGGGGGAGCTCGCCCTTCCTGCGACTGCGCGGCAGTTACTGCCAGGGACCCGGGTCTGACTGCATGCAAGGTTGCAGCCTTACAGCCTTCCTTTATACTACCGGTAACGACACCATGATAACCGAATCACACCCGTCTGGGCCCATTGGAACCCCTTCGCTCCGGACCGGACGAATGTCAGAGCGCCAAGGCGTGGGCGCTGGGTGCGGACCACATGACGGAGCAGCTGGACGTCATGCTGGCGGAGCCGCTGCTCGGGGAGACGCTCGACAAGGTAGCCACCCTGCGCAGCCACGGAGCACACATGCGCTTCAAGCTCCTGCGGCTCGAGGTGGGTATATGCTGGCCACGCACAGCCGCTTATCGCCTTTGACTCGCCTTTGACACGCCGTTGAGAGTGCGACCCTGCAGCAAGAACCCACGCTCTTTTCCGACTGCCCGTGCGCTTTTCACGCCACCGCCACAGGTGCTCAACGTGAAGCGCGTTTGGAATAAGGCGGGGCCAACGGTGCGCATCAGCGCGCTGGTAGAAGACTCGGCTGATCTGCACAACGATGCAGACGGGAAGCCGGTCAACACCTGCCGTCGTGTGTACGATGCCGAGTACACGGTAATGCAGGGCAAGGATGGTATCTGGCGCATGACGAGCACTACCATAGTTGAGCGTGAAGTCAGGAAGTGAGCCCGAAGGGCTGTATATTGGCTCTATACGATAGGATTGTACAAGATGTGGTGTGAACTGCGTGGTTTGTGAGTTGCAACCCAATTGCCGATTCACCAACCATCAGTGGAGGTAGGGCTTGGCGTGAGTTGCAGGTGCAGGCAAGCTATATGGATTTGCCACGTGATTAGTTAACACTTGCGCGGAGTGTGATACGCAGGATGAATGAAGGGTCATTTCACTAGCCCATTTACAAACAATGAAGGGGATCGCGAATTGTCATGTCACGTCGTAGGTCATTAACTCATCGTATGTACAGCGGAGACTAAGTTCAAAGATGCGATTGTGTATGTACACCAGACCTGCTCCGCAACTGGTAGCGCGCGTCGAACGCACGCTGATGTAGATACCCATACCCACTGTTAGAGTACGGCGTCTACCGTCACGGATGCTCATCCTTCGGGCACGCAAGGCCACTCCACAAAATCCTGACACTGTTTTCACCTCCAAACAGCAAACCCGGGACATGATCTTGGCACTCCCCAAAGAGCTCATCCTACTACCATCGTTAGGACAACACTTCCGGTTAGCATGTCAATCGCAATCACCACATATATGTATATCTGAGACTCAGGAGCAGGGAAGTTGCGACGCAAACACCACAATAGCCCCGAACCAGCGCATGATTTCCGTGGACAGAACGATGCGCTGTCATAATGAGTTGGATGAAGGCACGTCAGTGCGTGCGCGGTTAATCATGAATGGCGACGCGTGAGAAGTCAGTCCAAACTTGTCCATACATCATTTGCGTGCATGCGCAACCCCGCAAAATGCAAGAACGCTCGCACCATGCCTCACCCGTTCCCATGTTGTGTGACCCAGACGCTAGCTTCACTACTGAGCACGTCTCAACGCCCAAAAATCCCATCATTCACGATAATGCATCAGACCTCCTGGGCAAAGGCGCACACACCTTCAGCAACATATCACCAGCCAGTGCCAAGCTCGACTTGTCGGAGCTGCCAACAGCGAATCACGTGCAGCCAGTTCGTTGCACACAGGACGCGCAGAACCCTGCGATTAAAGCCCCCACAGTCACCCCGCCCGCGGGTTCCGAATCCCAGCTGCTGAATCTTCTACCGCCGACCATACCTCGGCAAGCATAGGTCAAGCAGCCCCTCGAACAGTTATACCCTCCAACAGGAAACACCAACCCACCAAAACAGCTCTCTCAACTCGTTCGCATCGCGATTTTGACCTGAAGCTGGGCCAGCTACCACCGACAGGTTCCGATTACGAAAGCGGCAGATGAGCTCCCCGCGCTGACCGGTCCGACCACATGTCAACGCAATCGGCAGGGCACCTGCTGAAGTTGTGCGGTACGCCTGGGCCCACTCGTTCATCACACCTACAGCACCTCTGATGCCGACCAGTCCATCGCACAGCATCGCGATAGACCAAGGCCGGCGAGTAACACAGTGGTGGCTGCATTCTTACCGCGAACCGCACCTGTGCGCCCAGTTGCCACAAATGCCCCAGCCAGAGGTCAGGGCAACCCGGGACAAGCAGCTCACTGCCAGGCGGCAGGGGCGCACGGTCAAACAGTGCTACCTATGATACAATACCCGGTTGGCCACTGATGACGACATCGCCACGATGACCGCAGATGCAAGCTTACGCCGCGAAGCGCCACGTAAGGGTCATGGTGGACCCACAGGCCGGCTCGGAGCGAATCGGCAACCTAGGAAAAGGACATAGTAGCAAATCGCCCTTCCAGAGGCTTTCGATAACGTCAGCACCATTTCATAATCACGCGGCGAAGCGGCTCTTCCCAGGCGTCTTCCTATTGGCCGCGGCTGCGACGGGCGCGCTGCTCTGCCACACGGGCTTCAGCTGGGTGCCGCCGGACGGGAACGCCGCCGGTAGCCTGCTGATATTCGCGGGGCATATGCTGACGCTCCGCTGCACCAAGCCCAGATCGTCCTGCTCTCCCAGCTCGTTGACACTGTTGCTGCGGGGCACGTGCTGGAGGCTGGCGAAGGATGCAATGGAGATGCCGCTGCTGGCGCTGGCGTTGCTGTCGTTGCGCACATACGCCCGGTCCACCGGCACCGCCTGGTCCATGGAGCCGGTGGACGAGTCCCGACTGGGGTACTGAGACGCCCCCAGCCGATTTACGGCGGCATCACGGTCGCGGTCCATGCCCCCAATCTCGTCTTCAACGGCCATCTGCAGCTGACGGTCCAAAGAGCTTGAGCTAGAGCGAGCAGTGTGGGCCAGCCCCTCGCCCAACTGCTTGCGCAGCTCCCGTTCGCGCGGGGAGACGCTGCCGCCGTCGCTGCTACCAGGAACGGATTTGCGGTTATACTGCGCGGAAGGCTTCAGGTCGTCCTCCTGTAGCCACAGCCGCAGCGACACAGCGAGGATGGGATTGACGCCTCGCACACATCAGACAGCAGCGCTGAGGAATTGCTCGGATCTGCTGTTTCCCGCCGTCGCGGGTGGAATAGACCCGCACCAACCCACCCAATGAGACATCCTAGTTTTGTATTGCCCGAAATTGCGAGGATCTTACCAAGCTTGCCGAGGCGCAGGGATCGTCCCCGGTGCTGAGCGCCTTCCTGGGCGAACTGGCGGGAGACAGGATCAGGCGGTTGGGCACCACACTGTTGGGCTTGAGCACGCTCGCACCGGCTTTTGACAGGTCGGCCCTGAACGACACGTTCGTTGAGAGCAGGTCGCAACATGGGTGTCAGGGAAGTAGACGCGCAGGGAAGAAGACGCACCATTTGCCAACTTGCGCCCATTCATGCCGAGTAATGGGTGCTGGGATTATGGCTTGCATGCCAAACAAACACAGGTGCACTTCGATCTCTGTGCTGGTTCCCATTGCATGGCTTCCTTTCTAAGCTGGCTGCGCTTTGCTGCAACGCTCCCCATGTTCAAGTGCGCGCTCCGCTGGGCCCACCCCACATCCTCCTCGGTTGCTGTTCAGCGTCCCGACGTACCAGCTTGCCATGAGCCATGACTTCAGCAGGCCAGCAGTGATGCCGCCCCCTGTCGCCGCCGATGGGTCCGGCACCTTCCCATTGAAGTGGTGCCGGAGCCACGCGTGCTGCAGCAGCTCCTCGGCTGGTGGTCGAGCTCCGGGGCATTTGGTAAGCGCCAGCGAGACGAAGTCCCGAGCGAACTGGGATATGTGCACGGGGTAGTTTGATACCTCGCCAGTCATGATCAGCTGGGCGGTCTCTTGAGGATCGTCCACTTCAAAGGGAGGGCGCCCCACCAGGAGTTCGTAGACGAGAACCCCAGTCGCCCAGATGTCCACCTTCTCGTCATAGGTTTTTGCCCCGTCCGTCGCGTGTCGTGCAGCGTCGTGCTCCTGATCGTCGTGGGTGGGTATGCTGAGCACCTCAGGTGCCATGTAATCCAGAGTCCCCACGCGCTCCGTCATGCGATCCTGGAACTTGTGCCCAGCGAGCCCGAAGTCGCCCAACGCTATGTCGCCGTCTTCAGAGACGAATATGTTCTCCGGTTTAATGTCCCGGTGGACAATGTGCAGCTTGTGGAGTTGTTGCATGACGCAAAGGAGCGGAAATACGATCTGCGATGAATGATCAGTAGGCCGTGTGTTGCGAATTGCCAGGTGCCGGCGGGTAGATGAGAGGTTGACATATGCATCGGGTTTGTGAAATAGAGTGTGCATCAACGCGTTCCTTTCTGCAAACCCAGCCTGAAATTATAACCCGCGGTCCAGGGTATTTAAGGATGAGGCATACCTTCGTCACAACGAACTCCTCGTGAAGTGTTCCACGATTGCGCATGAGTAGCTGGTATAGGTCTCCCCGCATACACGCTTCGAACACCAGATATATTATCGCCTTGTCTTCAAAAGCCGCAAGAAGTGCAACGACTCCTTTGCAGCTGCGAGGAAATAAACAGGGCAGCATGCTGAACATCCAATTCCGGCATAGGGACTCGAGCAGACGCCGCTTACCCGGTATCCCGGAAGAATCGCAGTAGACTAATCTCCCTGCGGACATTGTTTAGCTGTCTAGGCTTGAGGCTGTCCCGGTTATACCCCTTAATAACTACGGTCTGGCCCGTCAGCTGGCACACAGCCGACCAAACCGTTGAGTGCCTGCAACAGCACATGACAAAGTTTCGAAATTTCAGCGCGTGGTTGGAAGGGTCCTAATCCAACGGTGTCCATGGGCCAAAGCCGCCTGGGTCGACGTTACAAAGACGCATACAGCACCAGAAGGGCCCAAAGGTTTCCCTCAAACTCATCTCACCGTCCCTGATGAAGCTTTGTGAGGTCGCGAAAGGCGCTGAGGTCATGATAAGCATATAGGGAAGAGTTTGGCTCAAGCCCGAACGATGGGACTGTAGACGCCGCTGCCGCCGATACCCAATCCCCTGTTCGAAGCGATGCCTCCGTTTCACTGCGACTCGGCTTTCCTCCAGCAGAGGGCTCCTCGCCGAGCCTGCGAACGGATACTCCCAGATATGAATGACTGCGCTGTTCACACATATCGATATGCGCTCTAAACCCAGCCGCCGCAGCCTATCTCACCCTATGACTGGCCTCACGGGTGCCATAGCAAGGAGCGCATGGGGTCTGTTGAGTGATTGAGGAGAGGTCCGGACGCGAAGATGTGTGAGCTTGCTATCTTAACAATTGCCTTTCTGTTGTCTGAGTAGCTTGAAATCGATATATAGCGAAGCATAGAACTCAATGATGTTGTGCTTTGCATTATGTGATCGAAGACGGGAAGGTACAACTTGCGGGTGAACGACAATTTCCTACCTCACGCCACCCAACCGGAATCATCGATCTTCCGCTGACTGAAATCCTATCTTAACGTCATCAAATGGAGGAGGTGCAGAACAGGCCCAAAGTAGGAGTCGGCGTCCTTCTATTTCGCGACAACCTGGTGTTAGTAGGACAAAGGTATCATAAGCATGCGGGCCGGGGACTGCCTATAGCATGTATACAAATAGCATGCGGGATGCTAAAATATTGGTATCGCGCACACGCTGGGGCTCGTTACGCAAAACCCCTTCCACCTGACCAGCAACCGACTGGTCCTGCGCTCTCTTTTTTCAACTAGTTACCCCCTGAAATCCCATGTACATATGCACTCTCCTCACAACTCCCCCGAATCCCTCTTCCGAAACCTGTGCAGGAAGGGCTCTCATGGTTCTGGTACCTATGCACTTCCAGGCAAGTCACCTTCCATTTCCCCAAAAGTGATGGGGAAGAGTTGGTATGGGTACCTACAGGAAAATGCGCAGCACGCCTATGGCATACCGTGAACAATCCTTCTCGGACGGAAAAGGGGTTGCCAAATGCGTTCAATTCGTTGCAGGTTTGTTGAGGCAGGGAGGTTGCAAATAGACCCGGTTGCTCGACATGGGAAGTGGGAGTTTGTCAGGGGGGCTAGCCAGACCAACTCGGTGCCCGGCACCCATGACTACGACACCGAAGGGCGCCATTTACCGTCCGCGTTCTGTACAGATTTCCTGTCCCAGCCTGCGCATTGGCCCACGACCGGCCTGCAACTGCAACGTTGTGACCAGTGGCGGCCCCACGGCATTTCCAGTGACTTGTGCCGACACCCCGACGGCAGTGAATGGCCACTCGCTCAGGTTGCAGCCTCCGAACTCCCCCTCCGCAGCGGGGATTGGGGTCGAACATAGTACCCCATGCCTGCCGCTCCCCTCACCGCACCCCCGCCTCAAACTCAAGCTGGTGGCGCCCTTGTGTAGGGGGCCACTTGGAGCTAGGTGAGAGCTTCGAGCAGTGCGCCATCAGGTGCGTTTGCCCGGTGCGGCGCTGCGGGGGCGAAAGGAAGCCCGCGAAAAAAGGATGGGGGATGGAGGGTGTGTGCAAGCGTGAAGTGGACGCGAAGCCCTTGTTACATGACCCGCCAATTGTTGCCTACTATAGGAGTGAACCCGTTGACATTGCAGAGGGGTTTCCCCGGTTGGTGGGGGAAAGGTATGCGAGCTGGATGGCGTGCCTGGTACAATTGTAGTAGGAATAACTGTTACAGGGGGTATAGTAGTTATATGGAGCCACCACGTGTGCCGGCGCTGCGCTGCAGGGAGGTGGAGGAGGAGACTGGCATTGAAATCCGCGACCCTGTCTTCGCGTACGCCGTCAACAGCGTCTTCGACGAGCGAACGCACTACGTGACCGTGTTCATGAGGGTGGATGTGGAGCAGGTGGGTGGAGGCGAAGCCCGTGCACCGATAAAGGGTGCAGGTGGGGGCTTTGGCGGGGGGCCGACTGGGCGGCCGCCGTAGGCCTTAGAAACTCGGGTAGCCCCTGCTCTGACGCGTGTGCTTTCTGTACGGCATGAGCGGTCATGGGTGGGTGCATGGCTCTGTGATGTCACCGCGTCATTTTCGCCACCGGTGTGCCGATCGGATTTTTCATACCGTCAACGCATCAACTAACGTACAGCAGCGCCGGGTACGCCAGGTGTGCTTTTGCCTCGGCCTGCCCATATGCTCGCATCTATGCAGCAGAGCAGAGCATGCGCCAGAGGAGACGTGTCCGCAAGCGTAGCGGCGCCGTGCTGCCCGAGTGCAGGGGGTGGAGGCCAAGCTGATGGAGCCGGACAAGTGCGACGGCTGGCAGTGGGTGCCGTGGGAAGCCATCCCAGCGCCCACGTTCCTGCCGCTCAAGGTCCTGAAAGAGAGCCCCTATCGGCCGTTTGGTTGACGAGCAGCCGCATTGCGCGGCAAAAGGCGGGCGCATCCTTACGCCTGATAGGGTTTCCTTGAGTGACAGGGGTTAGGCTGGTATTGGATGGTTCTCGCCACAGGAGGTAGCACATGTCTGAAACGATTTGTATTTGTTGTACGATTTCGACGACCCACTGGCCTGCGCAGGATGGTACCAGCGGCTGCTGCTGGTCTCGGTTCCTACGACTTGCATCGCCGACGTTGAGGTCCAGACAGCCCCGTAAGGGATGAGTGGACACGCACAGAACTAGCATGTAAGGGATCTTTGCAAAATGGCGCCCTGGTTGTCGGCCGGTGTCCCTCACGCTGGCATTGCCTGTATTGTCGCAAAGTGCGCTCCTGGGGTCACCAAGTAGCCTACAGGGCTCGTCCTTGCATGGCAAGCGCATTGCGGCATGGTGCAAGTATTTATTATGTCACCGTACGCGCGGGGAGCAGCTAGCACTAAACCGGCGCCGCGTGCCCCTGTCGCGGTCCTAGAGCGCTACCTGCTCATGGTTGCCGCTAGCAGCTGTGGCCACCGGCCAGCTGCGCGAAGTGCGGCAGTTCCTGGATTCCGCAGGACATGCACCACCCACCCCGAGGCCTCAACTGCCCTCTTTCGGTGACTTTGCACCAGCGTGGTTAGCTTGTCACATTTGCAGGGCCGATAGCAAGCATGAGCAATTGAGCAAACATTCAGCCGACAATGATTAAGATCTGCCTCATCGCACCACACATCAAAAATGCAAGGCAAGTATGCAACTGGTGGCAGCTTTCTAGGCGACACTTAATCTTCCCATCCCTTATACCCTAGACACGCGGCGCTTCAGCAGCGCTACTGCAGCCTCTACTGCTGGCTCCTCTGGGCCCATTTCCCACGGTGGATAACGCCCTGCACCTGCGCCGGGGCAGCGGGAGCCGGCGCGACCAGTGGCCGTGCCCGCTGCTGCTGCTGACTGGCAGCCTTTGCGGCTGCCTGTTGCTTGGCCTGTTGCTTGGCCTGTTGCTGTGATGCTTTCTGCGCCAGCTTGCACTTCTCCTGCACAGCACAAGATGTCAAGCGGCGGCAATAAATGTAAGCAGATAGAGCCTGCTGCCGATCAACCACAGCAAATAACATCTCTTTAGCGTCCTAGAAGTGAACGATACTTTAAACTGGCAGCCATACGGTAATCGCGGCGGGTAAGCGCTGTCGTGGCATACGCGGCATTGACATCTATCTGCCTTGCCGGACTCAATAAAATCCAGCTTAGTGATTCGTAGGGTCCAGCCTGGAGATGCATAGGGATTCATAGGGTCCAGTCCACATTCATAAAGCCCAACTACACTGATCTCCTGCAACCAGGTGCCCACCCGGAGGGACACACGCCACAATGCTATCACTCGTGGGAGGCAAACAGATGGGCGGGCTCATGACCCTTTTACTCACGCCCATTCCCCCACTCCGCCTTACCTCCGCTAACGCAGCCGCGGCTAGCAGACCCTGCGCATTGAGGACGGGTGCAGCGCCAATGACGGCACCAGAGCGCTTGACGGCCCCGCCGCTGGCCGCCTTGACTGCCGCCCCTGACAACAAAGGCTGACGCGCGGCGGTGGCGGCGGCGGTGGTGGTGGCTGCTTCCGCCGGCCGCGACGCAGCGACCGCCGCTGCAGCGGGCTGGGTGGTGCTGTCGTTGCCGCTGGCGCCTGTCACGGAGTCACCGCCGCTGTTTCCTCCTCCAACCGCGGCATACTGACCCGTCGCACGATCGTACGAATACCACTGGTTGGTGGAGCGGTGATAGTACAGTGCCGTGTTGGCGTCGTAGTAGTAGCCGCTTGCTGCGTCGTACCAGTATCCAGACGCCTGGTCGTACACAAATCCCGCTGGTGTCTGTGCCTGTGCCTGCTCCTGGCCCCCAGCAGGCGTTGATGAACTCGCCGCCGCCGTCCCTCGCGCGCCTCCTGCTCCTCTCTCTTTCTGCCCCTCCTGGGCCTCACCGCCACTAAGCGCGCGCGCATCGAAAGCCTTGGGCTCCCAGTTACTGTACATGGACATTGCCTGCAGGGGAAGGCCGCAGCGGGGATGATGTCGTGTGCAGTTGGGTGGCCGCACAGGATATGCAATCACGGCGCCGTAGCGTAAGGCGGTGCTGGGAGGGCAGACCGCGGCAGGCATGAAGGGCAGGAAGGAAGGGGATCGCGGAAAGCGGGTCGGTCGGAACAGGGATCGCGCCGGAACACGTGGCTTCAGGCGGCTGACACCGAGGAGCTAGGAGGAGCCCGAACCGACGAACATGTGGCCGCCAAGGCTGAAGGCGAGGTGGCCGCCGAAGCCTCTTCCCCCGCCCTCCCAAACCCTCCCACACCAGAGCTCCCCTACCTGCGCCGCCTCCAGCGCCTCCGCACCCGCCGCCGTGCCGGCCGCCCCCGTGCCGCCGAACTTGTCGCGCGCGTAGCACAGCCGCAGCGGCTGCATTGCGCCCGGCGGCACTGCGCCCTGCAGCAGCCCCAGCGCGCGGGCCGCCTCGCCTGCACTGAACATCTCTACGAACGCCAGCCCCCGCGGCAGCCCCGTGTACTTGTCCAGCACCAGCCGCACGTCCTTGACGGACACGTGGGCCAGGAACACCGACCGCAGGTCGTCATCGCTGGCGTTGGGGTTACAGAGAGGAGGGTGGGGAGCGGCATTGGCGGAAAAATGTGTGGTGGCGGAGCCGAAGGGAGAAGCGCAGGGCATCTATGACGGATGGTCTGGGCCGAGAACACGATGTCGGAGGATAGAATCAGACGAAAACGAACGTGATGTCGGAGGATAGAGATAGATGCCTGTTGGCTGTGCCCCATCGAGGGCGAAGGCACCCGTGGTTCGTCGATAGCCGGTAGCAGTTCCAATCCTGTCGACTCCCCCAGACCCGACCCTAGAATGTCCGTACTTCAATGGCAATCGCGCCCAGCCCTCCTGTGCAGCCTTACGTGATGTTCGGTTCCAGGTTGGAGACCTTGAGGATGGGGGAGGGCGCGTGGGCCTCAGCCGCAGCGCGTTGCGGGTTGCTGGGTCGGGCGGTGGAGCACTTGTGGCACTCGACGCGCCTGCGTACGACAACCGCGCACGTGCACGACGTGAAAGGGAACCTTAGGAAACGGGACTGCTCGTAAAACGGCGCCCAGGAGAACAATCGCTGCACGCCGCGGCAGCAAGGCATAACCAAAACGCCGGCAACACCCAGAGCGCATCAACGCGGCTAGGACTCCGGGACCATTTTCAGTAGTTCCTGGGCAGGCCGTTGAATCTCGCAGCAGGAAACAGTGGTGGTTGCAATCGCCGATGCCCTGCCTGCCCTGCGGTGCGGCCCCACCTGGCAAAGTTGACTGCGCTGCACATGTCGCAGATCCAGTCGAGCGAGGTGACGGGCGCCGTGGCGATGGCTGGGCACCCTGGTGCGTACTCGAGCCGCAGCGTCTGGCCACCCAGCTGCAGACTGTACCTGGAGTGAGACCGTCGGTAGTGGTGCAGGGTGGGAGCGGTGATGATACGAGCAACGTAGCCCCGGCGAGGGCCCCAAGTGGGAATGCAGGCGGCGAGGCGGGCGATCTCCCATCGGCCACGCTATACACGCGGCCCACCGCGTTGGCTGGTAGTGCCTTCCCATCCCTCAACCCGGCCGTACAGCAGTAAAACATGTTTACCCTCATCCATGACACTACACCATACCATCCTTCGCAACCCAGCGCAGCCCCGCCCAGCGCCGCCACCGTCTTGACGCATGGCCCCACCCTCCGCCAACCAGCCCCGCACCCTCCCACATCGAAGACACCACCGCAGGCACACCCTCCCAAACACGCCCCGGGTAGCCTGCACTGTTCGCTTATCCCCCGGTAACCTCCTCTGCTGCCCACCCTCCCCCCGTCCGGCCGCTCACCGGGCCTTTGTCTCCATGAGCACTGCGGCGTCCGCCTCGCTGGCGAACTCCACGAAGGCGTTGCCGCGGGACGCACCGGACGTCCGGGAGCGGACGAGCTTCACAGACACCAGGCCCGGGAAGCCCTCCAGCAGCTGCCGCAGCTCGGACTCGTCACGGTCCTCGGGTACGTTCTGGGACAGGGAGGTGGCCGAGTGAGCATTAGCGCGACAAGGCGGAGCGGTGGAGGAAGCCAGGCAGCGCGGCAGTGCTAGGATCCGAGGAGGGAGGGGGAGCAAGGGTTCCCGCGGCAGCTACGGCGAGGAACAGCACCTGCAACGGCCTGCGTGGTCCCTGAGGGTGGAGAGCTGTGGGCGTCTAGGGAAGATGTGCGTCCGCCGCTCAACCCCCCCTGCCCTTGACTCCACCCCATTCTCTAACCTACGTAGGAATACCTCGCCCCCGATTGTCGATTCTCGGATCTAGTCTCCAGCACAACCCCGGCTTATTGTCTACCCTGCCCTACCCGCACGTGCACGGTGTTGCTGGGTTGGCCTCGGCGGCTGCGCCAGCTGGCGCCGTCGAAGCCGTCGTCCGGATCCACTGAGCGGCCCGGGCGGCCCTCCCCGCTTCCGCCGCCGTCCAACCCAGCCTCCAGCTCCTCCAGGCGGGAGGGATAGCGCCGACGCCCTGCGCGGGTTGGGTGCGCGGTTGCGCAGCGCGAGTGTGGAGAGGCTGTTGGTGGCGAAGTGAGACCGGCAGCAACCTCATTTCCCGGAGTTGCCGGTGGGGTGAGTCAGCGAGGCAAAAGGCAATGCCGCGACGGTATTGATGGGCGCTGAAGGGCTGCTGCGGGCAGCGAGGGGCTCAGCCCACGGGCCGGCGGGCGGGAGGGATGCTGGGGGAGGACGCAGGGGGCAGTCAGGCAGCTCCCTCAAAGCAGCGAAGGAACCTGAACACGCGCAGGAGCCCACGTTCTAGGTTGCCCCCGAGCGCACTGACCAGTTGCAGCCAAAAGGCGCAACTCACCGTAGCTGTCGTCGTTGTCGCGGCCATAGCGCCTGTCGTACCGATCGTCGCGGCTGCGCTCCCTGTCGTACCGGTCTTCGTCGCAACCGCGCGAGCGATCATAGCTCCTGCGCTCCCTGTCAGACCGATCGCGATCACCGTTGTACCGGTCCAATCGGTTCCGTGACCTGGAGCGGCTGCGCTGGCGGCGGTCGGGGCTCCGGCTCCTCCGACTGGACCTGAAACACCCATCGTGGAGGCTTACGTAGGCACGTGTGGAAGCTGGGCTACGTTGCGCGGCTGCCTCGCTGTACAAACTAATTGCGCATAGCTGGTGCCTCCTTGTATCGCACACCCACCGCTTAGCGCTTAACCTCGATTGCTACCACTCGTAAGCTATCATTGATTCATTGCAACCTGATGTCGCTCTCCCCATAGTGGTGGTGAGCGTCATCCCTCTTACGAAGCAACGCTTCCGCCCCCTCGAGCTGCTGACCCAACCCAACCCAACCAAACTAAACCAGACCCCCAAAAAGCAAAAGTAAACTAGGCCAAACGGAGCTTAACCAAATCAAACTAAACCAAACCCAAGTCAGCGCCGCACCTGCCATCCCGGTGGTCATTGTCGCGCCGGTCCCAATCCCTCTCCCTGTCTCGGTCCCTGGTTTCGTGATCCTGGCGGCGACTGTCGCGCTCCCGACCTGACTCGCGTTCGGCGCTGCTGCTGACGTTGCGATCGCTGTCATCCCGGTCCCGATCTCGGTCGCGATCCCTATCCCAACCTCGGTCGCTCCGCCCACGGTCCCGATCTCGGTCCCGGTCGGGAGCGCTGGCATCGTCCCTGTCCCGATCGCGCCTCCGGTCCCGACTACGGCTGCGGCTGCGGCTACGGCGGTGGTCGCCCTCTTGCGGTGGCACCCCAGTGCCGTACTCGTGCGGGTGCTGGGGCTGTAGCTGCGGCGGCTGCTCGTAAGTGTGCTGCGGGTGCGGGTACTGCTGCGGGTGCTGTGGATGCTGCGGGTGCTGAATCAGCGGGAGCTGGGGGTAGTCGGTGGCGGCCTGAGCTGGAATCAGGAGCATGTCCGGAGGCGGGTACGTCATCACGTCGGGCCCCATGCCTCCGTGCTGAGCGTGCGGCTGGGGATTGTTGTACTCGGGCCATGGCCCAGCCCCTGGCGCCGCTACCGGCGCATGCGTGCCTTGCGGTTGTCCGTAGTGCTCCACATGCGGTCCACCTGGCGTCCAAAGCCAACAAAGTGGCCGTTAGCAATGGCAAAGCTGAGCACCCTATTCAGCAGGTGGCTCGGGAGGGGGCCACCCTCAGGACGAGAGGAGCAGAGGCGTGCTGCCGCAAGGGGCTTGGTTATGGCGGTGGCCGTGAAGCGAGGCCGGAGCTTGCACCAGGCAACGGACAAGAGTTGAGAGCCACCTTGACTGCTTCCAAATTGGCTCCAGGCGTAAGTTTGCTCCCTGCGCAGATGTGGCGGACGTTGTTCATGTCTACAGGCTCACAATCTAGGTCACCGCCACGACTGCAACAATCATCCCATAACTTACCCGGGAGCTGCCATAGCTCCAACGAGGGGGGCGAACAGACTTGAGCTACGCACAGTCGAGTGATTCAACAAGAGAGGGACGTCAGATGCGGATACAAAGGTAAATTTGACCCGCGAATATGTGGTCCATCAGCTTACACAGGAGAGAGCACTCCTGGAACCAGAAAGCCGCACTAAATTGGTGGAGGGTTGTATTAGCTGCCAGAAGGTCAGTACAGAACTTTACAGCACCTAATTTCTTCCTCTTTGCGGTGTTGGAAAGTGAAACGTCTTGTTTTGGGCGTTTGCTATGTGCCTAGACGCTAGACCTCGCTACTGGGTACGGGCCATGCAGGGATGGACGGCGTGGCCAGGGGCCAGCCGAATTATTATCTAAATAAACGTCGTATCTAAATACTTTATTATCTAAATAACCAAGCATGCTACATTGCGTTTCAAGCATTCCAGCATGAAGGACAATTATATCAAGTAGTCTAACACGCAAAACGACCTGTTCTCCCATTACAGCAAAGCAATTATGCCAGTTATCGTTGAGAACGATGCTGACAGCGTTGCCGATGGCACGTCACCGCAGATGCTCCTGCGGCACGCATACGCGGATGACGACGGAGAACGACCGTCGCTCATTGATCTTCGAGATGCCGAATCATTCATGGAATCGAGGCTTCGTGGCAGCTACAACGTGCCGCTTGAGTGCCTGGTGGCGCGAATGGTGGGTGGGTGGGCGAAAAGCCACAGTGGGGCTGACTTCGGTACGCGACTTGATCTGGACACGTATGAGGGGATTTCGGAGGATCTGGAGGAGGATAGGAATCTGGGTCACAAAAAGCCCTTGCAAGGAGTCCTTCAAAATCGAGGACCGGGCACGTAACCCGCACGTACTCCGGTTTCTTAACCCCCCCTCCTGCGCACGGGAAGCTTCATTCCCGCCCTTATTGAAGCATCATTTTGTTCCTCTTTTGTTCCTCTTGGTCCAAACAGTTCCTTCTTCCTGATAGGGTCACGCCGCTTGGACTGGTGGTCGGGGGCCCGCCGGCGGCACAGAAGGTACAAGGCGCCGCCGCTGCCGGTGGAGCCAAGGAGGAGATTCAGGTCGTGACGTTCCTGGCTTCGCGCGGCTGGCGGGTGGCGTTTTGTGTCGAGGCGTCAACGGAGTTGTGGCGTGTGGCGGCGGAGAAGGGCATGCTGGAGGTTGGCGGAGACGCGCTGTCAGTGAAGCGGCGGTGGCCTTTCCAGCCGAGCAAGCTGCTCATGCAGCAGGCGCGCCTCATAGAGGAGATGTTGGTCAAAAGCTGGCTGAGTCTGAAGGCTGAGCGTACAGCCCTGGACAGCGTAGCTCCTGCCGCGGGCCGCCAAGCGGGTCCTGACCCCGACGCTTCTAACGATAACCGCTTGACGCTACGCATGCTGGATGTGGGTTGCGGCAGCGGGCGGGATCTAGCCTGGCTGTCGACGCGCCGCCCATGCGTTGTCGTGCCGGGCGACGATGGGGAGCCTACTGCTGATGTGGCGGAGGTCCATGTGGCGTGGGAATGCGTTGGCCTAGACTCATGGCATGGGGCACTGCAGCGCGCGGCGGAGGTGCTAACGCTGGGGGATGTGGCGGCGGGGTCCGGAGGGGTGACGTTGCATCTGGTGCAGATCGGCCCAGGTACGGGCGTGCTGAAGCCGCTGGCGTTGCCTCCGGCGGGTGCCAAAGGCGACCAGCGGCAGCTCCTGCTGCGCTACCTGGCCGCGCCGGAGCAGCAGCAGCAGCACGCCAGCGCGGCGGACAGCGCGGAGGCCAGCGGAAGGTGCTGCGGTGCCACGGGCGCTACTACCATTTGTGACCCACGCGAACGCGGCGCTGAGGAGGGCGCAAGGGCCGGTGAGGAGGAGGTCCCGCAGTCGGCGGTGGACTCCTTGACGCTGGGGTGCTTTGACCTGCTCGTGTGCGTACGGTTCTTAGAGCGGTCGTTCTTAGAGAGCATGGCCGCGCTGCTGAGGCCTGGCGGCGTCATCCTGTTCTCTACGTTTGTGGACGGGCCGGGCTTGCGTGCATTCGGCAGGCCGCAAGGTCGCGAGCACGTGCTGCAGCCTGACGAGCTGGCGAAGAGCTTCTTCGGGCCTGACCAGGGCTTCCAGGTCCTGCGCGATGACATTGAGGCTATTCCCGACGGAAGAGAAGTCACCATGTTCTGCGCTCGGAAAGCCGTAGCCGCATGAGGCTGTGGGTTTGGGGTTTGGTCGAGGCTGTCGTTGCCTAGTTAGGTTTGAGCGGGCGGCCAGATCGTGCCGGTGGTTAAGTGCGGGACCCTCGCTGCATGTGTGAACAGGTGCGGCAGTACATCTGCTGTTTGAGTTGCCGTATTCAGCTGATTTGTAGCCACGGTGCCGCGTGATACGACGGGGACTCAGCGGCAGGCGTGCGACGGCTCGGGGGGCGCGTTGCTGCGCGGTTGCAGTATCGATGTTGCGTCGGGCCCTCCGTTTTGCGCGGGTCCTGTCCTAATACCGGCATTCACATACGTGAAATGCCTGGGGCAATTTGGCTTATCGTCAATTCTACCTGCAGGTTTCAAAGGAAAGAAGGGGTCGATAACCCATGTCGCAGTCGCTCCACTGACGGAGGGAAGGCCGCATTCAGCCCGTGCAAACATTCCGGTTCATGGGCCCCAGCTGGTTGTATAACCTGCCCTCGCGAGCACGGCCGTGTGCCTGCCCAACCAACTTTGGAGTCACACAGTGTGCTTTCATCTCTACACGCCGATGGCAACAGCATAAGAGCAGCGCGGAGGAGACGTACATATGCACGATTTGGCGAACCTTCACCATAAACACATGGCCGTGCACACCGACTGTTTGCATGCCACCACGCTATCGCCAAGCTTGGGTATAGACTCCTCTGTTGTCCTTAATCTGTGTGTCGCTGGCTCTGTTTGTCTGAGGCTGAGCAGCCCATTGGCTAGCCGGTGTGCTAGGGTGTGCTCGACCGATCATCAACGCCATACCGGTAACATTGTAAGGTCATCACAAGATTACAAAGTCGTCAACGTTCCCCTTACGTTCACTCATACCGCACTGGGTGTGCCTGCTGATATACGCTGCGCTTCTTCGTGCATAGGATAGCTGTAAGCACATACAGTCAGGCCGCATCTACGTTTCGCAACCGTTCCATGCCGCTTGCTTCGCCAGCGGCCGTAACCGAGACTCCCTCCCTCGCTCGCTTCGCTTCCCTCCTGGCGCGCCGGCCATACCCGTCACCCATGTCGGCTTTCTGCAGTCAATGCGAGCTGGAGACGTTACCGCCTGGAGCCCTTCTGGTACGATGCTTATACGTACGCTTTCGAGTATCAGGTCACACGACATCTAACACACGACATCTAATCGACACAAGAGGACCTGGCACAACTGTCACTCCATCACTCCTTCCGCTCGTTATCCCCGACATCAACGTCAGCCCAATGTCGCACCTTCTAGTACCCAAGGGCAAGCCCTCCGGCACAGCCCTTGACCTAATTCAGCACAAGCGAGCCATCACTGGCGAACTGAATGTCCGTCCAACCGCAACTGCCCCGCATGCGTGTCCCAACATGTCTCAAGTTTACGCCGCAACTGCCGGGCGCCAATTGGACCGCCCTTGCCTTCGCGCCGTCAGGAGTCCAGCCATGCATGCTACCGGTCCTTCAGTGTCGTCAGTGCACACGCCACATGGTTCTTGCATAACCTCACATGCGTAGACCAGCATGCTGGGTGCACCTGCCGACTGGCTGCTAACTCTCCGCATGTCCTCGATCCTAAAACGAACCGCTTGGTTGCTATTCACCGTCGTGCTTTCGCCCTGCACGTCAGTGCAGCTATGAAGGCACCGGCCGAGTCCCACCTCTCGCGGCTCTGCCGAAACTGTGCCTGCACACGCCTGCACATGCCCGAACTTGTCCGCGCTCGCAAAAGCCATTGCTGCCAATCGCAACCGCCCCTCAATTACGTCAACCTCGCTACCGAGGGCCAAGCTAGTCCGCCCCACCGCAACCATTACCGACCACCATCCTCCATTGCTAGAACACCGATGTGCAGCCCACCACACGACTGCTCACCCCCGGCAATATTTTCATGGCTCCGACGGGCGATACACGTGACATCGCAGCTCGTCACTCCAGACCCTCCCGCCGCCAGCCGCCCCGGCCCCGACCTCGACACCGCCGGCCCCGCCGGTCCTCTCGTGTCCTGCTGCAGGCCCCTCCGTGGCAGCTCTCCGACTCACCAATCGCGAGCCAGACCCTGTCCCCGCCGCCGCTGTGGCTGCTGCGCCTTGACCTCCTCCGTCCCCATGTGCCCGCGCCTGCGCTGCGTGCGACGCCTGCCACCACTTGGCGCGGCGCCTTGCCCTGCCGGGACCCCCGCTACCAGCCCCCGAGCCCCCGAACACCCTTCCCAACACCCCCTGCCAGCCGCTACCACCCCCATGAGCCTGCTTGCCCTGCTGCTGCTGCTGTTGCCGGTGCTGCAGCCACTCCTTGAACGATGGCATGTGGTCCGCGAACACGCCGTCCACCGCCACCGCCCCGCCCAGCAGCAGATCATACTCGGCGCTCACATTGACAGAGACGGTAGTGCCGGCGGGGGAAGATGACTCGGCAAGGTGCGGCAGGAAGAATCGCGGCTCGGGTCGGAGCGTGTAGGTGTGCACCTGGGGTGGGTGAGCGCAGGGCAGCAGATGAGCGTCGTGGAGGTTCGAGTCGGGTTGGGTGTGCCCTTGCAACCGTGCAACGAGGCACGACTAGGGGTTTAGGGTTTCAGCAGGCCAGGCCACGGCATCGGAAAGCGAGCAACGACGCGCCTGCCCAACCAAACAATACCCATCAGGGTTTGGACCCCCAGCGGCCTCCACCCCCCTACCCGCAATACCCTACCAACCTTCTCCCCCGGCATCCCACGCGTACCCAACCCGCCCTACCTGCAGCCCGTGTGACCGGAAGCGCTCCATGAGGCCGGAGCTCACGTAGGAGCCACCGCCTCCTTCCCCCTCCTCCTGCTGCCAGCTAACCAGCGTACCCTTGGACGGCCCCACCGCGGCTGCCCATCCCGCGATCTGCCCCAGCGATGCGTCCGCCGTGACCTCCTGCAGCGTCATGCCGCTGTCGGGGGTCACCCACCTGGCCGGAGGGGGGTGCCGGCATAAAACCACAAATAAAACACCGTTTACGCGACATGGATGGGGGGGGCCCGGGCCGTCGACAAGCAAGGTCAAGACCCGTGCCGCTCCCGCATGGGAAAAAGGAAGGGCGAAGCTATGGGCGGCGGTCTTCCCACTCGCGCGACTGGACCGTTAACGTGCCGGGGCACGTGTTCGGAGGGCGGTTGACAGTTGGGTGCGGGAGAAACAAAAACGAACGATTGAATCGTAACTACATACAAGTATGTAGTTCGCCTAGTTGTGTCTGACGCCCTGCGCGCGGACCCCAGCAACACGGGTTTTCCTTGCAACCTCAGCAACAACAAACTCTACTCCCCTTGCAACGAGTAATCTCCCGGGCCTCTCCTCTCTATCCTCCTCTCCCCGAGTCCACCCGTTCAGCCACTCACCCCTCCCAGTCGCCCAGCAGCAGCACCATAGGCACACAGGTGTGCTGAGCCAGGTACCTCAGACTTGTCGCCTCGAAGCTCTGAAGGAAAACCGGCCGCCGCCGCCACTCCGCGCTGCCCTGCGCCCCCGTGAAGCCAGCTGCCACCAGGGCCGCCAGCAGGATGTCCTCCAGGCGGGTGTTGGCGGCGCGCACCGCGGACAGGGCGTTGGTCCAGGAGGGGTGCTTGGTCTCAGGGTAGATGCCCACGCTGCGGTTGGCGGACTGGGGAGGCCGCGGGGGGGCGGGAGAGGAAGGGAGGAGCGGAGTGGCGCGATATGGGGACACCAGGTGCACACTGCGGCAGCCCGCTGTAGCCGTCCCCGGCTGCTCCACACCCACGCACCTGCCTGCCTCCCCGCGCTCCCGCACCACGGCACCGCGCGAAACTGAGGCCTGCCGCCCTAACCACCACTGCCACCACAGGCCACCAAAAACACCACTGCCATCACAGACCCCCAAATCGCTGCTGCTACCACAGACCCCCAAGGCGTTCCGCACTTGCTTACCAATGCCACGTCTAGGTAGTCCGCTAGCGTCGCCACCTTGAACAGCCCGTTGTACGACTGGTTTCGGAATGGCCATGGCTGTACGGCTCGCAGCGTGGCCACCTCCGTGGCCGTCAGGTCCACGCTGAAGATGCCCGTCACGTTTTCGCCGTCAATGGTGTAGTTCCGCCAGCGGTCTGGAAACTTGGCGGCGGCGTCCGTGGAGTCAATCAGGTTGGGTTCGTGACGGCACAGGGGCACCAGGTCGGAGGTTAGGACCACATCGCACTCGATGAAGTCGGCGCCTGGGGCAGGGGGAGGAGGGGCAGGGGTGGTGATGTGAGGGGGTGGAGGTGAGGGAGGATGGGATGAGGGCGGGCAGGGGGTGAAGGCCAGGAAAGCATCAAGCATGGGTGCTGAAGACACCTGGGGTGGCATCGCAGGTAACCGCAGGGAGCCTCAGCGGCGGAAGCTACCGGTTGGGCGGCAGCCCAGCGGCCCCGACTAGCGGCCCCGACTAGCGGCCCCGACTAGCGGCCCCGACTAGCGGCCCGCTGGGTGCCCTTCCGTCGTGGCTGGTCATAAGGGACAGGCCCATGAGGTCTGCGATCCACGTCCCACCCGCTCACCGGGCCATGTAACCGGGTCATCTCGCTAGCCGTCAACCGAGTAGGGTGGGGTCGCAAACCTCATTAGCCTGTACCGGACCCCTCATTGAACCCCCATCCTACTTCCACCAGCTGCCCTCTGCCCAGTCCCCCAGACAAGCCCCTCCCGCCTGCGAAGGCCCCCTGCCGCTACGGTTGTGTCCCGACTACGGTTGTGCCCCGACTACGGTTGTGCCCCTACTGCGCCAAATCCCTTTCGCGCGTTCCGCCCCGCCCCACGCCCATCGGCCCCACCGCCTTCCCACGCCTCGCCTCGCCTTCCCACGCCTCGCTCGCCTCCCTGGAGACCTACCCTCCGCCACCGCCAGCTCGTACGCCTCCCGTGTGTGCTCCGGCAGCTCCGCCGAAGCGCCGCGGTGCGCGATGCCGTACGGCTCCCGCTGCTGGAGGTGGTGGTGGTGGGGCTGCTGCCCGGCTGCACCACCCGCCGATAGCCCCACACTGGGGGCCACCTGGCCCTGCTGGTGCTCCCCACTCAGCCCCGCAACTACACGACTCGCCTGACCGCCCCCGCCGACTTCCCCCACAGCGGAGCTTGCCGGGACCGCGCCCTCTGCGTCGGTAGCCGCGGCTGCTGCTGCTGCTACCTCTACTGCTGTTTCTGTGGTTGCGCCTGCACTTGTTGCCGGTGGCTGTGCAGGCGCAGGTATGGGCCCCGAGGATCCGGCTGCGTCCGCAGCACCGCTCTCACCACCGTGATTACTGCCCCTGCCCGCCCCATTTCCGCTCCCACTCCGCCCAAACAACGACGGGTGAATCTGCGCCGCGCCGCTCAGCTCCGCCGCCGCCAACATCTCCAGCACCGAGGGGGCCTTGCTAGCCGCCGACGCGGCGGGGAGGGCGTCGCCGTGAGTGGTGGCGCCTCCGCCGCTGCCGCTGTCGCTGCCGCTGCCGCCTGCTTGCACGTCAATGGTCGGGGTCTCAGCAATTCCGGTGGTTGCTGCCTCTGCTGCTGCTGCTGGCACTGCTGTTAGGCCTGAAGCCATCAACGGACGTGTCCTCAGGCTACTGTTGGCTCCTGAGATGGCCATAAGGCCCGATGCTGGGTCTTGCATAGAGGTTACAACAGAGCTACGAAGTGAGGCACCATCTGCCTGCAGGGAGGATGGTCAAGTGATGGGGGCGAAGGAATAGGGCAGGGGCGCAAGGCGAGGGAGAAGAGCGCGTTGGTGTGTGCGGAGCCCCGAGCTTCTTGTACGTAAGAAGATATGAAGGCTGGTGGTGTGGGCCCTGGAGGCTGGCGCCGACGTGAGGGTGCTGTGCTCTAAAACTCCGCCAACGAGCCAAGCTTTGAGGGGCAATTTCCATTACGCATTTGCAGCGCCTCCAACCCGGTCCATACACAGTCATACACGATCGACGACAGCACCACCCCAGTACACCATATCTCCCTCCACGCCCTACCATGGAACGTATATGGGTGACCGCCAATGCAAGGCAAACAGCCACAGACACCAACACCGCCAAGAGCCCTGCAGTAGCACGTTCGACATCAGAGTATGGAGCCATTATGCCTGTCCGTGTGGACGAAACTACCTCATACTTACGGCTTTCAGACTGCTCCCAGTATTTCGGTGCCTCGCTGTAATAAGGTATCGGTCTCGGCGGCATCTTGATTCAGCGAGCGACTCCGCCCACACGCGTCCACCCGTGCGCGTGTAACACAGCTGAGCTGATTAGCATAACAACCAAGGATCCCGGGGCCGGGACACGCTGGGTGTCACTGCTCCGCATGGTCGAGCACGTTGCATCTTCTCAGTCGGCACTGTCTAGATAGGCCTATCTTTTAAGATGCACTGATCGGGGTGAAATTTCATTGTGAGATAGTGTTGCGTTGGCCAGGTTTGATGGGCGAGCGTTATATGAACAGAACAAGATGAAGACGGTTAAGCTAAATAAGTATATAACTGCAGCAAATGATGGGCTGCCAATCGAATGTTGCACTACAACAAGACGAGGCAAAATCACGTCGTAAGAAAGCAAGCAGAGCACACCGCAACGATAATTCGCGGTAGTGTAGTTACCCGTGTCGCCTTACGATACATGTGAAGATTTGATTTATTTTTATTGTTAACATTAGGATCAACCCAATTCGTGTGTAAGCCAATTCGCTCAGCGGTACCCAGGGTCAGCATGAAGGCACCGAAGCCGCTGGCGACCGAAGCCAGCACGAGCTCTGACGCTGCCCTAAAGAAGCTTGAAGAGTATGGTAAGTGCTGAGCTATGGTGGAGGACAACCTGGGGTTATCATGTCGGCGTCGCTTCAACCTGCGGCCTTCACAACCGGGCAGGCGAGCGCTTTATGTCCATGTTTGATGACGGTAGCAAGCGTAAAGCATCAAAAGTGAACACGAATGGAAGAAGCCCAGCAAAACCAGCGCGGTCGACACCATCGGGCCAGGCGGCCGCCGCCGGGGGAGCAACGGCGAACATATATGCAGGTCCGTCATTACTGCCAAAACCGGGGTCCAGGGGGGGCCGACGTCTGCGCAGGGGGGTCACGGAGGACAGGAAGGCAAGGAGACGGATCGGAACTGGGTATGACTCGGCATGTATGTTGGATGCATATGCGTGGGTTGCATGCTGCGTGCCATGACGGGCTGTGTCATCCTAGTTGGAGGCATGCCGACCCATGGTTCGTACGTGTACTTGCCTACCCTTTCGGGCCGGGACAAGCAGAGGCTTTAGGAAATCCCATTGGTATTTGTTTGTCACTTGGGTCATTGGCGTGCAGATCCCGGGCGACAGGCAGAGGGCCCAGGCTCGGCACAGCAACGCAATCAGTTCGGAGCATCTACGGCGCCCGGGCAGCAGCAGCAGCGGCGGCAGCCGAACCAGTCGGATGGCGCTAAGCGGTCACCCCTAGGAGCGCAAGCAGCGAGCTCAGCTGGGCCACCCGCTGCCCCGCCTAGCGGGCAGCGGAAACGGGCAGCCGGGTCAGCGGACGAGATTGATGCGATCATGCGCGCTGGCAAGAAGGCCAAGCAGGCGCAGTTGAGAGCCGGCAGCAGCGGGCCGGGCTCGACGAGCCCGGCTGCAGCTGTGGGCATCACGGCGGCCGCAGCGGCCACCCGGCAGGCGGCCGCGGCGGAGGCGCTGCGCCGCGAGCGGAAGCTGTTCATGTCGCACAAGGTGCGCGGGAGATGCCTTTGTGGAACCTGTCGTACGACCACGAAGAACGTCACACATGCCTACATGGGCTGGTGGGTGGGCATCCTAGTTGCACCCAACAACACACACTGCGTCCCCTGTACCCCCAACGCACTACGGTGTGCTCCCTGCACAAGACAAGTAGTGTGCCAATAAACGCCGTGCAATCCGCTCGTTGGCATACTTGCAGTGAGTCGTCGTGGTCCCATCAGCATGCCGAGTGGCCTCCCGTCTTGTTGGCTGCGCTTAAGCCAGCGCTAAGGCCCCACTTGCCTTTGGCGACGGTCGCTTTCCCGGCCTTCGTAGGCAAGCAAGGTCCATGAGGCGGTGCAGGCGGCCCCGGGTAGAGCTGCAGTGGTGGCTGAGTCGCTGGAGGACCCCGGGCTGAGCCCAGAGGACTTCCAAAAGCTACAGCTAGAGGTCGAGAAGTTCGGTAGGTATGGTGCTACAGCGCAGGTGCAGCAATAGCCGGACGAACGAGGAAGGCTCACTCCAGTAGGGCATGCACGTCTCCCGGCTCTTCGCTTCCATTACATGGCACACCAGTACACCTCACTGACGGTATTGCGCAACCTGACACTGTCTGCGACCTTAACATCCTGCATTCCCAATACACCCGCCTGCGTAATGAGCAGCCGCTGGTTCTCTTGATAAGAAGAGCGCCAAGCTGTACAAGGCGCGCATGCTAGCCCGCCTCGGCGCCAAGGCGGACATCGCTCCGCGCACAGCGGCGTCCCTTGGCAAGGGCATGGCAAAGATGGCGGCTAAGCGGCAGGCTCGGGCGCTAGAGGAGGCCATTGAGACTGGCATGGTGCAGCGCAAGGGCCTCGGGAAGAAAAAACGGGCGCTACAAGGTTGGTAGAAAAGAAGAAATTAAGCCTCCCACAATGGGTGTAGAAAACTGCACTGCACTTTAACGCCAATGGACGGACCTAAACCTTGTCAATGTGTCCTGCACCGTAGCCAAGAATCGCGACCGCGGGCTAATGGAGGCGGGGTCGGCCTTCAAGAACGGCGTTCTACGCGTTAAGCCGATGAAGAAGGCCCGAGTCGACAGCGGCAAACTAAGACTGCCCAAGAGTCTCTTGTAAAACGCACTAGCAGCCCATCGACGCGCCACCGACTTCTATGCGTACTGCTGGTCATGATCTGTATGCACATTCCAGTACATGTAGTTCGACGGAGCGTGCCAGTCAGTTCGCATGCTCACGTGGGGATGATACGGTGCGCAATGAGCGCCAGTGTGCCCGTACCGCAAGGGTGGATGGAGGGTAACCCCGTCTAGGGTATGCGGGATGATGTCATGTATGTACCGAGTTGGAAAGTCTGGACTCTTGTGTATTCATCTGTACGTGAGGTCAACTGTAAGTCTAAATCAATCTGATATTTTGGCCCTCGACACGCCACTCTACTCTCTTCGAATCACACGCGCGTCTACTCTCATGCTTGCGAAGTCGTCCATCCAGCTCGCTCAAACTGCAGCATGCATCGAGGCAGTCTCACACAGGCCAGGCGAACCTGGTGGCCACCATGCATGCCGTCGCCGTGCACTGCACTCATCGATGACCCACTGCGTTGTTGCTGCGCTGGATCATGGTGGCCAGCTCTCGCCGCAACGCATCCGCCTCCACCGACCGGCCTACATGCTGAAAGGCCTCAATCCGGCGGTAGATCTGCAGGTAGGGGTGGTCGCGCAGACGAATGGCGGCGGCGTAGTCCTCCTCGCTCACCGCAACTGCAAGCTCGCGCTTCAACAGCTTGATGACTTCGTGGTCATCAGGTCTGCAAGGATGTTCCGAGAGCAAACTCGTTTAGCCATTATTGACATGGCAGTACGGATTACTTGCCAACCTATGCCAATGCACGTTCGGTATGGACCAGCCGCATACATTTGGGGCAAGAGAGCACTGCAAAGCAATCCATCACTTATATGTGGGGTCGATACGCCCCATCGCCACCTTCATAACCCCGCAACGCACTTTATGGACGTGAAGTCGAAAGGACTTGAGGAGGCCCCCCCGTCGTTGCGACCTGGCGACTCTGGCTGCACGGGACCACTCCTGCTACCGTCGGTGCTCGTGGGAGGCCCCCCGGCACTGCTGGTCGCTCCATTCTGTTGTTGTTGCTGCTGCGGTTGCTGCTGCTGGCTTTGCTGCGGTTGCTGCTGCT
The DNA here is from genome assembly GCA_003116995.1 of Yamagishiella unicocca. Lineage (NCBI taxonomy): Eukaryota > Viridiplantae > Chlorophyta > Chlorophyceae > Chlamydomonadales > Volvocaceae > Yamagishiella > Yamagishiella unicocca. The sequence goes on along the minus strand of BDSL01000111.1, from coordinate 219,253 downwards.
GTACGGCGGCCAGGTGGGCCTCGTGTACGGCGATCATGTGCACCTTTGAAAGGCGGATAGGTACGGCGGCCTGCTCCCAAACCTTGCGTGATACGAAGAAAGGGCAGTCGGTCTGCAGAACAGACCAGGTTGCGGGTTAGCGGACGAGCGTAGGATCACCTAAGCGTACGACATCTTGCGGCACAGGGAACCCACACTCACCCGCAAGCTGAGGTACACGCCGTCAGAAGGCCGACAGTCGCAATCCCACATTACGGTGCCCGTAGCTGCATCGCCGAAAAACAGCCGGCCCACAAAAATGTCGTTCTCAAGGGCAACGATGGCGACGTGCAGCAGCTGCCACTGACCGCGGTTGACTTCAACCGCTCGCGTGAGAAGCTGCTCGCAACGGCATTGAGAGGGCAGCTACAGTCACTTGATGCGGTGAAGGAACATACATGACTAGCAGCAGCAGCAGATGGCGGCAGCACTCACGTTGAACAAAAGGTCGTGAACCATGGGGCGGCTTGACTTGTGGCCATGCAGCTCGGTGTAGATGTTGCAGGCCGTGTCTACAGAAACCCGTTTAGGGCAGCACAGCATGGTTAGATGTGGTACACGCGGCCTGCCAGTGAGCACATGGCTTACCTCCAGCCACGAATATCTCCATGATTGGAGTCTCGGGCGTGAGTGGCTGCTCGAACTCGCGCTGGAAGACCAGCACGCCTGCGACGGCGCAAGGGACAACCAAAATATGAAGAGAGGAATCATTAGGTCGGATGGTAGGACCGTCCCCCAGTCAATAGCGAGAGGAGTCCTCAGAGCGGCAAGATGTGAAGGATATCGGGATGATAGGACAGGGCACGTCAGGCAGAGGCCAGTCGTAAGCCAGTCCCACCTACCGCTGAATGTGTTGGCATTTTGGTCTGTCGCAGGTAGTATCTTCATGGGCCCGTACGGTGCACGCTCGAGGAGAGCAACCCTGGCAGTCGGGGCAGGGAAGAGGGAGCAATCGCGCAATTATATGGTGACCATGACATCATCCAATAATGTCAAGCTGCTAAGTTTCCCAAAGAGCAAGTCGGCACGGGGCTATACGTCCATTCGTGTCGCAAAGCGACTGATTTGGTTCCGCTTGCGGGTGCGGTTCCTTACTTTTGGTAGTCGTGTTCACTGAACGGGTAGCCATTGTAGCTGTTCATCGCTGCATTTGGCCAAGGGCGAAGGATGTCGATTATCGCCGTTCGGAGAAGTCCGAGGACCGCGGAATTGCACCATCACCAGCGACCACCTAAGAAGTGATTCGCAGAACCTTACCGTGTGCATTTAATCGAGTGCCACGAGTTGGCACAGTGCTGCGAGCGTGCAGGTTGGAACGAGCCAACCCCCTGGCGCCACATCCTCGTGACAGGACTTGGGCAGGAGTCACCATCACCGAACAGACGAACGTGGCCTGATGAGTTCGGATGGCGGAACTGCATGCTACAGGAGCCGCCAGGACCCGGGCGCGACGAAGCGGCGTGGCGCTAGCTGAAGCCATAGTTGCAACACCTTGCTGCGCTGATCGAGAACGCATACTGGTGCTAAATATCTTATCGTTCAGTAAGCAAGGTTGAGGAACTGTTATGTAGTGTCGGCAACTGCTTTTCAGTGCGTTATGGAAATTGAATTTGTGCCGTACCGCGTGGCGAGCACAGCATGTGCCTTGCATATTTTCTGCACGGCACTCGGCACCCCTGCCCATTCACAAGGTATTCTGTTGCTGTCAAAGCCGTTATATGCACCTTTTATTAGCGATTGCTCCAGCGTTCCCTAACAACGCGAAGGCGTCATTGCGCGTTACCGTACCGGCATTTACATTTTGTAATAATGAGCAAGTATAGGTTTCGTGAGTACGATGCTCTAGGGTTGCGCAAAAAGGTTCCGGGGGACGACATTCCCTCGGCGCACCATATTAGCAAGCGCAAGCAGAAGCAAAAGGACGTTGAGGTGGTATTCGATGTAAAGGATTACAAGTAAGGAATGCCTTGCTTCCTTACAATGTGGCTGTTGTGATTTCTGGGTGCTGTTGCCTGCCTTGCCGCCGCCAGTACGCATGCGATGAACCCGTTCACGAATAAGCAAAGCGCAAGCAGTCGCCCGTATGACGTTACACCACTTATCTCACAGGGAATACGTAACCGGCTTCCGGAAGCGTAAACAGCAGCGGCGACAAGATGCACAAAAGTGAGTTTATAAACCCTGGACTCTCGTGCGGAACCCTGGACTCTCCCCGCGTGGTTTGCCCCCCCACCCCGCCCCATACGCACGCTTTTTATACCAAATAATGCGCTATCATTGAACCGCTCGAATCCTCTGGCTAGGCAAATCAAGGATAAGGCGCGGCTGGAGCGGAACCAACAGCGGTCCGAAGTAGGTGCTGCCAGGCCCATATGCAGATGTCAGGATGCATCATCTCGCGCCTAAAGCGCGTACTACGTGGGTCCAAAATCGACATCAGGGTGCTAAGGAAGCGATGTTCCCGACGGCTTGCAGACAGTTGTACATAAGCTCAGGCCATAAGTAGTTTGCCAGTTGACGCGACCAGTGAGCGAAGCCATGGCATTGACATGTGTTTCACCAGGTCAGGTTCACTCACGGCACTGCAGCGAAGGGGCAGTTGAGACGTCTCGCCCCTCTGGCAACGCGCGCTGGTGTGCGATGCCTCGCCCCAGCGCTCCCAGTGTTCTACTCGATGTTGCTGCAGGGTACCGCTCACATGATACTGCGTGTATACGTGGCCTTCGACCCTGGGTACACGTGGGCGCCTGCCCCCTAACCACGTCACTGCACGGCCGAGCGGCCATGTCGCACTCTTGAACACTCGCTGCCTCCGCACGCAGAAACGTACCAAATTGAAGGAGCACCTGGGGCTCGGTGATAACTACGGTGTCGAGTCAAGCAGCGACGATGGTGGGTGGATGTGCACATGGAGGCTGCCCGTGAGAGAACAAGGTTCAGAGCAGATAGGGTTTGTGGATGGTGGCCCTCGGGGGTCCAAACGAAGATGCAACCTGCGGCTTAAAGCGGTACCATTGGAAGTGCATGCCATGGTACAGAGAGTCCCCGCCACAAATCGCCAGACCAAGCTGCTAGGGCCAGGCCGTGATGCACCTGGTTCGCAAATGAATGGCCCCTGCTTTGTGGCATGCAATGCTGACCAATTGCGAAGCTTACTGGGTTGCATGCTCAGGTCAATGCTCCTAGTAACGTTGTAATGTAGCTAGGCCGTGCGACCGTCACCCGTTTCGCCGCCTTAAGGTTCATGGGTTTGGCCTACGGCTTTCCCTTGCCGCAACCACCCGGACGTGAACGCTCTACACTGTCGTCGCCCGCTCCTCTCTGCATGCCCAGGCCGCTGAAAATACCTCTTAACTCATGCGGTGCCCATGGGCTCGTGATTCCTGCTACAGTGCCCCGCACCCTCTAAGCGCCCTTCATGCCGTCGCCTGGCTCGCCCTCCCCAATCATCCCTGCGCTGCGCAGACGGGGCCGACGCCGAGGCCAAGCCGCAGAGTGTCACCGTGTACAAGGGCGACGGCGGACTGACCACCACTGTCACCACCATGACGCTGCAGTCGTCCGACGATGAGGAACCGGTGGCCAGCGGTGACGGGGAGGAGGAGGGCGACGACGACAAAGGCGGGAGAGGCGCCGGGCCGGGGCCGGGCTCCAGCAGGTGCGGTGTTGGCAGGCGATCCCGCGTCGTTAACCGTTTTGGTTGTGTGGCAGTGGGGGCTCTGGTGGCGTGGGCATGGCTTGGATGGAATGGCTGCAGTCGGATGCTTGTTGCGGGGATGCAGGGTCCGAGTGGTCTACTAGGGGGGAGGGCTCCGGTGGGTGGCATCGCATCCACTGGCTCAGCAGCACGTGCACGGGGACCGACACGGGGACCGACACGGGGACCGACACGGGGACCCTGCCGCTAGCTCCTGTACGGTGGAAAGCGTCGCACACCCCGGCCCGGCAGCTAGCGGGTGTACGTCGAGTTGTACGACACGACCCCCGTCCTCGTCCATCGGTTCAGCACAGCAGTGCGAGGGCAAACCTTACCCTCATGCAAGGCGGTATATCCTGGCCACGTCCCTTTACGTTTCCTTGACGTGGGCCTTGCGGCAGGCGCGGGGCCGTTGCGGCCGCTGGCGGGAAAGGAGCGAAGCATTCCTCCGGTAAGCAAGGGACGCAGCCGGAGAAGAAGCCCAAGCAGCAGCAGCGACCCGGAGGCGCGAAGCGGCAACCCCCGGGGCCGCGTGGAGGCGTCTCCAAGGGCGGGAAAAAAGGAGATACCAAACGGCACAAGCGGCACTGAGGGCCTGGGCGTAACGAGGTGTGGATGTTAGGGCTGGCACAGGCAGGAGAGCTTTGCGTGGCAATTTGCGCAGGAGGTCGGTGGATGCCGCGGCGCTCGTGGCTCAGGCAGGCGCGCTGGCGCAAAGCTTTTCAGGGGGCAGGCGAGTCCCAGGAGGCTTGTAGGGGCCTCAGGGCGCTGAAAGTTGTGCCGTACAGCACGTGACGAGGGCTCCCTACGTAGCCCGGGTCATTGCGAGGAATGCCTGGCAGGATGTGGCGGTGATGTAAGCGCGGCTTACTGCTGGAGGCGTGAAGCTCCTACCATCAGCGGCAGGAAGGTGTCCCGTGCTTGCCTTCCCCGCTCGAGGTTTCTGGTTGTGGTGCAGGCTTCTAGTCGGTGCTAGGGGACGTGGACGACTTTGCATGCCTAGATACCGCCGCACGCAAACGCCGCCGCCCCGACAGCCGCACGAACCTGGGCCAGCCATTTGCGTGACACAAGGAGCGACAGTTATCTGGTTGACGGCTCGGCTGTCCCCGTGTATGGCGATTCGCATGGTGGGCACAACAATCCACGGCCGGACAGCAGGTCGGGGCTAGGGGCACCTTGCTGTTGTAACGTCCGTAGCATGACCTGTTATCATGACCGGCCAGCCTGCCTGACCAGACGTACACACTTACACAAAGTACTGGGGCTGGTTGCACCTTGGCTTCAGCCAATATGGCCGTACCGGGCGCACCATCAATCAGCCCGTATCAAAAGGTTACGGTTGTGTTGAATGTCCAACACAACGATGCATGTGAGACGAAGGATGTCTGTTCCGTCACCGCAGCAGCCGTGAACGGCTAACAACTTGCGAAAGGAACGAAAAAATGGAAAGGCGGAGCGTCCAAGCGACCCTGACAGCAGCACGTCCTGGTGTAAAACGTGGTACGAGGCACCAGCTGCCACTCCACACCCGCCTCCCTGCTTTCTGACGACCTATTTGAAGTCGTCAAGCTTAGCAGCCCATCAAAATGGTATGGGGACGTCAATTGACATCCAACAAAACAATCTCAGGACATAAAACGTATTTGTGACATACATAATCCGCTGCAAACCGCTTTCCGTGATTGCCCGCGTGACAAACACCGCACCAGCCGCTCCTTGAATACAAGAACGCCAGCACGCTGGCCGGCCTTCAGGTCTAACAATAATCGTACACATCCCGAAGACAGTGCTCCACCAACACCGCCCGGTATCGCACCATGGGCGCGGTCAGTCAGCCTCCCGAGCCAACGGCGAAGCTAACAGGAAGACGTCGAGCTCTACACGCGTCTCTGACAGCGCTTCGCTCAGGTCGAGCCGCACACCCCGGCTTCCATCGCTGCCCAATTTCATACTCCCTCCCTCTTGCACCCCTCATCTGCCCAGGGATGACCAGTCTGCCGCTCAGTATTTACGAGACTGGTGCAAATGGGTACGCTCACTGCCGTACATCGCGCCCTACCGTACACGCCCACACAAGCGCTTCGCCGCTAAGCAATGCAACGGCCACGTCCCTACGACACAATCCATCACGGCTTGACCTCTCGCAACTCTCAGCAGGCCCAACACAGGCGCACACCTCCACGCTCCGCCACACACCGCCGCTCCCATGACCGCTGACATCTAGGACTCAGCAGACGGCGCACCCCGACAAGCCCGTGCAAACGCGGCATAGGCTGCGCTTCAGGTTCGTCCCCGCGCCCCGCAGGCGCCCCATTTCCCCCACCCGCTTGTCGTTCGCCTGCCGCTTCCTGCGGTAGACGACCAGCTGCAGCTGCTGGCAGGCAGAGCCCTTGAGCCGCACCCCCAGGGCGCTTAGGCTGTGAAGGAACATGGTCAGGTGGGCCGCGGAAAAACTGTCCAGCCGCGACATGCATTCCGAAAAGTAGCTGCGCATCCACTCGGCCGTTGGCCGGTAGCGCAGGCGCCCCAGGCCGCGCAGCACCCCCAGGAGCTGCCGGCTGGTCAAAGCCTCGTACTGCGGCTCCAGCGAGTTCAGCACACGTACCAGCCAGTCCGCCGGCGGCGGCGACCGCAGCGCCCCCATCGCCGTCACCAGTCCGCCTATCTGCCACGGCGTCAGGTCCTCCGCGCGCGCTGCCGCCTGCTCGTGCACCTCCTTGAGGAAGGCCGCACTGGGCTGCAGGTGCAGGCGCGAGAGGCTGGTCAGCAGCGCGCACAGGGCGTCCGTGCTCAGCTCTCCCAGCTTGCCCTTGGTGGCGCCTTCCATGGCGATCCGCAGCGCGCGGCGCTTGGCGGGGCTGGAGTCCAGGCGCCAGCGCAGGCACTGCAGCGTGTAGGCCGCGGCGGCGCGCCGACGGGCGCCTTGGGGCTTCGGCACGCCTACGCCAGCCAGCGTTGCAAAGAAGCGCACTGTCGTGCAGGGCGGCCTAACCAAGAGAGAGTCCGCCTTCCGCACCGTCGCTGCCAGCGTCGAGCCCACTTGGCCCGGCTTCGCATCCGCACTCATCGTCACGCTCGTCTCCGGCGCGGTGGCTCGCATCTGCTCCGCCGCCAGTGCTGCGGTGATGGCCGTGACCTGCAGCGCACGGTTGCGCACCGCGGCCGGTAGCGGCTCACCGAACACGGTGTACGCACCCACGATGATGAAGACGCCGTGGGGCTCTAGCTGGTCCACCAACGCGCTCGCGCGGTTCCCGAGGCGGCGGAAGAAAGAGCGACTAGGGCGGTAGAGCATGTTCCGCAACGCCCACACCAGCGCCACAAGCTCGCAAGGCTTGGCGGCCGCGAGCTGCAGACGCGCGCATGACATGAGGAGGTCCATGACCTGCGGCTCGGGGCGCAGCTGCAGCCGCGCCGCAGCCCACATCGTGATCGCCACGCACTGGAAATTCGCCTGTGCCGGCAGCACCTGCCGGTACTGCTGGAAGATCACGTGCATGGTCGCGTCGCTGGGCTGCAGCCGCAACCTCGCCCACGCCACCAGCACCGTGCACAGGCCCTGCGCAGTGAATCCTTGCAGCGAGCGCTCCGTGACCTCCATCAAAGCGAACAGGTGGTGGCGGCCGAACTCCCGCGCCAGCTGCTCCGAGCCGATGCCCTTGGACCTGCCTTTTGAGGCGTCCCGGGTCGGTGCGATGGAGTGAGCGCGGCTTGCAGCGACGTGCCCGTCGCCCTCCGCGCCTGTGCGACTGCTCCGCGCTGCACCCCACACATTAACCACGCTGCTCGATGGCTCGGCGGCGGCACCCTCGGAGCCCTGTCGGTTATTTCTGGTTGACGCCCCTGCCGAGTGCGTCTGCTCCTCGGGCAGGCCCTCAGCGGCGGCGGCGCACTTGCCCAGCACGAGCCACAGGTTGGCCAGGTCCTGGGGCGACAACTCGCCGGGGCGTGTCCGCAGCAGGTAAGGCAGCGCCTGTCGGAGCAGCTGCAGCCCCGCTGACGGATCTAGGCGGTGAAGGGCCATGACCGTCATCACCAGTTCGCCACTACGGAACCTTGGCAGGCTTGCTAAGGCGTGGGAAGTGAGGACGGAGACCAGCTCAGGCAGCGCGTCGCCCTGATCCGAGAACTGGCGGGCAGCTGCCCCAGTGCTGACAACCGGGCCAGTGGTCGCGGTGCTGCTGCTAACAGTGCCGGAGTCCCCGCCGCGGCTGCCATTGTCGTTAACTTTGATGTCAACGGCTCCTGCGGCAGCAAGTTGCTGCGCTGATGCCGGAGTGAGAGGGGGGCACAGCTTCGAAAGAGCCCACACCATGTGGGCCAGCTCCTGTGGCTTCAAGCCGGCCACCCGCGGGACAGCCGCAAGCGTGAACTTGCGCAACCACATTGGCACGGGTCGGTTGCCCATCGCCGCCAGCGTGGCAAGCGCCCAGGATAGATTGGCTAATTCCTGAGCATTGAAGTCGTACATGCGGACGTAGGCCTCAAACAGGAACTTGTTCAGCAGCGGCGGCGCGGGGCTGTAGCCCAGCTTGCTGACGGCCCACAGCACGTTGGCCACAGCACGTGGATCGAAGCTGTTCAGGCGGAAGGACACTAGGTTAGACACATCCCTGAGGAAGCGGCTGAAGCGAGCCTTCTCGGCGTGCGGGAGCTGAGCGGGGGTAACCAGCTTCGGTAGGCGGCATACCAGCGCACTGACATGGATGTGGTTGAAAGAAAGGGCATGAGAAAGGGCCAGGACCTCTAGCTGCTGCCACGATTGCGCCTCCATGATTGCATTGATGAGGTAGCGGCTGACAGCGCGTTCGCTGGTGCCGGGCTGCATTACCGCCGGCGATGACGACGGCCCGTCCAGTTGGTGAGGCCCAGGGTGACGCGACGGCCCCCATTCACTGAATGAATGACCTGACGCTTGCTTCGCTTCTTGGAGCTGATGGGCGTCGGCGGAAATCACACGCAAGTCAGCCATCGCTTCCGACACAGCCCTTTTTCAGTGGTTGACGCCGAGATCTAAGCAAGGCACCTACCTTGACAGCTTCAGTTGTTACAAGTTGCTTCCTGTTGCAATTCCAGCCAGGCAATTGCGGTATAGGTGCTCGGCCGAGGCACTTGCTGCCACAACTGCGGGAGCAAAGGGTCGGTGAATTAAGCTGCCGAAACATGCCGACTTGAGCACCCAAATATGCTAGTTTATTAGCTGCTTGCCTGGGGCCAATAAAGCTGCAGCGTCCACTGCGCGCGTCTCGGAACGCTAGGGACATTGCAGGAGAGCAAGTGAAACGGCGATGTCGCCTTGTCACCGTGATTGACGTCTTAAAGATCGTATTAAGAACCTAAACTATCCAACTATGCCGGTTTCCAAGTGTAAAGTGCAGCAACGAAAAGCGTCCCAGCGTGATCTTGTCCGTACGCCATCCTTGAAAGGATTTCCTCCCATTATACGCCACCCGATGCGCAAGGGCGCTAACATATGCAAGAGGCCCATGTCATTCCCAATCCACGCTTCAGTTAAAACCCAACGCCTCGGCGCGACCAAACCACTCGGCCACATCCACGGTAGTTGTTCCCCCTCGCAGCCTTTGTAAAGTGCAATACCAAAAACGAAATTCGTCCTTGCAGCTATCTAGCCTTTCAACCACTGGACCCACGGGCCCACACCTACCCATGGTCCTGCCAACCTCCACACGAACACTACTTGCGGCCCTGCCCTGCACCCTCCGGACTGCTATTGTAGTCGGGCGTCACAGGCGGTGGATCCATCCTGCCGGTTACCCGATTGGGTTTGTAACCCTGCTGCACCAGCTGTGTGTATGGGTCGCTGTTAACCTTCATGGGCCGGCCATTGAGCGGATTGATGATCCAGCCCGTGCGCACTAACGGGCTCACATTCTCCACATACTCCGTGACAGCCGCCGCCTGCCCCAGCGCTGCCGTGCTCTGGTAGGACAGAGGTGTGAACGGCAGCGGGGACGCACCGCCGTAGACCGGCTGTGCGGCACCTGAGGAATTCTGCTGCACCTGCGCCATCCGCAACGACGCGGCTAGCGGGGTTACGGGCGCCCGCTCCCCGCTGACGGCCGCCTCCGCCTCTGCCGGCTGGACATCGCTCGGCTTATACGCTCCGTGCCGTCGGTGCAGCCTGATGAGCGTTACGCACAAAGGGGCATAAACGCTTCGGAGCTGGCGGGAAGCTCGAAATGCGCTTCGGAGTGGGCATCGCGGCCAGGAAATTGATTAGGTACAGGGTCGGTCGGTCTGAGGCAGCCGATGTCAGGGCGGATGTCCTTGTGCGGTGCGGTGCTGTGGACACCCAATGCCATAGGCTGCGTGGGTGACGCCGTATGACCTGCCGTACTGTGCACATCGCACTAACTGCAGCTGTGCTCGTTCCCTCTCTGATCAATTTCCTAGCCACCACGTGTAGATGCTGGTCCAGACCGGATCGAACTCCCTGCAAGCGAGATAGTCCTTCCTGCCCACCCAGAACTCACCCAGATGCTATCGCCGTGATTGGCCGCGCCACCCGCACCGCCAGTGCCAGTCCCACCAGGGTAGCAAACACTGATGCGTGCGTCCAGGTGCCATTGTACAGCAACAGCAGTCCCAGCAGCTGCAGCCCCACACGCATCAGGGTGTTGAGTTTGGTGTTCTCCACACCACCGTACAGATACGTAACTGCGGCGCCGAGCAAACCCGAGGCCGTGAGGTACGCAAGCAGCCAGCGGTTGTGCAGCAGAGCATATGCAGAGGGCAGCCAGTAGCCTGTCAGCCATCGCAGCAGCGCCCAGCTGCTGCTGCCAAGTACCATCGCAGTGGTGGCCATGCTGCGCCGGCCGGGCATTTGCCTGTAGGCGTGTGGGATGACAACAGAGAGGCACCCAGCGGCCGTGAGGGAACGCATGCGCAGGCCAGGGAATTGAGACGTGTCGAATGGGCCGAGGGAAGCTGGCCGGCGGACAGGAATTCGAAGTTAAGCGGAGGGCAGCACGACGGTAGCTGTCACACCCCAGTTGTGCAATTGCACTACCAAAGCCTGCGGGAAACATGGCAAAGCAGGACCCAACGCTTCGACAATGAGTGTTTACGTGTCTCGCACGTCCGGCCCACAAAAACGTCAATATTGCTTTCCCACTCAGGTGCGGCCCACCCTTGCGCCCACACGCCGCACCTTGCCATGACGTATATGAGTATAATGACAGAGCCCAGAGCGAACAGCAGCCCGCCGCTCGTGACTCGCAACGCCATGGACTCGGACAGTGGACCCGCCAGCCCGAATACCAGTACCCCGGCCAGGCAACTGCCCAGCATCCAACCGCTCAAGCCCGACTCATGGTTAAAGCGGCACGGCACTCCTGTCAGGTTGTGCATGTATACGACGGGGCGTATGGTTGTTACACGTTGATGCATCGTAATATGGTTATCATGGGCCTGGTACAGCCCGAGAAGGCGGATGCGCACACTGCCATTAGATATGGTGGATCAGTATCGAGCGACGGCAGGGTTGCCGGCGACGCAGCACTTTGTAGGCTCAACCAAGAGGAAGAGGTGATCAGCGCACGCTCCGACCGCAGCCGGCCGCGGCGGGGCCCAACAGGTTTTTGGGAGAGGAGGGCTCCCCGATGAGCATTCAACCATGCCAACACACATGGATGTGAACGCTGGGAGTGAACGCGCCCAAGTGGGCAAGGTAGGGTTTCAGCGTGCTGCCTAAGACTGGAGGGCCCAACCACGTATACCGATAATTACCATCTTGTACATGTAATGCGCGCGACTAGATGGAAAAGTAAAGCTAGCGCGTCCGCACGCGGCTGTCCAAGTATTCACTAGGAAAAGCGCAGCCTCGGAGCGGGGAAGCCCTGCGTCTCGCGTGCAGCAATCCTTCCCTTCCCACCTGTGCTTATAATTTTGCGAACTCCGATATAGGTTGTCGTGAAGGGAGATATCTGCAGCTGGCATCCTGGCCGGAATAGAGACGACAGGCTGCACCAGGCCTGCTCCCGGTCCTGATAGCGCCGTATAAGCGCATCAGGGTCGGGGCCTACGTAGACTTGGAACTGCGATGTGTGTAGTTCCACGTCAGAGCGGCTCGTGGCCAGATGGCGCACAGGCCACCTCGGCCGCGGGCCTTGGCCGAACCTTGGGGCGGCACCCACCGTCTGCAGCTTGCCGCAGTCCACATTCACAGAGATGGGGCTCCATATGTAGGGAACAAGTAGAAGGCCCGAGACCCCTTTGCACTTGAAAACTTGCGCGAAATTGCGAAGCAATTGGCGCTCGGAGATGTTCGCATCGGTTTCGGTGAGTTCGTAGCAAGCCAGTGCCTGACCACTGCAGATGAGCGCAACTAAACCTAGGACATAAGCGCAAGGTCTCGGGTTGGCATGCATTGCGGGTTGCCGCGAAAGCGTTTTATGAGGTCAAGGCTTTGAAAGTATAAATTTGGAAGCTCGTTGAATCATTTTCAGTGAAGACAGCGGAAGGGATTCACATGACTGTCTATTGTTACAAGTTATTAACACATATATAGGTTCATGTTCCAGAACGAGCCCACGGCCCATGCAAGTCATTCCAAAAAAAGCTTGCCCCTGCCTGTCGATTAACGAAGCCGGCAGCCGGCTTTGCAAATGATCTTGACAGACAAAGTATAGCAACCTGCGTTGATAAAATGTTGACACTGCCTCAGGGGGCGCTCGCCCCCGCTGCACACACAGCACGGTCTACTCGTCCATGTTGGCAATCGACAGCGCGTAATCATCGCGTGCAACAGTCTCTGATTCGGGGTCAAGAGCCTGCGCCGCAAAGTACCTGCCGAACTGCAGGTCATAAATCTCGTCTTCTGATACCGTCTCCATTACGGCATCGGACGTAGGGAAGCCTACGCACATGAGCGCGTAGCCCTGGTCTCTCAGTTCCTGGCTGATGCCAAGCGCTTCAGGCTGGTATACGCTGCCCTCCACGACGCGTACAGCACACGCCGTGCAGCACCCCATGCGACAGGCATACGGCAACTCAAGGCCTTTGTCCTCGGCCTCCCATAGGATGTACCTGTTGGACGTAGTGGCATGTTCGGGTAGGGCGGCTCACTGATCAGAGCGATGACGAGTGGTCGATTGAATGCACATTAATCAAGGTGGACACACATTCAAGGTCGCAGTTCCCCTCGATTTGTTTTTGTCGCGACTCGTCTTTTATAGCACACATCTACACGATCCAATAAATACTGTCTGTGGACCCTCCCGCCTTACTTTGGTAAGGATAAATCAACTGTTAGCACGGCCAAAGTGGCAGAGTATGGGAGAAATGCGCAAAGAAGGGCTAATTTATTGCACCAGCCATGGCACCCGTGTTCTGTACTTGCGTCCTGCCCACCTCCCTCCTTTCATGTTCCGTCACAGCACATTGGTTACTGCAACTTTTTGCCCACCTGTCCTCCGGCACCTCAATGTCGATCTCTTGATTTCCGTAGTGGTCAAAGATCTTGATCTTGTGAACCGCCACGTCGCCGGCGGAGGGCCCCTCGCCTGTGCGGAAGCCGTACACGCCTCCCTTGTGCACCGCTCGCCCTCCCTGCAGTGCGCAACCATGCCACGTTCTGAGACGTAACTATAACCCTAATCAGCTGTACCTTTCACCATCCGCCCCCCCAAAACGGCACTTATTTTCTAACCCGTCCCACCTGCACAAAAGATGCCCGCACGGGGCCTCTACCGGCGCCGTACAAACGCAGCCTCTGGACGCCGGTTCAACCTGCCCACCCTCAGGACTTGCGACACACCAAGCAGCCGCATCGCCCCTTGATTAACGGTTGGGCACCATACTCCACACACCACGAACATTTGTGTACCCTTGTACCATTCCAATGACCCCATTGAGTCAAGTCCACTCCACCCCCGTTCCCACTCCCTAGCTCCCTTCAGTGTGCCTGCTGCACCTTAAAACGCCCGTTCTTCCACGCCGCCACAGACACTCACCATTAGGCGCGACCCAGCATTGAACTCGTCCTCCATCCACAGGTCGTTAGTGCCGTCCTTTTCGTACATCGCACGCCATTCCTCCGTTGTCATGCTGTGAATGCTGGGCGCCCTCGTGCCCGCTGCCTCTCCGTTGTCGCTCCTGCCGCTGCTGCTAGCGTCCAGGCCGCGGCGGTCATTGAGCTCCGTCCCAAAGCTGAGGCTGATGGGCCCCAAAGCCACCCCTGAGGAGTTATCCACCTCCACAGCAGGCGTCTTCGAATCCTGGGGCGGCACGGTGTCGGGCGAAGGGAGGGCACGAAGTTGACACGACGAGATAGATACGGGCATCAACCGCAGCATATAACCGTAGCAAACATTCCCTCCCATGGTTTGAAGGTGACGTCTAGGGCTGAATGTTGGCCTGTCAAGTCACTTGGGTTTGGCACGCTGAGGTTGTCGGGCGACCTGAAACCCGACTCCTTCGCCATGTGTAGGGCCCCCAGGCGTGATGCATATTGGTTTACAGTCCTTAATTGCTTACGTTGTGCGCCCGATACCGACAACGTATGCTTCACTGCCCCTCCCCTGCCACGACAAAAAGCGACGGCCAGTGCCTCGCAACAATCGAACGAAGATCCTACTTGGCAATACAAAATTCCGCACCTTTGGGCTTGCACTGTAACTGAGGCCAATCGGGCCGAGCAGGTCACCGATGTCCCCGAGGCCTGTCCGCGATTTGTCTGCCTGTGATTTGGGTGGCGCATCTGACGCCGTCTTTTGTGCCTGGCACGTAATTCGCGGAAGAATGCATCGGCTTGGGCGCGTGGTGACCACCTGCGCCCGGCCAGTTGCGGTGCGGTGAAGGTTGCGCATCCTTGTCAAAGACAGATTAAGGTGACGCCTCTCAGGATCTGCGGCAGAAGGCAGATATGATGAATGTAAGAAACGAGGCAATATTGCTGGAAGAAGCGCTTGGCTGCTGCCGGTTTGCGGTACCTTAAAATATGGGTGTACCGGGTCCGCCGAGATGCTGGTGTGATTCCACAGGAACAAGAATGGTGGACACTATTGTAATGTTAAGTGAGGCTACAATGTTATGGGCTCTTCATAATCAGGAAGATATGTACGACCTAGGCCTATTTCCGTACAACCGCTGTGCGCGGACTTGTACCGGAGCAATGCCCTAGCGCCCCGTGGGGCTGTGCAATTTATAGTTTAGTTTGCTTCCCTTAAAACCTTACATACCGAACGCCACCGCTGTAGGTACCGCCGCCGGTTCCTTTCGGAGTTCGCAATGCAGCCTCTATGTAACAGAAGCTCTTGCTTAAGTGGAGATCGTATTTGCTCGGCACGGCAAATCTTAAATTACAGCATTGCACATCGACCTCTGGGTGCAGTGGCTTGCAGGTAGTTGCGTTTTATAACAAAGACGACAGCCTTGCAGCGCCCAGTCCACGGCTGCATTTTAAGTGTAATGACGCCGTGCCGATCTTGCGTGACGCAGGAGCGCAAGCCAACCAAACGTCGACACAGTTCCGCCGCCACCTCCACCACCACCACCGCCACCACCGCCGCCGCCGCCTCGGGTACGGCTGTGCTTCGTGTGCTTGGGTGGTCTACCCCGGCCACCCGGTGGACTCTGAAACAGCCCTGTAACCATGCGTGAGCCCCGCCACCATACGTCCCTCCTTCAGGCGGCTGCCCCCTGGTACAAGCCCAGCCGGAGGGATTTTTTGGTTGCCGGTCTGGGCTCCTTGATCGGAGGTGGAGCAATGTACGTGTATGACACATGTAAGTTATTGCGTGCGAGGACGCGTATGTCGAGGTGGAACATGGTAAAAGTGACGGGTTACGGAACAGTTAGGGGATGGGCCTTGGACCGCATGAGCGGCAGTGCCATGAAACGAAGTGGCAGTCCCTCGCTACATAGCTTTCCGAACCGGCGCGCTGCCTTTCCGATGTGCGTAGCACTGCCCAGCCGAGCCTTTACCGCCATCGATGGCGTTATCAATGGAATCACGGGCCGATGGCGTTACAATGGGAGCGCGGGCCCGTTGTGTCAAGTAGTGCTGATCCTGACATATGTAATAAGACAAATGGCCGTCCGTGTTGCGAGTCTATTAGGCGCGGGGTACTGCGTTAGGGCCTTTATACCATAATCCCACTTGCGGCTGCCTGCCAGCTCGGAACGGGTCGCCTGCCCCCTAGCAAGCGCTAAGATTCCTTGCACGAGCGTTGAGCTGGATAGATGCAAAACATTGCGAGTTGGATACCCGTACCAGCGCGCCGCGATGTTACGGCACCCCGCTGCTCATCCTCTCTGTTGCGCAATGCTGAGGGGTATGGAAGCGGAAGTTACTCTTTTCCTTCGTTCGGGCTTCCCCTTTCTGCCTTCGGCTGACCCTGTGTCTGTCTTCTTCGGTCCCAGTCGTAATTAGCGATTTGGTCGACGAGCTGGAGGAGGCTGAGGACGACTTGGACATGGCGGAGGAGTACGTCAGCCGCATCGCGAATGTGCCGACCATGGAGGACCTGCAGGGCGACGAACCTGCCGGCGCAAGTGGCAGCAAGTAAAGGCGGGGGTCCGCTGCTGTAGTGTGGGCATTGCTGGTGAGAAGTGCTCAAGATGGCCGTTTGGTAGTTCATCGCAGCCTATCTTCATAGCCGCCTTCAATGGCGGAGGAACTGTGCACGGACTCGAATTCGGTTATTGCAGGAAGGTTGGTGGTTGGGTGCCGATATCTTAAACAGACTTAAACAGAGGGAATTACTGGGCGGCAGTTGTGGCAAGTATGGACAAAGGATTTCCCGGTCTACCAGCAATTCCTGGTGGACACCGCGGCGGGCCTGCCAGCGTCCGTGATTGGTGGACACGGGCAGGGGCTAAAACATATCGGCTCTGTCTTTTGTAACATTTTTAGTTTGATTTGTTGGCGAATGGTATACAGACACCATGCTGAGCGTCTGCAGCGAATGCTCATGTTTAGGGCTACACCGGGGCGGGGGCTAAAAAGGTGTTTTGAAACGCCGATGTGGCATTACACACACCTTGAACACTCTTGATGCGGTGTTCACACGTGTCTTCGATTTCATCACACGCGCGCTCATTCGATTTCGGCAGGTACAGTTCCAGCCACAGGTGTAAGTCCATACTGAAGGAGCAATTCACGTGAAACTCTTTATCGTTCAAGTCGCTCACGTAACGCAAAATTGCCTAACATAACCATCTTCATGAATACCTGAATATGGCGTTCGTGATACGCTTGTCCAGATCCTAAACACGCATGCGTGCACGTGCTTGTGCTAGCGACGGATGCGGAATACTCTTAATCACTCGAGACGTCCCTCAGTGCCGGCTCATCCCAATTGCCATGCCTGCCATACCTGCGTACCTAATACACGTAATGTCGTTCTTTGGGAACCAGGCCGCACCCAGGGATCAGAGGAAACTCAGTCATTCATTTAGCCCGTCCTGATGATCCATGCACATCACTACCCAGCTAAGGCAAAATGACATCGACGCGAACAAAGCCCCATGATCAGGTTAGCTTTGTTATCGGAGAGGCAATTGTACACTAACGCAAGCCCGCCGGCACTCAGCAAGCGGCATGCCAGATGGCCAACGTTAATGCCAGCACGCGTGTTAAGGTTATGAATGACCTGACACTCTATCTTGTAGGAGCCCCGTCAGCACAGTAAAGTGTACTTACTCTCAAATGCGACTAACGACGGAACAACGAGACAACCCCATACCAATCCCTAATGGTATACATTGATCCCTGGCTACTGCACCCGCGCCGACGATTCTCCATTCGGCGATGAGCCTTTTACGCCATGCCCCAACCCCGCCGACGAGGCACGTTCAACGCTTTCTTCGACGTTCAGTTCAAGGTCTGACGGAATGGTTCGCAACGGCTTGTTGCTCTGTAGGTCCTTGGCCGAGAGCGTATGGTGGTGCAGGTGGGACAAGGGGAAGTGAGGCAGATGCGGTCCGTCGAGGCCGCCAGCCCTGCTTCTATCGCGGGGAGAGGATCCTGCCAGGCTGTCCAGGTCCACTGATGAGCGGCCGGACAGTGCCGCGTGCATACCCATGGACTCGTCGAGCTCCGCGGTGCTCATGAAGAAGACCTGGGCCGGTGGTGATTTCAGATGCAAGGTTATACGCATTAACCCTTCCAATAAACCTTGCAGCAGAGGCGCGCAAGTGTACCGGATATCAGGCTCTATTTGAAGTCATGAATCATGCAACCTCGCCTCTGTCGGTCCCTGCCCTGCCCCAGACTCCAACACTTTGTTAGGCTTACATCGTCCAGGCCCTTCTCGTCGAAAGGCATCTCGATGTCGACCTGGATGTGGTACAGCAGCATGACGATCATGACGTAGACGATTGCGGCCGCGTAGCCCGCCGGGCAGCTGCACGCAAGCGACCGCAAGGCGGATGTGGTCAGAGTACAAGTGGAACGCAAACGCGTGTGATTTGGATGGACACCCCAAAAGCATCCTCGCTAGCTGCCGCGGACAAGGAGGCGTGAGGCAGCATTAAGCACTAAATGACCCTGGCCTCTCCAATCGTAGGCTTGGTTACCCAGAAACCAGCGGCACAGCTTACGTGTTCTCGTCGTTCCCTAGCGCTATCCACGAGTCGCAAAAGTGCGCGAAGTCTGCACCAAACAGGGTTCGAGTATGTCAGGTCCCAGCAGCGGTTGAGATGCAAACCTCCTATAGCGGTACACTTACATGGAGCCAAGATGACGGCGAAGATGTGCAGCAGAATGCCGCACGCAGAACGCATCATGTACGGGGTCCTATACTCCTGAGAATTGCAGGCGATGCAGGTACGAAGTGAGACCAGAGCTAGTGAACACTCAGCCCTTTAATTTCGTTGGACCACCACCAGTCGGCAAAACGCGAAGCAACTTTAGGATTACGGGCACCACACGCCATGCATCTCGTGGAAAGCGGGGTAATCGAGGACATAGGCAGGAAGGGTGAAAAAACCTCAAAAAGTCTGCTTTCATTTCGCCAAGAAGCCGCAGACCAGCTCACCCTGATCATGCGAAGTTCTGCAAGCGGACAAGAACGTGGGGGTAGAAACACATGGGGGGAGCGGAGGATAAGATCAGGCCCTACACCATTAGGCAGTGTGCTGTATGTGGCGCATAGGCATGCTCGATAGCGGCTTTACCAATGTCCCGCACGTGAACACGAAACCCCCTTGCGCGCTAAAGCACCGATCGCACCTTCAAGGTTGCTGATAATGTACCGCAGGTATTGGTTTGTCCGGGACATTCCGCCCTCGCCTGTGCGCGTGACAGTGTTGAGGGAGTGTTGACAGGGTCCAAAGGATACCCAGCAGCTAAATTCGCTATTCGGATGCTGAATTAGCCGAGATAAGCGCGCACTACCCGGAAGGAATGTGGTGATTTGCAAAGCTTCACGCCACTGTTCCGTACCTCCTCTTGTGTAGCCAGCCTTCAGAGTTAGTTGCTCGTTCAGGACGCTCAGCAACGACAGTGCCCGGTAACAATCCATAAGGTGCACGCGTCCTGGGTCTTGCCGCTCAGCGTTGTGGACCCGGCGCTGAAAATGCGGTGTGGTCCGCTCCTCCACATCAAGACGGTGAATAAAGAGCTCGTAAAGCTCGTCATGCTTCTTTGCGACGAGCATCCGCTCGGCCACCGATTCGTACTTGTCTTGCGCGGTCAGGTACCTTGGCATGTCGGCAAATGCGACGCCGGTTGGCGCCCAGACAGCAGGTTTAGAGGCGATTATTACACAGCAGCAAGGGCCAGCGTATTTGGGGTGTCGGGTGTCCGTCCGTGGTATTTGTAGCCTTGAATGCCGTTTTCGCTTAAGCTTGCAGGATAGGCTTTTCCTGGCCAAGGAATAAGGCATGGCGGTGGACAGATACGGACAGATGCATCAAGCCATCGAATGGATGTGTTGTCCGTTGTACTTGACCGTCAGCTAGGTAACTACGAGCTAGCGTTGCTAGGCCCAAATCTTGAATCATCATACGCTCGTTCCGTCACAAGCGAAACGACCAACGAAGGTTGCTTGTAAGTAATGCAACCGTAGGCGATGGACCTATTAAGGTCATTCGCTGCTGCGACACACAGCCTGGAAATAGGGTTTGCAAGCTTACCTGGAGCAGCTGTTGCAAAACTCCTCTAGGACTGCCTTGACCTTACGGGCCCACTGCAGGTTGTTGTTACCGAGCGAGCTGGGAAAGTTCTCGCTCTGGTCCCAGTCCTGTGCATTTTAGTAGGGTTGGCGGCATGCGCGGATGGCATCAGCAAACTGCTAGTGCATCACGACGCCATACTCCGCGGAGTCCCGCTGGCCGCTGCTATTAACACCTGTCGTTTGTTTAATAATCATATTGCCCCCTTTACTTTCTTCGCAAACAGCAATGCACTGGACAGGAAGGCCCGAAAGCCGCATCATCGGACTGCTGAAGTTTCCACCCGTGTACTTGCCCGATGCATGTAGTACAATGCCACCATGGATGCCTTCATGTTCGCCACGAGAACCGTTGCCCGCTCGCGCCGTGCAAACGCCTGGGTGCGCAACGTGGATGCGACCGTGGGACAAAAAATATTTTTAGGGGTGTGACGCACAGGTATTTCGGTGAAGAACGGTGCATATCGGTACAATTTCCGTCAGTTGGTTGGTGAAAACCGACACGCCGAGCTCCCGACCCAATTAGTTGCAACTCCCGACTCGGACCCGTATGACTCTCGAGTCAGATGTTAAGACCTTGACCCAAATTGCTACTTAGGACAGGAGGCCGGTTGGCCATTGCATAACGCTGATCCGACAAGTGAGCCCGGAGTCGCTGAAAGCTTTACAACGTCCAGTCGATGCGATGCTGTCCCAGCCACACGTGCCGTAATCTTTCTTGAGCGCGCGCTTGCGATACCGGGAAACACCGGTTCAAAGGCTGAGGGGTGTGGCTTGAGTGGGCAAGCGACAAGGAACTACTGTGTCTAAATCAGGCAGGCACAATAAAACCCGGCAGCCCAACACATGGCATCCATTCCACCAGGCGAGACCGTGGAAGGCTTTCCAACCCCGGCATATACCATAGGAGCACGTTATTTGTGGGCGGCCCACCTGCTGGATGGTGAAGACCAACGGAAAGGTAGTGCCAGTTGCGACAAGGGTGAAATCCATGTTGTACCTGTGGGCACGCCAAGCGAGGGGTCATGGGAAATAACATTGACGTCCTGGACGCGCTCTACTCAATCTAGAACACGTCAACCGACCAAGGTGACCAGTGACGACACCTTTTTGGACATAAGCTGTGTTCGAAACCACAGTCATCATCCGCAGGCGCAGCGAAGGATAGAATTCAGCAGGGTTGCACCACTTGAATCTAACACAGTTGCAGATAACTTTCGGTTAAGGTATATTCGCCCGGGGTCTACGGCGGTGTACCTGAAGTCCAGCGAGTAGCAGACTCCCACGGCGACACAGGCTACTGTCATCAGCAACAACGTGTGCACGTTGAAAATGTAGGCAAGAGCGCGAAGGTGTCTGCAAAGATGAGGAAATCACGCGTAGAAGCTTACACTCCGCAAGCAGGAGGCGCTCAGTCATATGCGTCGCGCACCTCCTAAACACCAGACCCTTATTACTCCAGCATGTCCGTTTTTGTTGTCGCATGAAAGTCTTCCAGCAGCGCAGCCCTGGCTTGCGGAGAGTCATGCTTGCGCCGGAATTCGGCAGAAAGGGTTCAAACGTAACCTTTCAGAAATTAACCCAATTCCAGCCCTATGTTGGTATGAGTAGAGAACATATCGCGTGCAATAGCAGCGAGCACATTGCGCTAAATGGTGGTTGCCTGGACCGGCCCAAATTCACAGCTCTTGGCGCTGAAGGAGTATGGAACTTGAGGAGAGGTGTAACGGGTCAATTGCTTATGATAAATAGCATAATGCAACGGTTTAGCTTTTGTACTTTGCATTGCGTTCGGCCTTGTTCGGGCTTCGGGGGTTCGGCATTCACCATGGTCCATGGACATGTACATTTACAAGAGCCAGCGCTGTTGGTAACTAATTCTTACTTACCCGCGTTCTTTATCATACTATAAGTCTTAACAAGCCAATATACCGGTAGTGCGGAGTGGAAGTCGTGGACATCTCCTTTTGCTTCAATAACAACGGTTTCGAGATGAAAGTATCTGCACTACGTAATGGGGCAAGCCCCGGCGGTCCAGCGGTATCAGCCGCCAAGCGGAAGAGGTGAGACCTTCCTTGGCATGGTCCTACGTCCACGACTGTCGCCGCGTAGACAGTATTTCTTACGTCCACGGGTTGTCGCCCTCAGACTGGCGGCACTAGACGACGCTCTGCTAGGCGCTGGGCGGCAGGCACAGGACCAACCCAAATCAGCGGCACCTGTTACCTCGGCGGCCGGGCCTGCCTCTGGACGCGCTCCCGGTGGCCAGCAAACGCGGTTGCCTGCGCCCGCGGAACAATCCTCTGGCTCTGGAGAGTTCCCCTACAACCCATTGGGAGACGCCGTGCTGGACGGCTCGTTGTCTGCTGCTCTCGGGCATGCCAAGGCAGCGGCGGCAGCTGCCGCGGCGGCTGTAGATGCCATCAGCATGGGCGCCGCTGGTACCGGTTATCCTGTTAGGAGAAACCAGACGGTAACTACAGCCCCATCTCGACCCGCTGCCATTGCGTCCACGGCTGCTGCCGCCGCGGCAGCAGCGGGCAGTAATGCAGTGGCCGCGGAGATGCTTGCACAGCTGGTGGCGACCAATGCACGCGCCAGCAGTAGTGATTTGCGCAGCCTCTTGTCGCAGCGGCTGCAGGACAGGTCGGTGCTGCTGGAGAACCCCACGGCCCCTATCAAAGCCAACAGGCTGTTTGCAAGGTGCGGCGCGTCAGGCGGGTGGAGATGCGCAAGGTCAGGATGCTGTGTTTGCCAAAGCGAGCCGCGAACGGCCAGCAGTGTGGCTAGCACACGGGGCTGTGGTGAGAGCTGGGAGGGTTTGCGTCACTTGCACTGGCTGTCATTCATCCTATGTATTGCCTCACTCCCCTTCCTTGTGAAATCAGCGCGTATTTCGTACGGGCATATCTTGCGCTTGAGTACTTGTGGACTTGGCATAGACTGTTGCAGGCGGCAGGTGTAAACGCGAACGGCTGTGAAACTTCTGGGCGTGAGCGAAGGCCATGTGAGCTCGCAAATGAGCCATTCGTGCAATGCTTGACTCACCATGCAACGCATCTTCTTCGTGTCGAATTCCAGCTACGGGTCTTGCCGCTGCCCTCCCGCACCGCAGGCGTGCGTCGAGGTACTCCACGAAACTGCGCAGCAATGGCGGGCACAAGCGGGGCAAGGCACAAGATGCGCCGTCGGCAAAGGGCGCTCCGAGGTGCGTACTTGAGGTAGTGGGCCAACCCGAATCCGCGTATTAGCCAAGAACGCTCCTCAGGTTGTTTCGATCCTAGTGTCGACATGTTTTTTGCTCTTACCAATGCCTTACCCTCACACATTCATGTTATGTTACTGCTTGGCACCTACTAGGCGTAGGTTCGCCGTACTAATGTAGAAGGAAGCGCGTGCCCGACTCGTGTGCCTGACCGAACTCAACTCACAAAACGGCACGATTGGTTCATCCTAGGGATAACGCCGGGCGCCACCCTGGCCTCACACATCTCGACGATACGCGCACACGCCATCAGGTGTCGCAACATGCATTTCTACCTGGCGTGCACCATACCATACATCATCTCTATTACTTGCGATATTGACCTCATCGCCTTCTGTAGCCCCGTGAAGCCGCCAATCCGCTGACCCGTCGCAATAAAAGGATTTCCTCGTGCTCCCTAATCCAATCACGGTTGCAGCTACGAGGCCATGCTGAGAGTGCACGAGTTGTGGCTGCAGTACACACAGACCGTCGCACGATCTGCAGCGACGAGCGGAGCCAGGGGCGCGCCGGGAGGCACCGCCTGCAGTGGCGGCATCGGCTCGGCGAGCCACGTGGTTGATCTTCATGGCGCCATGTTGAGCGTGGTAAAGCATTCAAATCCCCAGTTAATGGGCGCCACCGGCGTTGTGCTGCGCCGCAGCAGTACTAGCCTGCACCTTGTCACACCTGACGACCGTGTACGAGGTGCGTACGGTGCCCGACTGCACAGCAGTTGAATTACCATTATAGGAATTGCAAGCAGCTTACGAGAGGTCGTGCCGGTGTCGACATGGCGTGGGTGGCTTGGCCGCTATCATTATATCCATCATCCCTGCCTGACCTTGCAGTGGTACCGCTCAAGGGTTGCACTGCGCACTACACCGTGCATGGCACTGTACTTCAACTTTCTGGCTGACGGTAGTTTCGCTTTGGAGGCCAGAGATGAGACGCCTTGGGAGCTACGGGACGCTGCTGTCAGGCGAGGTAGGATAATGTTGCACACTGCTCGGCATGTCAGGTTTGGGATGCATGTCGTACTCTGTGTTGGCATTTGAGCGGCAAGCGCGTTGGATTGTGGCATTCAGTACCGTTCGGTTCATGTGAGGCTGCTACGGCTGCTAGAACAGCATTTGTAGCGGCTCGGGCCTTCTCAAACCCTACCGCCACCTCACCATTTGTAGCGGCTCGGGGCTTCTCAACCCTACACCCACCATACCTGGGGTTCCCCACGACCCTATCACAGGCAAGGAGCGGCGATACACCTGCACGACTGATGGGCTCCGCACCAGATACAACAGGCCCTCTGGTGTCAGGGACGTTGCGAGTAAGCGCTCCCTTGTTAAAATCACTCTTCGATATCCATAATGACATTCTCGATGCGGTACGTGCGTTCAACGACTCAAGAACCCTCGGCTGGCCCTGGTTTCGTGGACACCGGAAGTCGACGAGGGCCGACGTTCCCTCGTCGGCGCCCTTCGGCGCCCCACATATTCAAATCCTCACAGCAACACCTCAACTTTCCACTTCTCTTCCTTTAAGCTGTGCGATCGCCGCCGTACAAGCTCGAAGTATTGTACGACATCCTCGTCGGCGAGGCCGTTAATTTCCGTGAACATTCGGCCTTCCGGCGTGCCCTGCAGCTCCCGGAGCGCATGAGCCGCTTCCTCAGCGCCGAGCTCCGCCACTGCTGCCACGCCTTGCTCTAGCCGCTCTTTGGCCGCCACCAGGGGTTGGCACAGCGCCAGCACTCGCGTCATCTGCACAGCCTTGTCGCGTGCGTTGTAGCGCCAGTGCGGGATCAATTGCAGCGGCAGCTGTGCCTGGCCAACACCAGTAGCCTCGCACCGGTAGTTGGCGGCTGCCAGCGTTGCTGCCCGCACCGCGGCCCAGCGATCGCCGAATACATCCGGCAAATCGGCGAAGTAAGCGGCATCAGCAGCGGGCAGCACCATTGGATCCAATAGCAAGCTTGCGAGGCCAGGCCGAGCTGCATGGGTTCGGGCGTAGATTTGTTGTCGTAAGTTCAATGATGTTGGATTAACAAATACATGAGCTGGGCGGTAGAGGAGCTGTCGTATGAAGGGTATGGTGGTAAGGTGCGAGCTGCCACGTTTTCATCCTGCTGGGCGTGCGCAAGCGAAACGCACCATGCGCCCACTGTAACAGTCACTACTACCATATTGGAAATGCCTGATGTCCTCCCTCCCTTGACTATGGACTTGAACAACGCTCGGTATGCGATTTTGAGGGGTTCAGGTCCGTCACTCCGACCTTTTCGCGTAATGGGCATGCGCTTGCGAATCCAAACGTGAACTCACTCAAAAGGGCCATGCGTGCCCGGCCGCCCTGTCGCCTATCTCCCATATTTTTATCTGACTTCACGAGGACCATGCCAGCACCGTACCGTAAATGTGTGCCCCGTAATGGGAGCTGCCCGTGACGGGGCCCACCGAGGCGACCAGTCCAAACGCGCCCTCGTACGTGAAGCGTGCGTTCAGACCTTCTCGCCGTGGAACGTAGCCCAGCGAACGCCCCAGTAGATCTATCACCCGTACGGCAGCAGGGTCGTGAATGTTCCAGGGCTCACGCTCTAGGAAGATGATCTGGTTCGGCTGAAGCTGCCTTATCAGCTCCTGCGAGCCAGAGGGTGGGCATCGGGCACTAATCCATTTATCCGGCGGTCACAGCGGGCTAAGTCATTTCCCAATCCAAGGGCGGTTTCCAATCCTCAGGTTGCCAATCCCCAATCCACCACCGTGACCGACGCCTAAACTAATCCAGGGGGGGTGCCCACCCTCTGTGCGAGCATGCAGATGCAGTTTTGACCTTGACTACGTGCTTACGTTTGGACGATGTCAGTGCTTTGTAAGGACAGGCCGGCCATGCCCGATTGGTTCCGCTGGCTTAGGTGACTCATTCCATCCCTTTCCATCGGGCGTGCCCCGGCCTGCTCCACGCACTGATGGGTGCCGTCCTTACCTGCCGTCCTTCGAAAGTCACACCAGCAATCGTGAAGCTTTCGAGGAACTTCTTGTACTCCATTGCTCGTCGGCCCACCAGAGGCAGCTGTTACTGGGCAAAGGTACGCATATCATGGCGTAGCGCGCATAGCATGCAGCCCGGGACGCATCCGCGTGCGGCAAGGTGGTACATACGATCGCGCAGTGTTACTTACTTCAGGAGGATTGATAGCCTGCGCTTTGAAGGGCAGCGCCGCGAGGCGACTGGAATGCGACTGCCAGTAAGGGCGACCTGCTGGGCTACGATGAAGTGCCATTGAGGGCCTATTTGGACGCACGTGAGTTGATTGCATTCTTTGCTTTTTTGCAAATCTTAGTGCGCGTCGGCGGAGCTTTAGTGCCGCGACAATGCACGTTCTGCTCTATGTGCCTCGATCCGGCAAAACGTTGCCTCGGGATTAATGTGGAGTCTACAATATTCAGGAGCCAACCGATGCCACCTGGATTTTCCCCCCTATACCAACAGGCCCCGTTTCGGAGCGCAAGCTAGTTACGAACATGGAGACGCACGTCCAAATCAACACACAATTTCCTCAATTGTTTATGTTCCGGTAGTTGCTTTAGCCGCCGCGGTCCGCAAATGCGCATCAATAGCAACACCACGATACAAGGAACACTCGTGGTGCTGGTGCCATACAAGCCAGAGCATGTGCCGCGTTACCATGAGTGGATGCAGGATCCGCACTTGCAGGAGACGACTGCCTCGGAGCCCCTGACCATGGAGGAGGAGTACGAGATGCAGGCAAGCGGTAGTGTCCTTGCTGCATTCCCAGGCTGTGGGCGAGCGGGGGGATCTTCAGGGCCTGATGTGGATATGCGAGCGTCGCTTAAGATCCGCACGATGTTCGTCAAGGACCACGGCACGTGTCTCCGGGAAGCGTCATTAAGCCACAGTGGAGGAGCATATGGGCACACCGGAAGTGCGCAATGGGTTTTTTGACTGAGGAGTGATATGTTGAAGTCGCGAGGGCCAGGAGTTGCTGCATTGCACAAGTGGCAGCATATTGGGCCGCGGGAACATTTTCACACAATGCCCCCCGACTAACCGCCTCCTACACGTACCGATTTTGGTTCGGGATACATCGCTTGTGCACCACGCTAGTCCAGGGTCATATTCACTGACCCTCTCACAAACTCTTGCCTGTTTCACCCGTCGGCATTTGGGTTCGTGCGATGGGAAGCGTGAGTGATTTAAGCGGTTGACTGTCGGCATTAGCGGCTGCATCCGTGCTGGAACCCATCATCCTGATCCCCAGCCGTCGCGCCGCTGCTAGTCACCCTCTTCCCTCGGACCCTACTTTGTCGTAGCGGTCCTGGGCAGAAGACCAAGACAAGCTGACGTTCATCGTGCTTGACCGGAACGGAGCTGACACCTCCGGCATGGGGTCCCATGGAGGGGCGATGGCCGGCGATGTCAACCTTTTCTTCACAATCGATGAGGAAGAGGGGGGCCGTGAAGCGGCGGAGATCGAGGTGATGATCGCTGAGCAAGGGAGCCGAGGCAAGGGCTTGGCCAAGGAAGCGCTGCGGCTGCTGATGGCGTACGCTAGCAGGTACGGCGGCCGCAGGGAGCCGTGTGTGCAGGGAGCCGTGTCTGCAGGGAAGCAAAAACACTTGCTACGCGGACAAGCACTCCCACACTGGAGCGCCTGATCCTGGGGAATGCTACCATGTGCTGCCGTGCAGAGAGCTGGGCGTCAAGCGGTACGTTGCCAAGATCCACGAAGTCAACCAGCCGTCACGGCGGCTTTTCGAGGGGCTAGGCTTTGTCGACTTTAAGAGGTGGGAAGGA
Organism: Yamagishiella unicocca; assembly: GCA_003116995.1. NCBI lineage: Eukaryota > Viridiplantae > Chlorophyta > Chlorophyceae > Chlamydomonadales > Volvocaceae > Yamagishiella > Yamagishiella unicocca. Next base: position 191,316 of record BDSL01000111.1, on the reverse strand, counting down.
AGCGAGCGGCGCCGGGCTGGGTTAAGCTAGCGCAGCAGTTTGTTTCCAAGCATCAAAAGCCCAAGTCGACTCGTATCTGCGCCGTGTGCTCATAATGGGTACGGCACGTCTGCCTGATCTGAGTTGGCTGCGGCTCAGATCTATGCTGTCGTGTGGCCGTTCCTCATGCTGTTCACGCTGCGGTCAGTGTTGTCCGCTGCGGGGTTGTCAGTTCAGTGGGCTGCAGGTACGCCATGCGCGCCGGGTGGCTGATATGTAGCCCATGAGCGTATGCCCTCGTCGGGGCAGGTATGCATGGATCTTCTTCGAGGGAGGGACATATCAAGCGAGCGGAGAGAACCTACCTAGGCGGTCAGTGTGGAACAGCCCTCGCCCTCAGTTGTAGGGGGAAAATAGGAAGGCCCAGGCCACTCCAGCCACAGTGGGGATGTTCAGGGAGCCGGAAAGATGTTATGAGCAACGCGGTGTTTTATGCACAAACAGTCGGCTTCGCCATGAGCAGGGCGTACCAATAGCCATCTTGGACTTGCACATGGTCTCGCTAGGCTACGATTATGGTTACAATGCTGTCTTTGGCGGGATGCAATGGCAGTAGAGGCAAGTATCCGGGGTCTACGTCGTGAAACGGCTTCGATGGGTGGCCACATTCCAGCCTATTGGGGAGGGGGGGGCTATGCGTGCCGATTCAGGTTGCCGTAACTGTACAGACGCCGAGTTCAATACCCAGTGCGCCATGCATGCCCGCCAGTTCCGTATTACGCTTTATGGATCGAATATCCTTTGATACTGGGGACCCTCTCCGGACTGAAGGGAGGGGGGTGGGTGTTTCGTGCCACCGGCTACCTGGAGATGTGCCTTCAAATACAAATCTCAATCCCACTTCGACAAATGGCATGCCTCTGATGCACTGATGCGTTGTTTGCCACAGGGTCCCTATTTTCGGCGAGGTGCACTACGAGTTGCGAGTCGGAGGGTCTTTGGACTGGCTGACTACAATGCAAGCGAATCTTCAATATGGGTCCTATGATGGGCCAAAAACGCAGGAGGTCAATGACCGCGATCGTTAACGCCAGTTTGGGTTGTCGTAGATATTGAGCACGTCATACTGCTCATACACGGCAGGCTTGAATAATGAGCATGGCATACACTCCAGGCATTGTAACATTAAGAGCTGCATATGGCATTCCTGAATATGTTGTTTGCTGCCAAACGCTGCGCTTTGGCGCAGTTACGCACATGAAGTGGGACTATCGCAGTTTTTACCCTTTGTGAACGCCCAAAGAGATGGAGAAGGTAGGGGCTAGGGAGTCGCTTTAATAAGCTTTGCGAAAAGGTTTGAAATGTCTCGCTCAGACAAGCTGTTTCTGCATCGCAGCTGGCGCCCCGGCATTCCGGTGGAGGCGGAAAGCTGGGCACCCTGGACATGCAGTCATATCTGGAAGTCATGGGCCGTCAACTGGCTGAGATTCAGGCCCAGCACCACCAGGCAAGTATGCGACTACATCGGTGAAGCCGCGGTGCCTCGAATGCCCTCGTCCCGTAGTCCACAGCCCAACGTGTTTATCCCATGTAGTTCTATGCAAGCCGTCAGGACCGCGTGGGTCGGCTGCGCAGCCAGGACCAGCCCCAGCTCATGAAGCGCTGGAGCTCTGACTCTACCAATGCCTCGCAACATCCGGTATGTTGGATGCCCGGGCGTCAGAACTGAAGTGTGGTGGCATCATCTGGCACTTGGGGCTTGCTCGGCGGGTGTTTGGTCGGCTGTCGTGTACCCGTGCCCTCAGCATGATTTCACCCCGCAGGGCGGGCAGACATCTTTGGAGGGCCAAGCTCCATCAGGTGACATGCACAGCCCAGAGGACCATGTACAGCAAGTCTCACCCTCCATAGGAGGCAGCAGCTCGTCCGGGGCAGCTGCGAGGTCGTCCAGTGCTAGCCATGGAGGCGCACGCCGGTCACTGAACTACCCGGGGGATGCGTCGGCAGACTCTGGGGCTGGCAGCGGCGCTGGTGGCAGTCGTCATGTGGCAGGTACGGTGCGGGTTGTTTTTGCTGCAAAACACTTGGTGGAACGGGTTTGCGCCAAGGTTGCACGTGTCAAGCCACCGGGGGTGCTATACTGTCATGGCATCCCAAGCGAAGAGCATTTGATCCATGGTGCTAGAGGGCATGCTAGTGCTAAATAGCTGCGAAGCCGCGGCTTAACTTGCGTGCCTCCAACTCAACGCGGGCGCAAACGGGCTCGCGCAGTTCTGGCAGAGAAAAAAACGAGAGCACGCATACTTGCATCACGGCGTTTTTTGCCTTGTACCAAATGACTGCAAACTGGTACCAGTTATGCCGCATCGGACCTCTGCTTCCCGTGCGTAACCTTTTTGCAGGATCCGGCCAATCGACGGCGTTGACTGGCGGGGCTTCAACAGTCGGCCGTCCACGCCCACAAGGCCGTTCCCGATCAGCTTCAAAGCAAATCACCATCAGCCCCGCAGTTTCGGTGTCTCCGTCGGTTTCCAACTCCATCAGCCCCTCGTCTGCCTCCTTCAAACCTCAGTCCAGCACCCCAAGGACTCCTTCGACCTCCAATGCACCGACAGGAGCTGCTCTTCCCGTAGCCGCGCGACATGGTGCTGCCAGCACTGATACGTCCCCAGTGGGACCGTACGCCGCGTATGATGCATGCGGTGGTGCCAGTGTGTCCTATACTACACCGGAAACGCACGGGGTTGATTATCCGCTTACAGCCTCCGTTAGCAGCAGCTCCCAAGGGGCATGGCGCAAATCGAGGCCCGCCACGGCGAGCGCCACCCCGAGCCCCAGGCAGCTGGGTATGCACGGCCAGACACCTTCAACTGCTAGCGTCGTCTCGTCCGCTGTAGCAGTGCACGGACGCGGCTCCCGCATGGAGGATGCGACTATTGTGGAGGATGACGACGATGATGACGACGACGAGCTGTATGCAATCGCGCTCGCTGGACAAGCGTTTGACGGGATTGACAGTGAGGAGGACGACGAGCCTGAACCCGCTGGGAAAGGTCGAAGAAGCAGCGTGGCTGGCGCCAGCCAGAGTAGTTGTCAGCCCTCAAGCTCCTTCCAAGCAGCTAATGGTAACGTCCAGGACGCAAATGCGGCGGGAGCTGCGGGCGTGGATTCAGCTGCTGGTCGTGGCACAGGGCGTGTGGTCCAGCCGAGCGAAGACGGCAGCAGGCAGATGGGAAAGCGCGCAGTTCCTCAGCTCAACCTGTCTGCTGTGACGTCAGGGCCCCGACCGCAGTCTCGTTCGGGGCCACGTACGCCGCTGGTGGTTGCAAGTCTGGAAACCGAGGAGGCCTTGCGGGCGCTGCTGGCCACCCCGCGCCGCGGTATGGGCGACAGGGTTGCCGTGGGCGCCAGTATTGAGGGGCTGGAAGTCCCAGATGATGTCCTGGCGGCATTGGCCAAAACCGACGGTATGGACTTGGACGTCGCGCTGGTTGCAGCCATGGCCGCCAGCATACGAGAGCAGGTTGGCCAGGAGCATGCTGGTTACCAGCCTGCACCTGCTCGGCCCAGCACACAAGGCCAAGGCCAGGGCGGTCATGCCCCTGTGGCCGGGCCGGGCCGCCATTTGGCGCTGGGGCCCGGGGCGCTCACGGCTGCTCCTGCGGCCGTCCCTGCGTCTGCAACGGTACGGGGCCTTGACGCCAGCCTGCGCAGCAATTTTAATGCCACAGGTCGTGCCGCCAACGCTCATGGCGCTGTAGGAATGATGCATGCTGCCGGGTTGCCGCCGCGCGGCGCTCCGCAACAGCACCATTATGTACAACACACAGAACCGCCTGTGGACGCCAGTATTGAGTTGGACCACCTGGACACGCTGTCTCAAACAATTGACATGTCCGACGAAGCCAATAGGCTCGCAGCTGGAACGTTACGAGACTCCGCTACGTGTGCTGCTGCGTCCATGGCCGCGCAGCGAGTGGCAGCGCAGCAACACGCCCAGCCGGTGCTGTACAGCCTCGCGCCGCGGCCGTCGGGAGCCGCCGCTGGTGGCCCCGCTGAGCAGGGCAGCAGGCGCAATACGGTGGACGGCGGCAGCAGGCGCACCACGGCTGATGGAGGCAGCAGGCGCACCACGGCTGACGGCGGCAGCAGGCGGAACACGGCTGACGGGACCGCAGCGCTCAGTGAGTTCGTCGAGGAGGCCACCTCAACTCCGGACAAGGAGGCCCAGGCGCGGCACCACGGGGCAGTGGCTGCGGGCACGGTCGCTGCAGGCAATGGCGCTATGCGGGCGGGGTCACGGCCCGCGACCGCTTCCACAAGCGGTACCGCAGCAGCGGCAGGCCACCCTGCATCGGCGCCCGGGCGTGGGCTTGAGGGCGCCCCTGCCGCCGTGTCGCCTTCCAAGGTGCCCCGCGGCAGTGCCACCAACGCGTCACCATCAGCACCGTCGTCGGCCGTCCGTGATGGGGACATGGTGCTGTACGGAAGCCCCAGCCACAAGACCATAGGTGTCGACACCGGGGCGTCGCCCGGTGTCGCCGCCAGCCCATACGTTCCCCCCAGTCCGCCACCTGGCGCCGACCCCTCACCGTACATGACCTCGCCCTTGGCGTCCCATGCCAGCAGCCGCCTGCAACGCAACAGCCGCAACTTGGACGACGGCGTTGCTGCAGGCGCTAGAAAAGACGCGGATTTGCAGGCAGCTCACGCGGGTGAGGACGACGCAGCCGCGACTGTCACCGCTTCTGGGTTTCGGCCCTGGTCGGCTGCCGCGGGTGGCCCTCTCAGCACCAGCAGGCGCCAGCTGGCACAGCCTGCGGCCTCTGGGGCGTCCAGTGGTACAAACAGCGTCAATCTGGATCTGTCGCTCACGCAGGCAGCAGCCATGGCGGCGAGTAGCAACAGACCACAGACGGGATCCGTGACGTCCCCAACTGACTCGCTACGCCAGATACGCGTGCCGGCGCCTTCGCAGGTACAAGTACCTCAGCAGCACGAGGGCCGGTCTCAGCCCGCTTATAGCTCCTTCTCGGTGGCGACCCTGTCCCCCTCGGCACGAGGTAACCCGCAGGTGGCGTCGTATGACTTGGAGGTAGACGATGCCGGGCGGCCCATGTTGTCGCCGTCACCTTCTCCCAGGGGCACCACGGCTTCAGCCCCAGCTGTGAGCGACTCTGCATCGCCCGTCGCTGACACCAGCAAAGCCAGCCAACCAACCCCGCCGGTGGGTCCGCCGCTGGCGTCCTTTTCGCGGGCCGCTGCCGTTGCTGCGGCGGCGGACGTTGGCCTCTCAGCACAGCGCCCACCCGGAGATCGCCGTCCTCCGTCCGTAGCCATGGGAGCGCATGCGACAGCCGTAAGGGCGCCCGCTGCGGATGCGGAAGCGGTTGCCAGTGCCGCGACGCATGGATCAGGAAGGGGGTGGCCGCACTCGCAAGAAGGCGTTCAGCCGGAATTCAGCCGCCGTGAGCCTGTCAGCGCTGGAAAGGGCGCCTCATTGCCGGGGGATCAGGCTGCTGGCGGGAGCGTTGCCTACGTGCAGCCCAGTGATTTGGCGCACGGGCAGGTGCGTCCATAGATTGGGGCGGGTCTACTTTGCGTTAAGCGAATAGGCATGGTTGCGATTACTTGCGGAACACCCCTCGCGCCCCTCGCAAGTGGCGAAGGATCTCAGGGTATGGCTTTGCGGTGCGGCAGGTGGCCATGCCGCATCCCGTGTGACCTGAGTACAGTGTTTGTGGGCTTCCGCTAAGAGCCCGTATTGGGAACTCCGCAAGCGTGGTCCTTTCGAGGGATCGGTTAGTGGAAGGCTTTTGCGGTATGCCATCCTGGCCAATGCTCCCCCAGTGCCGCCCAACGTTGACGGTTTCTGCCACACCTTGCACACGTTTACCTCTGCAGAGCCCTGGGCCCCCGTCTGTTGCGTCCAGCTCTGCAAAGCTGTCCCAGCTGAAGGCGCGGCGCCAGCAGCAGTGGCAGTCACAGCACGGACTGAATGGCCAGGCGGCTGACCTGTCGCTATCGACGCTGGGCTCTGCAGCGCAGCAGCCAGGGCCCTTGCCTCAGGAGCAACAGCGTATCGACGGCAGCCAGCAGCCGCGCCACCATGGCCCCCCGCCCACTGCAGACCGCAACCGCAGTGGCGCAAACCGCGGCTTGGCAGCGGGCTCCAGGGGAGGTCCCGCACTCAGTGACCCAGCTGCTGCCGCTGCCGCCCTGGACGCGTCGCAGCCCCCAACTCACGCCTCCGCCGGTGCGCCATTGCTGCCCGAGGCCGTGGCGGCGGCCATTGCGCGCGCGGCCAGCGGCAGGCAGGATGTGACGGCCAGCGGCGAGCTCAACTTGGGTCACGGCATTTCCGGTCTATCGGTTGCTATCGAAGCAGGCCAGGTTAAGTGGGCCTGGCAGACGGATGCTAAGGGCAAACCTGCGCCTGTGCAAGTGGACGCAGCGTCCCCCGGCGCCAGCAGCAGCGGCAGCCCCTGGGCCTCCCCCGCGGCAGCCCCGCGGGCAGGGGGCGAGTCGGGCTCGGACTGGGCAGTGCAGCAGCTTCCCGCGCCGCAGTGGCAACGGCACGGTCACATGCCTGCGGAAGCTCGTCGGCAAGAGGACGAGGAGCGGGAGGAGTACTCAGCAGTTGCAGCGAGCCGCGAGCAACCGCAGCGGCAGGACAGTGCCCACCGCAGGCAATCGGAGTACAGTTTGATGGAGCGCCATTTGGCCAATTTGCCGCCAAGCTTACTGCAGCACCACTACGCCGTCAGTGCTGGCGGCTCGTCCGCTCCGGAACCTCACCAGTTGCGGCATCCAAGCGCTTCAGAAGCCGGCGGCCAAGCGAACAGCAAGGCCATGGCGATCCTGCGGCTGAAGCGACAAAGCATTGCGCGGCACAACGTGCAAGTTGCCGGGGCGAAAGAGTAAGTCACACAACGGCCACCCGGTCTCACTGGGGTTGTGGTTAATGAACAGAAATGAGCTACGGATAGCCAGAAGCCGCATGGTTACCACGCCAAATGTTGTGAAGTGTCTCCAAAGCGCCCGTGATAGCAATTCAGTTATGCTGCCACGGTGGAGGGCATGGTCGGCAGCAAGCATACCACGCGTGCTGTGTGCAGGGTCGCCATTGCTTACACCAGTTCCGCGAATGGATCTGCCTGCAGGCCGGATGGTCAGCCTGGGGCTCAGCAGTCGGAGCAGCAGCCACGGCAGCAACCAGTGCCGCCGCCGTCGCAACCGCATCACGGCTCGCGCGGCGGGAGCGGTGGGAGCTACCAACAGCAGCAGCGGCATGTGCCCGTGCCACGCGTATCTGAGCACGCGGACGTGAGGGAACATGGCTCCAGGGCGTGGGCGCAAGGGGCGGACGACGCTGGTGGTGTAGAAGCCGAAGGATCTCAGGCGCAGTCGAAGCCTTTTCTGCGACGACGGTCTGCCAAGGTTCAAGCACGCAAGGTGGACTGGTCGCACGTCAAGCCCCGGACTAACAGCAGGTTGGTGCTTACTAGCGTCGCCAAAGTATGCGCGCTTGCCTTTTATTAAGTTGTGGCTTAGCGTGTACTGTGGTTTGGCGACGTCGGTCGCGTTGTCTTTTGACAAGCTGTTGTAACACGCGACTGAAAGGGCGGCGCAAGGATAGGGCGAACTTTTTGAGCTGTTTCGCATTAGCCGTTCGGGAGCTTCGCTTCGCGGTGCTCATTGCGGTCAGGGGGAATCGTGTCCTGTCAGGGTTGCGTAAAGGGAGATCGTGATCTTGCTTCCCGGCATACTTGTTTCTCCTCAACGTCGAAACGAGCCTCCAGGCTGTCCCGACCATTTCCATCCCGCGTCGACCGTTCACACCTCCCATCCAGTTCCGCTAGCGGTATTGCAGCTAACTTACGCTGGTGGCAATCGTTGACGCAGCCATTGCCCGCATCTTTCGTCGCCGTACTGCAGGAATCCCGATTACAGTCCGGAAGTCGTCCTAAAAACACGAGTAAGCCCGCTGTCGTCGCCCAAGGGTGGCGTCGCCAAGCCACCCCTCAACATCAACGTGGGGGCGCGTGGGAGGAAGCCTGGCGTCAAGGTGGCGCAGACCCCAACCGAGGAGGAGAAGGTCGCGTCTGCCGTTGCTGCTGCCAGGCGCCGCATGAGTAATATTCCCATCGCGCCGGTTCCCGCCGCTGCCAATCAGGCACCCGCAGTTACTGGCGAGGATAAACGGGGGATCAGCGTGGGTGGTGCGGTCCGGGGGTCGGGCACTGGGACGACACCGCTAGACGACCTCTTGGCACATGTGAATACTCTCCTGCGGGATTTCGACAAGATGGTTCTGTAGTTGGTTGTCTGGTACATATACTTGTAACGCGTACATGTGACGTATCCCGTATTGCGCCCGGCCACGGGCACTGGTCGCAAGCGGCGGGCGGGGGTCGGGTCAAAGAGGCGGGCGGGGGCCGGGGGTCAACCAATCAACAACTGAGCTACCATAGGGGCGTCCGGGGCCATGCGGTCTCGCTGTGCTTCTGGAAGATTTTAGCGTCTTCGTGTGACTGGACATGTCCTAAAATGGCGTGACATGACACACGACGATCGTTCGCATTGACAAAGTGGCAATGCGCGATGTATTGATGACCGAGTTCACACATGTATGCGGTAATAATCGCAGAGTCGGATGTACCTCTTCTGTACGTTGTACTTCGCAGACGCATCCAGGAAGGGCGCTTTCGTTGCTGCAATGTGCTTGCTGCTGGACGGCCAGGTGTGGTTGTCGTGATACGGTACCGGCGGACATGTCAGGATTATGTACTCCAATCGGATCGTGCCGTCCATCAGTGAGCTGCCATGCCCCTGAACTATGTAACATCCCTTCCTAGTTATTGCGGAGGCAAACGCGTGATTGGGGCTGTGTGGGCCCAGTGTTGGCGCCAGGTTACCACTCGCCTAGGAGGAAATTGGCATGCGTGGGCCTTACATGAATTGGGTGGACTTCACGCAATAAGGTACGACGGTTTCGGCACATCCGGGCGCTAATGCAGTTCTCCAGAATCCGGGAACTACATCTCCAGGCTCCGGTAAGGGCTTTAGCGGACTGGCGCTTGCGCGAAGCCCTTGCTTACCCTTTTATACCCCTCCCCGCATTGCAGCCTATGTTATGAAGGTCAACAATGAAACGCCATCAACCAGACCGAAATCACAAAAGCAAGTTACGAAAGCCAAAATACAGGACTGCGGGTCGAATGTGAGCAATCTGGCGCTGGTGCACCAGCACCCGTGTCATGCCCCACATCAGTCTTCGGCTGTCGCGGACACCAGGCCGTGCTGTGTCCCGCCCGTGCTGCTGTTGTGCTTTTCTGGCTGGCCATGGCTGGCCGACTCCAGGCCTGATCCGTACGTGAAGTTACACGTCTGTAACTGGGCATTTCGTGCGAGAGGATATGTTGAGCACGTCCGGGAATGCCAGAGGTGGCATCCCGCCCTTCAAAGGCGGTATAGGCCAAGTGGGCCCGATGTGCACGTCCTGCCCGCGAAACGGCTATGCCGTGGTAGGGCATGACACCCGCACTTGGCCCGACGAACCAGCAGGTAGTAACAGCTGTGACAGTGGGCCCCAGACCATAAGGTAGAGCCATCGGGCTGACACTGGAAGAAACGCAAGAAGAAGGATAAGCCATTTCGACTGAGATACGGCAAACCACCGGAATCCTAAACATGAGCCCAGAGAACAAACAGCGGCACCAACCACGCAGGGGGAAGTGGCCCAAATGGGAACTGAGCATTGCTTGCGAGCCCCAAAGCCACACACCTGCGGTCAATCCACATGCTGCTCATCAGCCGGCCTCAGTCGACCGCTGTCATATGTATTATCAGGCGGACCACAAACATGGATAGATACGTAGTGACCATGAATACGAATACGAACACCGTACACACGCGGCCTGTTTGCGGCCGGATCTAGCTGACGCTAAGTGAATAAAGTGACCTACGGGCGGTTCCCCCCTGGCGCCGCTGCCACCACGGTCACAACAGCCCGCGCCTGCTGCTGCGCCTGCTGCTGCTGCTGCGCCCCGTTGACTTGTGGAGCCGGGAAGGACATCGCCACGGACCTAGCCAGCGCCGCACGCGCTTGTCCCTCATGGCGCCACCTGTGCTCCTCGTCCAGCTTCATCAAGCCGATGGTCCGGACCTGGCAGATGCGTAGTAGTGCACGCAGGGTGACAGCGAGCAGGCACGCAACATCAGGCGCGGCAGCAAAATCGGGAAATGTGAAGCACTAGGGTGTTGACTTTGGAGCCCTAGGGTGTTGACTGTGGAGCCCTAGGCTGTTGACTTTGGAGCCCTAGGCTGTTGACTTTGGAGCCCTAGGCTGTTGACTTTGGAGCCCTAGGTTGTTGACTGTGGAGCCCTAGGCTGTTGACTGTGGAGCCCTAGGCTGTTGACTGTGGAGCCCTAGGTTGTTGACTTTGGAGCCCTAGGGTGTTGACTGTGGAGCCCTAGGCTGTTGACTGTGGAGCCTTAGGGTGTTGACTGTGGAGCCCCAAGGTGTTGACGCAACGTATTCGAAACGACCCACGAACCCAAACCCACCAGTTTGCCCCGCCGGATGCTGTCCGCGAACGTTGAGTTGAAGAGCAGCCTCGTCTGCAGCCGTGACACGAAGCCCAGCCACGCCAGCAGCGTCACCAGACACAGCAGCAGCGTCCCCACCGCCCAGTCCACCAGCCAGTAGCCCCGGTCCACCAGCGCCCGCCCGGTGATCGAGGAGGGCGCCAGCTGCTCCACTGTGCGGTGCAGTGCGAGCACCATCTGGCTGTTTGCGTACAGAAGCAGCGCAAGGTTGGAGAGCGGGGGCCCGCGGAAGAAGCGGACTGCAGCAGGAAGGGAGGTTTGGGCGGGATTGGAGAGCGGTGGGGGAGGTGTAGAGGGGCGAGGGGATGGATCGCACGGACTGGCGGGCGGGGCATGTGCGGAGGGATTGCAAGGAAGACGGAGGGATGGGTTGGGGGAGAGGGTAAGGGGAGCGGCCGTGGCGAGAGTCATGCAAGTAAAGCTGCTTACCCGCCGTCCTGTCCTGGTCAGGACCACTATCCAGACTATGGAAAGGGTGCCGCATACACCGCCAGCCAGCAACGGCCCACCACAATACGCATACCAAACTCCGGCAGGTCCATCCCCGTAAACACCATCCAATCCACTCACGCGCAAACCACTCACCCGCAAACACCGAGTACCCCAGCAGCGCCGCCGCCAGCACCACAGTCATGAGCACCCTGTACAGCCTCCACGCCCGCCCCCTGCCCCTCTCCTCGTAGCGCCGCTGCACCGCCCAGCTGAGCAGCACCGCCAGCCATATGGCTCCCGAGGCCACCCAGAAGACCAGCAGCGGCGAGGACAGCAGGCGTCCCCCCACCGAGATGCGCAGGTCCAGCCGCGACACCGCCGCCACGACCAGCACCACTCGGGGCAGCACCTCCTCCGTCAGCCTCATGACCACGTTGAGACCGGGGTCGGTGACGGAGCCGCGATCGTTGCGGACCTTCTCCAGCTGCTTCCTGGGGGCGGTGCAGGGAGAGGTAAAGCGGGTGTGCCGATCGGGCCGGTGGGTAACAAAATTTCATAAAGACTGATCGAAGGAGGGCCAGTAGCCCCGGCTGCACGTCCTGCCGGGCATCGCAGGTGCGGCAGCGGCAGCGGCAGCAGCGGCAGCGGCAGCAGCAACACCTGCCTGTTCCACGTGTACCAGTTGTTGCCGGTCCCAGCGTGCACTCCCCCGTGCATCCACTCGAGCCATGCCGCCCAGTCGCGGCGTATCTTGTCTCGCCTGAAGGTCATGGGATTGAACCAGAAGGGCGACAGCAGCAGCGACACCGCCACCAGCCAGGTGCCCCACGTGACGGCGGCGTACGAGCATGACGCACAGTCACGTACGGCGGCGTACAGAATGAGCAGGTGGACGAGCTCCATTCCGGGGTAGAGGTGGGAGCGGGAGTAGTTGGTGAAGAGGGTGGTGAAGGAGGAGGAGGTGATGGAGAAGCCACGACCTGCGTGTATTGGAGGCGGGATGAGATGGATGGATGGGATATATGGAGGGGCTGATGCGAGCGGAGCAGGAAGAGCTGACGCGTTGGCATGATGGATTAGGCGTACGGTATGTCAGCTTCCGTTTCCAAGCCGGGAACCTACTACGACCGCCCTTCACGCCTCCCCACTCGATACTCGATCCAAATAAGTCGACGCCCGGCTGCCTTCGCTCCCTTACCTGTGGAGATATACCTGGCCCCGCCGTACGTGATGTCGTCCTTGAAGTAGTAGGCGGTGGTCTGCTGCCGGAAGACGGCGAAGGCTATGCTTCCCGCCATGATCTGCAGGTTGAAATAAAAGGCGAACGTGGTGCGTTGAGACTGGTGGGACACATCGAAAGCGAGGGCCGCAACGCTCCATCGCCGGGTGCCCGGCAGCAGTCCCCAGCAGCAGTCCCAAGCAGCAGCCTCCAGCAGCACACGTCCGCCCCCCCTCCCCACCTGCACCAGCAGGGTGGCCAGAGCGCGCAGCAGGCCCCACTCCAAAAGCAGCTGGGCCGCGTACGGCAGCAGCATCAGGGGCCCCAGCGACAGCACGTGCTCCACCCTCAAGGTATCCTCCAGTCGCAAGGAGCCGTCGGGGCCGGCCAGCTGGGGGGGGGGGTGCGCGGGGACGAGGAACGGGGGGTGGACGTGGACGGCGTCGAGGTGTGGGGAAGTGAGGTCCGGTGGTGGTGCTGCCGGTGGAAATGTAGCGTAGCCAAGCGCTGTGCGGGCGACGATACGCAAACAGCCCAACCTTGACAGGAAGGGAATCACCGCATTGTACAAAGCAGCTGCTCCCAACAGATTAGCGAAACACTGCGAGTGTAACCCAGCAACCTTTGTGTTGAGCAGCCGCCCCCACATCCCACCCAACAATGCCCTGCCTTGCACCAAAAGCAACCGCCCACTGCTACTCGCCCCCCGCCTCTTTCCTTCCCCTCCCCCTATGCCCTAAAATCCTAGAACCCTCGCATCCCTCCTCCCTGCCCCCCCACCTGCACACTGGACGCCCTCGCCAGCGCAAACACCGCCACCACCCAGATGTTGAGGTGCACCGCCGCCATGATGAACAGCGAGTTGATGTAGTAGCCGGGGCCGCTGTGGTAGAAGTGCAGCAGCCGGGCGAGGTCCAGGCGGGGGGCCAGGCGAGCCACGTCGCGGCTCACCACACACTCCCCGGCCCCCCCGCTGATCTTGACCTCGAAGGCGTTGATGGAGTCGAAGCCCATGTCGCGGCCCTGGACGTCATTGGGGGAAGAGGAAGGGCCAGGGAGGGGCCAGGGAGGGCCAGGGAGGGGCCAGGGGAGTGAGGCTGTGGGGGTGTAGGACCGCCGGGGGGATGAGTGACGAAGAACACCGAGGGAACGGCGGAGGCTGAGGCTGAGTTATAGGGGGAGGAAGCAGAGGCAGAGGGTAAGGACGTGAGTGATGTCTTAGTGGGCCTTGCGCCCGCTCCCGGCACCACGGCAGTACGTAAATGCGCCTCAGCTGCCGGGCTTCGCCCCCCCTGGATCGCCCCCCTACTTCCGCCCATCCCACCCCTCGCGCACCTTTCCGCAGCTGATGTACTCCTTGTACCTGATCTGCCCTCCCCTCAGTGTGTGATTGTAGCCCCCGAACACGTCCTCGCTGATGTGCAGCTGCCGGGTGGCCTTGGACAGACCGCCCTGACCGCCGAAGGAGCGGGAGGGACGAAGGGGCAGAGGTGGGGGAGAGCAGCTAGCAGGGACATTGCGCTGCGCCAAAGGGAACCTGGACCGGTGGGCTGGGGCCCGTTGGTTGGATCACATAGATCCAGTTACGTGTTTCTGGCACGACGGTATGTGCGACTGCTGGGGCGGGGCGGGGCTAACATAGTCGGCGGAGCAACCGCACAAGGTAGGGTTTTAGGCATGGGCCTCCCACCCACCTACCTAACCTCCCCTGCGTCCTCGCCCCCGCCCCCCCCCCCGCCCCACTGCATTTCCCCAGTCGCGTTACCGTTTCTTTTATTGTAGCCCCCCACCTCTTCCCCCCCCGCCACTTCCCCCACCCGCCCTCTCACCCGCGTCATGATGTGCAGCTTGTTGAAGACGTCCGGGTGGCCGTAGTGCATCCGCACCCTGCCCGGGTAGCTCATGGTCCGCTGCACGATGGTGCCGAACGCAAACTCGCAGGCGGCGGCAAAGGTGCCCAGCGCGCCGGACACGTCGCTGAAGATCCACTCGCGGAAGCCCACCTGTGTGTATGTGTGTATGTGGGGGGCAGGGGTTATGTAGGGCCCGGGGGTATCTAGGGGGCGGGGGCCGGGGGGCCGGAAGGAGGTCGGGGCTGGAGCAGGAAGGGGGGAGCGGGGACTGCCGAGAGGGGTTGGGCCGGGGGCCGGGGAAGGGCAGGGCCGGTGCGAGGATCAGTGGGGCAGCGGAGGTAGGTGGGAGGGGGATCTGTGCGTGTGCGTGATGATAACTGACGCCGGCGCCGCTGCGGTCCGCAGGAGCGGGTATGAACGGTCATCACGGCGGTAGGGGGCGCAGGTGGTAGGTCCAGGGGGGGCGTGGAGGGGGAACCCGAGCCCAGGCCGCCTCACCAGCGCCACAGGCACCTCCCGCCTGGTGCGGGCCACCAGCGCACCGCGATGCTGCTCCGCCGAGGTGCCGCTCGCGGGGCGGGACGCAGCGCGCTGCAGCTCCTTCGGCGCCGGGTCCGGCTGCAGCTCCGCCAGCAGGTTCCGCATCTTGAGCGCCTCCGCCAGCGCGTTGTCCTGGTTCATGTCAATGGTTTGCAGCGCCTCGCCAAAGCAGAAGATGACGGCGTGGTTCTGGTTCTCCGGCTTGCCCTCGCCAAGGATGACGCCGCGCTTGCTGTACCGGTTGTACGGCAGCCTCACGCGGTAGAGCTCCTCGGTGCGGCCGCCGCCGCGGCTGCTGCTGCTGCTGCGGGCGGCGGCACGGGGGGTGTCGGCGGCCGCGGCGGCTATCGCTGTGTCGTCGTTGCCGGTGGGGTTGCCGCTGCTGCTGCTGCTGCTGCCGGCGCTACAGGGTGTGTCCTGGGCGGTCTGGGCCCGGGGGGAGAAGAGGTACTGGGGCTGTGGGCGCGAGGGGTAGGGGTAGGGGGGCGTCGCGGGGCTGCCAGCCGCCGGAGCTTCTGTCGCCGCCGCTGCCGGCGCTGCTGTGGTTTCGGAGCAGCAGGTGGTGTCCGGGGCACATCTCGGGGCGCGGGCTTGAGCTGTGGGGTGGCTGGGATTGCCTCGGATCAGGACGCTGTAGTCGGTGGGGCCGTGCGAGGTGACTGGAGGGGGGCGGGGGGAGGGGGGGCGGCAGTCCAGGGCGCCGAGACAAAGGATGCGCGTCAGCAGCTGAAGAATGAGGGGAGGGGGCTGGCTAGGAAAAAACGAAAGGTAGGAGACGGCAGGTGGTCTAGCTGGAAGTTATGTTGTGTGGAAACATAATTCAACCCGCCTCGGTGGCCCTACCAGCTGGCCCCACCTGCTTTCTCCGCCAGGCTGTCACAAACCTAACCCGCCTTTCCCTTCTTGTTGCCCTTCCCCACAAAACCAAGATGGCTCCCGCCTCCCGGTCTACATGCCACACCCCCTCCCGCCTCTCCTCCCCGCCTCCCCTCCCCCCCGCCCACCTGCCGAGTCCAGGTACGCCACCTGCAAGGCGGGGAACTCCGAACACAGCGCATCCACGCTCTCCGCCAGCCAGCGCTGGCGGATGTCGTCCGCCTTGCGGCACTTGCCGTACACCTGATGACGTATCGCGGCGTTGTGCTTGGTTGGAACAAGTCACCCGTCCCGAGTGTCCGTTTCCTGCCCGTTGCAGGCAGCCATACATCAGCACCCCTCCGTGGACCCCACGATGCGCTATCTCCTCGTTGCGCTCACCGCCCTGCAACCCCCCGGCGCCCGTGCATATCTCCACCCAGCAGACGCCCGACAGCTGCCACGCGTCCCTTTGTGTGCCGCCCAACGTACGACCCGTGACGCCTCCATCTCCTCGCTCCCACCTGACATGTGCACACGTACTGGAACTTGGATTCCACCAGCGCCTCCACCCAGGAGCCGTAGGCGGCAGGACTAACACCCTCAGGCCTTGGGGCTCAGCGGCGAGGGTGGGGAGGGAGCCGGGGTGGGTTGGTCCTGGCCTCAGGCCTCAAAAAGAGTTTTGGAGATCTAAAGGTCTGTGGCAGCTGGAGGAGGAAGAATCCTTGGACACCGCCGCCGCCGCCGCCACCACCACCACCACCACCACCACCACCACCACCACCACCACCACCACCACCACCACCACCACCACCACCACCACCACCACCTGGCTTCCGCCCTGCTCCCGAATGCGCAGTGACCACCGCCGCCCCCGGCTCCAACCCGCAGTGCTGCAGCCGTCCGCACCTGGGATACTCCAGCTCCACCAGCATGCGTACGGCACGCCGGTAGCACATCATCCCCCGTACTGTACGGCCCAGAAGCTGGCCCCTGCGGCACCACGGCACGTGGAGCACGAAGGCAGGTGGCAGTGCCGGAAGCAACAACACGCATGAGACAAGAGGGACGGGAGAGGTAGCTGTGGCAGTTGGTTCAAGAGGGCGGCACCCGCGAGCCCGCCCACCCGACCCACGCACCTGTTGGTGGCCCACAGCTGCAGCTCCAGCGCCAGCCCATGCAGCGGACCCATGGGTCCGAAGTCGTTCTCGGTGACCCGGGCCAGGTCCGCCCCGCCCAGCAGGCCGCTGAGGCGCTCCAGGAAGTTGCTCCAGTCGTCAGGGAACACCGACCTGCGGGCGTGTGTTTCGCAAGAAAGGTGGTGGAGCGGGAGGTGAGGCATCAGGCGATGTGGGCTGAGCGGGTGTTGCCGGAAATGATGAGCCACGGGACGCACCATTTCCGGATTCCCCGTCCCCCCGACAACACCGGACGCACCAGAACCGCACCTCCTCCAGTTGCCCAACCCTAGACTACCTCCGCTTCAAGGCTTGGGACCAGTCGGCACATCCCGCATCGCACCGCCCAGCCACTGGTTCCCTCCCTTCTCCACGTGAAAGCCCAGCCCATAGCCGCCCCATCCCTTCCACCCCTCCCCACTGCCTCGTGTCCCCTCCCCCTCCAGTACCTGAGGTACGACATGAGAGACACGTTGTCCTCGGTCTCGGACAGCAGGTCGGCGGGCCGGCCGGGGCCGGAGGGCGGAGGCGGGGGCAGGCCCAGCTGCTGGGCTGCCAGGTCGGAATGGAGGGGGTACAGCACGTCCTGGGTTGTGTGAGGCATGAGGAGGGGAGGGTCAGTCACGAGAGCGGAGGTAGCCACCGCTTGGCAAGGTTGGGGGAGTCAGGACCTCTGTAGCGCACCTGAGCCCACAAGCAGCTGGCAGGGCGCGAGTGCGACAACCTTTGAACAAGCATTGCACCCATCAGCCCCCCCAACCCAGGACCCTTATGAGGCCCCCAACCCAGGACCCTCATAAGGCCCCCAACCCAGGACCCTCATAAGGCCCCAACCCAGGACCCTCATAAGGCCCCCAACCCATGACCCTCATAAGGCCCCTAACCCAGGACCCTCATAAGGCCCCCAACCCAGGACCCTCATAAGGCCCACCTCCTCGTAACACGGCGTCAGGACGCTCCAGCTGAGCATGTCGCTCTGCGGGCGGACGATGTGGCAGTTGGCGGTTGGCGAATGAAGGGAGGGTCGAGTCGATGCTTCGGGGCCGCTGCAGGCAACCTAAAACCCTACAACCTAAACCCTAAAACCTAAACCCCAAACGCCAGCATCCGCACGGGGGCGCTTGCACCTCAACAGATCCGCCCACACGCCCAGCGCGACCCCACCAGACGCACCAGGGGCGGCGGTTTGGTGAGCTGCGGGTTGGAGAGGCTGTTGACGAAGAAGCCCAGGATTCGGAGCGCCTCTGCGCTGGCGGGTTGGCAGGCGCTGGCGGGAGTGGTGAGCATCTTGACCAACACCTCGACTACCCGCCGCCGCAGAGCCACCTCGGGCTCCAGAACCGACCCGTGGGTCGACCCCGACCCCGACCACGGCCCCGGCCCAGAACCGGGGGAGTCCAGTGGGAGGCCCCCGGCCAGGAACTCCAGGGAGGTCATATACAGTCGGCGGAGCGGCGGCCGCGTCGGTCGCGACCTGGAGCTGGTGGTCTGAGTGTCGGCACCGTCAGCGTCGGCGGCGGTGTTAGCAGAGTTGTGGGTGATATCGTGGCTGCGGTCCCCGAAAGATGTGGTGACCCGCGGGTCGGTGGCAGAGGCGGCGGAGGCGGCGGAGGCGGGGGAGGCGGGGGAGGCGGCGGAGGCGGGGTTTGGAGGGGGGTGGGTGGTGGGGTTGGCGGCTTGCGAGGCGGTGGGGGTGGCGAAGGTGAGGCGGGTGGGGAGGGGGTTGAGGAGGAGAAGGGGTGGGAGGTGGGGCAGGCGGTGAAGACCCGAGGATCAGTGGTGGCAGCGCTGGCAGCTCCGGCGGTGACGGGTGTGGCTGGGGGTCTGCTGGGCAGCAGGTTGTGGAGGCAGGTGGGCAGGAAATCTGGGTGGGCTGCCAGGTCGGCCAGCACCTGGGGGGAAGGGTGAGTGGAGCAGAGCGGGCGGAGGAGGTGCGTGAGGTCCTGGGGGTGGGCTGATGCCATTGGTGGGGTTGGGGCGCGTGTGACGGCTCCGTGCACACAGGGCTCCGGACACAAGGACTGCAACGTCTCAAACAGAGGCGCCAGCCAGCAGGCAGGACCTCTCAGCGGGGGGGGGGCCCAGCAAGCCGCTCCGGAACCAAACCCATCCCAACCCCTCGCGACCAGCCGCCCTCCCTCCCGCTAGGCCTACTACCACCATAACACCTGCTGCAACCCCTCGACCACAACCCGTCCCCCCTCGGGGTTCGCCCCAACCCCTCCACCTCCCTGCCCCGCAGCACTGCACGCACCTGCTCCGCGACCTCCTCGAGCCTCTCCGCCTGCGCCACCGCATCCCCCCTCAGCCGCCCGCCTGCCACCGCCCGCCGCATCGCCCTGCCCTCCCCCGCTACCGCCTCCAGGACCCCCCGCAGACTGCCCGCCAGCGCCCGCGCATGCTCCTGAACCAGCGCAGCCTCCGCAGCTGCCGCCGCTGCGCTCGTCCTCCGCGGCCCGTCCCCACAGGGCCCTATGCTCCCAGATTTGGCCTTGAAGGTGTCCCCACAGGGCCCTATGGCCCCAGATTTGGCCTCGGAGGTGTCGCCACAGGGCCCTATGCTTCCAGATTTGGCCTCGGAGGTGTCCCCACAGGGCCCTATGCTCCCAGATTTGGCCTCGAAGGTGTCCCCACAGGGCCCTATGCCCCCAGATTTGGCCTCGGAGGTGTCGCTGTAACCTGGCGCCAGCTGCCCCTGACGTTGCTGCTGCTGATGTTGGTAGTGGTGATTATGGTGATGATGGTGATGATGACGATCCTGCTGTTGCTGTTCGGTGGCGGCTGCACACAGCTCCGCCAGCTGTCGCACCAGGGTCTGGCCGGCAGCCAGCATCATGGCGCGGCAGTTGGCGTGGTCCACGTCAACGGGGGAGTGCATGAAAGAGGTCCTGGCGGGCGGGGGGAGGGGGGTTGCAGGAGGGGGGAGAGCGTCGGAGGGTGTATGGAGTTGTTGGTGGCGCCCAAGTGCAGGTGAAGGGCGGTGAGGGAGTGCGGTTGGAAGACGTTTTCGCAGCGAATTCAGGTCGGTCCCCTCGGCTGCACGCCCCCCTCCCTCCGCAAGCTACCAGGACCCCTTCCTGCTAACGTGCGCCGCTGAGCTCGCAGCCCTAATCCCTTAAGGCTGCGCCCCGGTCAGATCGCCTCCAACCACCCGCCTCCCACCTCGTACCCGAGTCCCCCAGTCCCGCAATCCCCATCCCATCCCGCCCCGCCCTCCCTCCCCCTGCCCCTCCCCGCTCACTCCATCACCACCTCCCCCTGCCCCTCCGCCAGCAGCCCCAGCTCGCAGCCCAGCCACACCAGCAGCGAGCGCAGCTCCGTCAAGATGGTGCTCGTGGCGCCACCCTCGCTGCCCCCGCCGCCGCCCCCACCGGGTCCCAGGCGGCCGCTGTCCACCACCCGCTGCACCTCACCCGCGTAGAAGAAGGCGGGCAGCAGAATGGGGCGCAGGGCGTGGCGGCCCTGCAAGGGAAGTCCGCGGAGGGGGGGGCGGTGTAGGCGGCAGGGGGCAAGGGGGGAGGGTTGAGGGCGGGCGCGGACATGCGGTGCGTGACCTGTGGTGTCTGACCATGTCGTACCTGGAAGTGGCCGAGCCGCATGAATCTGAGGTTGTCGGCCTCCTGGTTGCTGACTAGGTCGGAGGAGCGCAGGTCGCCCACGATGGCGTCCCACACGGCGGCGAAGGCATCCCACATGGCCTGAGCGGGAGGGGGAGGGGGGGAGGGGGGAGCACAGCAGGGGGCAGCGTTGCAATGTGTATTGGACACGCGAGGGAGGGAAGCCGTACTTGACTCACGAGCAAGACAAGCCGAGAGCTGAGTTGGAGACCGTTACAAAGACGCGTTCGACGTCGGGGGTCGAGGAGGCGAAGTTGAGAAGGAGGCGGCCGCATCAGCTGGGCGGCAGGCCAGGCCGGCGCCTCTGCCCACCGTGCCTGACTGACATCTGTCCGCGGCCGCAGGTCTGTCTTCCCTTTCACCCCACAGCTCGATGACCGCATCCACGCAGCCACGTCCCAGCGACCGCCCACCGCATCCCTCCCTGCACCCCCCCTGGCCCGACCCGCCCCTCCCTCCCACGGCCCTTCCTCACCAACCCGCCCCTCCCTCCCTGGACCCACCAGATCTCCGTTCTGTCTCGACAGCAGCACCCCCAGGCTGAGGTCCTCCGTGCGGCGCAGCGCCACCACCCGGTCGCCGTCAGTGCAGGTACCCGCAGCCGCACTACCCCGGGCCGCTCGCGTCCCCGCCTTGGGCCCCTCCGCCTCCTCTGCCTCCTCCGCCCCCTCCTCCGTGGAGCCCAGAGACAGCGTTGCCAGCGAGCCCTGGCTGGGGCGGGTCAGCAGCTGCGGAGGAGGTCGACCTGAGGACGTCGCAACGGAGGAAGTGGGCTCTGGCGGCTGCTGCTGCTGGTGCTGCAGCTGGGGGCCTGGTGGCGGCACTGGTGGCGACGGTGGTTGTGGCGGCTGCGGCAGCTGCATCAACATGCGCTGCCGCCGGTGCCAGTAGTTCTGGTCCCGCTGCCGCCCGCCGTCCGGTGACGGGTCGCGGCGGCGGGCGCCGTACGTCCCGGATGCGGATGGGGACTGGTCGGGTGCGTGTACGACGGCGGCGTCGAGGCGCTGGCGGCTGGCTCCGACTGTGGGTGATGTGGCCTCCGGGATAAGGCCCGCGGGGAAGCTGCCGCGGGCGAGATGCCGCCGGGGCGTGCGGGGGGAGGCGCCGACAGCGCCGCCGGCGCCACCACCGGCGCTGGCGGCGGCGGCGGCGGCGGCGGCCGTGAAGGGCGGCGGCGACGACACCGAGTGCCAGGGTGGCGGCGGCGGCGGCTGTGGAGAGAGCGGCAGCGGCGCCACCGAATTGAAGCGCAGGGCGCCCCAGCCCCTGCTGCTGTTCGTTGCGGTGGTTGTGGTGGTTGCGGTGGTTGTGGTGGTTGCAAGGTCTCTTGGCGGAGTGGACCTCCTGGGCAGCCGCTGCCACAGCCCCGTGGCCCCCAGCAGCCGAGTGGGGCTGCGGACGGGGCTGCCGCCGCCGACACCTCCCGCCCCGCCCTCGCTCTCTGACCCGCTGCTGCCGCGCGACCCCCTCCCGCCCTTGCGGCGGCTGGCGAACGCGCCGCTGGTGCTGCTGCTGCCGCCACCACCCTGCCTGCCGCCGGCACCGCGGAGCAGTCGCGATATCACCCCCGTGCCCCCACCTCGATACGCCAGCTCAACCCCCTCGCCGACACCCCTGGCGGCGCCGCCGTCACTGTGTCGTACTCGCGCCAGGTTCCTGGGCGCCGCCGGCGTCGAAGTTCGGCGCATGAAGCCCCGCCCCCGCTGCCATAGCTCCGTAAAACCGCCTCCACCGCCGCCACCGCCGCCGCCGCTGCGCCGCCGCCGCGGGGTGTTGCTGACGGCCAGCGCCGCCGCCACCGGCGCCGTGGCCCACCGTGTGACGTGCGCGGGCCCTCCCTGGAGCAGCTCCTCCTCGCGCAACAACCTGGCGGTCTTCCTCTCCCTCGTCGTCGCCCGCAACGGCCACAGAGCCGCTCTCGCCTCCTGCTCGCCGCCGTCACTGCCGCCGCCATCGTCGCCGCTGCTGGCGCCGTCCGCTGCCGGCGGGGTGTGCGGCACGAAGGCCTCCGCGGCCGCCCGGTCCTGCCCCCCCTCCACGAGCTGCCGCCGCAGGGCCCGGCGGTGGCTCCTGACGCCCTCAGCCGACATGCAGCGGCGCCACCACCTGGGAGCGCGAGAGACAGGTACCTGTCAAACCACCACACGACTACCGAGACAAGGAATACGGTGCATCACGAGTGGGACGAGCGAGGGGTGATGCGAGGAAGAGATATGTGGTGGTGGCCCCCCCACCCTACCGTTCCTGGCACCCTCCCTTCCCCTCCGTCCCTTCCTCGCCTCCCTATAACACGCGCCAAGTAAAGACCAACCCCACGCCGCATGTCCTCCTCGCATGCAGGGTTCCGCCGCCCGCAGACCCCCCCTTCACCCCCCCCCCCTTTCACTCCCCCTCCCCTCCCCCTCCCCTCCCCCCCTTCCCCTCCCCCTCCACCCTCCCCCTACGCCCTCCCCCTCCCTGCTTTCCCCTCACAACTAACCTACACACCGCGACCCACCTGACCGGCCCCCGGTGGAACCCCGCCCGCAGCTCCTCCCAGCTGGCCACTGTGCCCAGGTCCAGCCGCAGCAGTCCGCGCAGCACCCCGAACAGCGCCATGACCGCGTTGTAGATGATGGTGGTGTCTGCCAGGCAGATCAGCGCCAGCGGCAGCATGCGCAGACCCACCAGCACCCAGCTGGCGTTCAGGCAGGGCAGGGGGGGCAGCAGGGGGGGGCAGCCAAGCCACTCGCGCCGCAGCAGCGCGCGGACCTGCGGGCAGCGAGGGGGGGGCACAGGAGTGGAGCGGAGTGGAGCGAGGTGGCCCCGGGTTTGAGGGTTTAGAGGTTTTGAGGGTTTGAGGGTTTGAGGGTTTGCGGGGTAAATGGTCTGAAGGTTGAGGGTATGAGGATTTGAGGGTTTGAGGGTTTGAGGGTTTGAGGATTTGAGGGTTTGACAGTTTGAGCGGTTTGAGCGGTTGACGGTTTGATCAGTTGGCGGTCTCAGGGGCTACTGCGGGGGTTTTAGGGTTTTAGAAGCGGGCGGCCGTGGAGGCCCACAGCTGTGCCATCTCAGGAAGACGGATCGGGCTCTTACAGTTAACGGATCCGGCAGTGGGGTGGGTGCGATACGCTAGGGTTTGGGGGCAGCGGCAGGCGGGTGGAGGCGGATGTGCACCCGCACCCGCACCCGCACCCGCACCCGCACCCGCACCCGCACCCGCACCCGCACCCGCACCCGCACCCGCACCCGCACCCGCACCCGCACCCGCACCCGCACCCGCACCCGCACCCGCACCCGCACCCGCACCCGCACCCCGCACCCGCACCCGCACCCGCACCCGCACCCGCACCCGCACCCGCACCCGCACCCGCACCCGCACCCGCACCCGCACCCGCACCCGCACCCGCACCCGCACCCGCACCCGCACCCGTGGATTCCCTTCCCGACCCTCTCACCGGCTCGACCATCGGTTTGGCCATGACGTAGTACTCGAACGCCACCTTGGCCGCCAGGATGATCCCCCACATGACGTTGTTGACGACCCACACGCGCCACTCCATGCCCAGCCGGCCCTCCAGCCAGCAGCGGGCGGGCGGCAGCGCGCTGTGGCACGCCAGCAGCGAGCGCAGCGGCGGCAGCGCCGCCAGCAGGCTCACCCGGTAGCTGCGGGAGGAAGGGAGGGAGGAGGGGGAGGCGGTGGGGGAACGGAGGAGGAGGAGGAGGGGGGCCTGTTTCATCGCACCCAGCATCGGACCCAGCGCCCAACGCTTTCAAACGTTACCACGACAGTCTGCTGGAGCGGACTGCTTTCTCACAGTCCCGGCTCTCTTGCACCCGCCCCTTGTAGAACCCCTTCCCGAACCGCAACCCGGATTGTAACCAGCCTAGGCCCCAACATCACCAGCCCCAGCGAGCCCTAACACCACGCCCTGCCCCAATCCACCAAGCCGGCCATGGGTGTCTCCCGCCCACCCCCTCCTGCCCCCTCTCGCCCCCTCCTGCCCCCGCCCCCTCCTGCCGCACCCGGCTCTGGTGGTGAGGACCCCGGGCACCAGCACCGCTGCGGCGTACCCCCCGGCCCCCAGCAGCCAGTAGCTCCGTAGCTGCACGTGCAGCCAGTGCCCGGTAGCGCCGCCGGGGTCCTGGAGGGGCCAAGAAGCGGGGCGGGCGCGGGGCCAAGGGGTGGGTCAGGGCCACAGGCGGTAGGAGCGCTGCGGCGCGGCCATCAGCGATTAGCGTTAGGAGGGAGGGTCACCTGGGTGGGAGGGGTGGGAGGGGTGGGAGGGGTGGGAGGGGTGGGAGGGGTGGGAGGGGTGGGAGGGGTGGGAGGGGTGGGAGGGGTGGGAGGGGTGGGAGGGGTGGGAGGGGTGGGAGGGGTGGGAGGGGTGGGAGGGGTGGGAGGGGTGGGAGGGGTGGGAGGGGTGGAGGGTGCAGCGCCCTCACACCCGGTAGTGACGGTCCAAGCTACCGTCAGTCAGTCTCCCGGGCTCCTGCACCTCGGCCCTCCCGCCCTCCCACGAGCTCCCTCTCGGCCCTCCCCGCCCCCAGCGGCAGCCACCTGACAGTACACGGCGTACAGGCCGGTCACTCCGGCAGCCAGCAGCAGCCAGTCCAGGCAGCCCACCACACCGCCCAGCAGCGGCTGCCCCTCCATGGCAACACGGCGCCGCCAGGCGCGGGCGGCCTGGGGCCCCTCAACGGCCTCTGCCGCCGCGTCGCCTCCTCGCGCCGCCCGCTGCTGCTGCTGCTGCGCGCCGCTGCAGCTCTCTCCTCCCTGACGTGGCCTGCGGGCGGCAGGGGGAAATGAGTTGGCGAGGGAAGCCATACAAGGGCAGGATGCCAGAAAGACCCGTGTAAGTACGAAAGAAACACCGTTTAGAGAAACTAGACGTTTCGAGGGCAAGGGCGGCGATGCACGAACCCCCGGTGACCTCCAGGTGGGCCGCCACACGGGGAGTGATGTGGCTGTTGAGGGAATTGACCAACGTCACCCGGTGAGGACTGTCGGCGCTGTGGAATGATGGAATGCGATCAAGTCCCCCATCAGCCATCAGTCAGGCGACAAGCAGGCGGTCACGCGATGCAACCTCTGCCTGCTGCCCCACCACACCTGCAGTTACGGATGGTGCTGGTGCTGGTGCTGGTGCTAGTGCTGTCTCGCGCCTCCGCCCGCGCCCTGCGCCGCTGCCTGGCCAGCAGCGGGTCAGCGGGGTCCCTCGTCATCCACCAGTTGGCGGCCCGCTCGGCAGCAGCCATCCAGCAGTGCGTCACCACCGCCGACGACAGCGTCCCCCAGTCCCAGGGCGCGAAGGCGGCCGCGAGGATGAGGTGCAGCAGCACCAGCTGCAGGCTGTAGACCCGGTAGAAGGCGCGGTACACGGCGGCCCAGCAGCGCCGCTCGCGGAAGGTCTTCACCAGGACCTAGGGTGGGGGGGAGGGGGTTTTGAGGAAGACCCGTGGATGGGGGAGGGGGAGGGGGGCGGCGACGACGGGCAGGCCTGCCTGTTTTCCCTCGTACTACCCTGCCTGCTGCTTCTAGGCGTGCCGCAGCGATCCGTACGCCGCAGCCGACGGCGGAGCCTCAGGGCATCTACTGCTCCGTGGCGTAGCTGCCGCACATGCGGGTGGCGCTGCTGCCGACGTGCGGCCGTGTGGCTCCCTCACCTGTGAGCTCCAGAAGTCAGCCGCCAGCTGCGCGTCAAACGCCGGTCCGGCGGGGTCCTCCGGCGGGCCCTGCTGGGTCCTGCGCGGTCCTGCGGGGCCCTCCGGCTGGTCCCCGGGGCAGCCCAGCAGCGTGAGGGAGCGCCACACGTCGCACACCCCACCGCCCACCAGCTGGTCCCTGCAGGGCAGGAGGAACGTACCATGCAGCAGGTGACCTCACGCTGCAAGGGCCCTATACCACGTGCCCGTACCCTGCAGGTGCCATCTTCTCCAAAGGAGCGGCGTTACCTCCCCACACCAAGGCCGCCTCCGTCACCTCTGCTGCCAGCAGCGCACACAGGCCAGCCCCAGTCCGCCGCCCCCACCTGCTGACCCCGAGCTCCTCCAGCAGCCGGTGTACGACATCGCGGCGGCACATCGACTCGTTGACGTCGTCGTACCCCAGGCGGTGCGCCACCTCCACCCCCGCGTCGAACAGCGCGTCCATCTGCGCCGCGGGAGGGGCGGTGGTGGCGCCTTGGCAGCACATAACCCCACGCGCGCAAGCAGCGGCAGCAGTGGCAGCAGCGCCCAGCTGACGTACGGATGAACGCAAGGACAACGACAACCGAACCTCTTTTACAATTACTGATTACTGTACACCGCATTGGACACGTGCCTCGTTCCAGATCCAGATCCAGATCCAGATCGCGGAAATGCTGCGCACCTCGTGGCTGAGGAAGTAGAAGAGCGGTGTCACCACACGGTCCGTCACGAAGCCGCCGTCTCCATGTGCTGCCAGGTCGGCCAGCAGCTCCACGTCCCCCGGGGCCACACCCCGGAGCCCCGGGGGCAGACCCGCCCCCGCCGCCGCAGCTGCAGACATCGACAACGGCGACACCGCTGCGGCGCTCATGGCGGGGAGCGCTGCGCTGCACAGCTCGGGCGCCACGCTGTCGGGCTGGTGGCCGCCAGGACGAAGCTGGAGCTGCAGCTCCGCTATTTCCCGCTGCGGACAGGGAATGTGAGGTCGGGGGGTTGCCGTGTTGAAACACACCGCTTCGCAGGGCGCAGGGCGCCGGGGGGAGCCTCCCCTTGAGGCAGCCAGCCCAGACGTCCCAAAGCGCCTTGCGCTACAAACAGTCGGCAGTACTAGCCGGCCCTGCTCACCTTGCATTCCTTAATTACGAAGCTAGTAGCAGGGTGGTGAGACGCCCGTCCTCCACTCTACCGCTCCCTCACCCCCCATGCGACACGATTCAAAGCCCCTTGCACCCCCAGCCCTTCCCCTAGCTACCTGCAGCTCCGTGCGCAGCTGGGCCCGGCGGCCGCACGCGCCGCGCAGCCCCGACGACATGTTCGGCAGCCCCTCGCGCCACAGCCCCTCCATTGCGGGGCTGTGGTTGGCCGCCCAGAACATGAACCACATCAGCTCGGGGGTGTGGCGCAGGTTGGCTGCCTCGCTGTACAGCAGGAAGTAGAGTGCCAGCTCGCACAGCAGCCCGTGCAGGGGTGCGGTGTCGGCCCAGCGCGCGCCCTCCAAGGTGCGCTGCTGCTCGCCTGGGCGAGGACGCAGCTGCACGTGGGGGCACCAGACCATCTCATAGCCGTACAAGATGGTGTTGTGCAGCTCGTACACAGCAAGACAGAAGCGAGGCCGGCCGGCGGCGCTGGCGGCAGCCTCCGCCTCCGCCTCCGCCTCCGCCGCCTCCGCCGCTTTTTCGGATGAGAAGCTCCTCGCCCCTCCCTGCAGCAACTCCGCCGCCGCAGGCGCAGTATTGGGCGTGAAGCCAGCAGCAGTCGTGGTGAAAGCAGTGGCAGCGGTAGCGGCACGGTCGCGGCCCCACGGCTGCCCCGCGCTGGCGGCGCTGTTGGTGCTGGGCGGCGGGCGCATGCGGGTTAGCATGTTGTGCACCAGGATGTGGGTCAGATGCTCCGAAACCAGAAAGGCGGTGGCGGGGGTCCACTGCGGCTGCGGGTCGGACCGGGTCTCGGGGTTGAGGTTGAAGGCCTGAGGGGGAGGGGGGGTATATGCCAGTACTAAGGTTTTGTGCCACGTGGGTGGAGGGGGGTGTTTGCGGAATGCTTGGCTGTCACTCGACCGCGACGTGTCGCCTCGCCTGCCCGCCAGCCTCCGAGGCCCAGCCTCTGGAAGCCTCCCTCCCTCCCTCCTTCCCTCCCAGCATGCATCTTCCAATGTCTGCCCTAAAATGTCTTTCTTTTGTACACGGGTTTTCCTTCCCTCCCTCCCTCCCGTCCACCCTTCTCCTACTACCCGCTCCCGGCCCCCCCGCCCCCCGCCGCGGCCCACCTGGAACCCAAAGGCGCGAGTCACACGCCACACCACATCATGCACTATCTCCTCCCAATCACCGCCGTACAGCAGCGGCATCGTCCCGCCCGCCGCCGCCAGCATCTGAGGGTGCGCCGCCCGGCTGCCCGCGCCCTCGCTCGCAACACCAGCGCCACAGCCCCAGCCGCTGCTGCCCCCGCCTCCGCAGCCGCTAGGCCCGTAGCCCCTACCAGGTTGCTGCGACGACAGCAGCGCAGGCTGCGAAGTGATGTTTCCACCGGCGCTGCGGCGTTGGCGCACACCAGAGGTCACGTGATCGAGTCCCGGTGGCGGCGGTGCGGGGAAGGACGGTGTGGGGATGCCGTCGGCCGCTTCAACCTGGCCCACCGGCCCCACGGCTCCTCTGATGGTTCCAAGGTACCCTGCCGGCGCATGGTCTACGGATATGGAGGTGCTCGGCCCCCCGGACAACTCAGACACGCCCATCGGAGGTGCCATGCGTTTGCGAGCGAGCCTGGCCGACCTTTCCAGATGTGGTTGGGCGGCTTGAGGCTTGTCTGAGGGCCGCTGCTGCGGCTCCGTCTGGGACTGCTGCGGCTGCTGCGGCTCCGTCTGGGGCTGCTGTTGCGGAGCTGGGGCGTGCTCCTCCAGGGGCTCCACCACCTCTCCCCCAGCGACGGCCCCGGCAGGCCGCCCACGCGGGGCCGGGGTACCCCCTCCGGCTGCGGAACTGTTCATGGCGGCGTGCAGCACCGCCGCGTCCACTGTTGACAGCGCGATCATTGCGGGAGAGAGTGGCGCCGGCCGCAGGGGCTGCAGGGGCCGCAGGGCCTCCTCCTCAACGGCCTTGGACTGGTCCTCAGCAACGGCTGGAGCAGCCGCGCTGAGCCCCGGGACGCTGACGCCGCCGCCGCGGCGGCCACCACCACTCTGCTCGTCGGCCCGCGGAGTTGAAGCCTCATTATCCAGCTTCTCGCTTTCCTTTTCCTGCTGCTGTTGCTGGTGCAGGATGCGGGACCCCGGCTGCTGCAACTGCTGCAGCAGCCTTCCGTTGTGCCGTATCGGCGGCAGCGCCCGGGACTGACGCTGCTCTGTACGCCTGGATACCTCTGACGCGGGTGCGGGGGCAGGTACGGCAGGCGACGCTGAGCTGACTGCCTCCGAAACCCCGGCAACCGCACCACGGCTCCCTCGTCGCAGCTCCTGCCCACCCCCGTCCCTACGGCCTTGCACGCGGACAGCACCACCGCGCGCGGCGTCCCTGTTGTACGAGTGCGGGGACCTCGAGGAGTGCGGGGTCGTCGAGGAGAATTCCCACCTAGCAGCGGAAGCCTTGCGGCTGCGGCTGCGGCTGCCGCTGCGACTGCGACTGCGGCTGCAGCTGCGACCAGTCTCGCCACCACCACCACCACCGCTACCGCCACCGCCACCGCCTTCGCCCGCTGTATGATAGTTGTACGGCAGCGTCGTGCGGCTGGCGCCCGCACTGGCAGGTCGTGTGCCGCCACGGGTGTGACTGCGGCCTGTCGCCGCTCCCGGGGACGGCGGCCGCGCTGCTGCCAGGCCGGTGTGTCGCTGCGAGTGGGAGAAGATGGGCACACCCCAGGAGGCGCGGGGAGCCACCTCGTGGGCGGACACCCCGGCCTCCGCCTCGCACTTCTCCTCACCGTCACTGGCTGCGACCAAAAGCACAGAAGGCGCGGTAGCGGGGCCGCCAATATGGGTGCCGTGGAAGCCGCGGCTGCCGCCTGGGCTGGCAGCGAGGCCGGCGCCGAGGCTGGCCGCGCTGCCGGGTGTTCGGCGGTTAGGAGTGGGCGCTCTCGGTGCTGTCTGCACAGAATGCGGCAGATCTGAGTGGGCGGTGACGGGCCGCGCGTAGCCGTGGCGGTGCGTTGATGAGGTGGGCGGGCAGAGCTCGACATGGAGTTCGTGCGGGGCCTGCGGGCCCGAGGGTGCGGCGGGGTCTGGCTGGTGGCTGCGAAGCAGCTGCGTTGCCGCGAGCGCAGCGCTGGAGGGATATTCATTGCTGTGTCTGCTACCAGTCAACGGTGGTCGCCCTGGGAGAGATGGTTGCGTTGAGCCAGCGGGTGGAGGCGGCATAACGCGCCGTGTTGCCCTCGCGGATTGCGTGCCGTCAGCTGGCCAAAAATATTCATCTATTCGCTGCGCGTCAGTGTTGGGCATCCTCCTAATGCGCTAGGCATGAAGTTGGGCTGTGTCTTACTGGTTCCGTAAACTAGCGGTTTTACGCCCTGAAAAACGTCAGATTGCCAAAACGCCTGGCATCAAAAGCCTTTCATTATAATCCTCATATGAACTGGTAGTGGAGAAGGTGCCTGTGTTTGCTGTGTCACTGTCTGGCTGCCGCCCAGTCATCAAAGCTCCATGAATGTCAATATGCGGCAGCAAGATGTTACACTCTATATCCATATAATATACACCGGCGTGTGGGTTGCTCCAGATAGCGCTACCTGTGCGAGTAACCGGTTTGCCGCCAAAAGCCCCGTACCCGATTACAGTTAACAGCTCGTCGACATTTGCTGCGGTCCTCCACGCTCACCCTTTCTTTAACTCATTCTCCAAATAGATTGTGTATGTAATCCTGTGACGGTTTTACGGTAATGGCAAGCAGTGTCTATTCAGAAGAGACATCGCCGTCCGCCAGCCGTCGTCGATGAGGAAACCCGTAAACCCAGGCAGTCTCAACACAGGGGACACATCTAAATATTCGTTCTGTACTTATCTGAGTTATCTGAAGCTCCCACCGAATCCTGCGGCCTTACGAATGCATTCACTTTTGTTACGCGTTCGTCGATGATCCTTGATTTGGTGACACCTTATCAAGCATACCGATTCATATACGAGTGTAGCTATCGGTAATTGAAGGGTTGCGACGACGTAGTAGTCCGTATGGCGTTGTTGGCACGACTAGGAACGCACGGGTTGAGCGTTTAGGTTTAGTGTTTGTGCCTGATGGCCAGCACCTTCCGCAGTCGCCACACCCCTGGTTGATTAGCGGCCAAATGCCTCTCTGGTTTTCTGCGGGCCGCGAGCAGGCTGACAGCGGTGATGGTGGTGTGCGATGGTGGTATGGCAGCGCGCGTGGCTGCTGCGTCGGACGTAGACGTGATCCACGGAGCCACGTCAGGGGGAGCTGCCTAAAGCCTACTATCTACTATGCACACGGCTGCTGGAAGACCAGCTGCTCAAACGCAGGCAACGCAAGGGTCCAATGAATCCGGGCCAAAGGACACCTCAAAACGCGGCCGCCTTCATTACATCCTGTGATGCTACTCCCGCGCCTGTGCGCGCGGGCGCCCTCGACCACGCCGCGGCCTGCGAGCCGCCTCACCCTTACAGGACACGCCCACGCCCACGCCGCAAAAACAACGCATACGAAGAGTAATTGCATTCGCGCGCTCTGGCGACGTCGATGTAGGGGACACTTCCCATTGCAAGCCACGCGTAGAGGTGTCGGCTGTGGCATCCGGTCGTCAGCGTGTGGATAACCCTCGCTCAAGAGTACGCTTGTGCGCGCGCCGCGCGATTCGCCACCGCTGCGGCCACCAGCGCCTCGTCCGCTTCCGGGAATGTGCCTTGCACGATGTCGCGCAGCAAGGGAGCGGCCGCCTCGGGGACGGGTTGGCCTTCTTTCAGCCCTGCGAGCCGCCGGTGCAAGTCCGGTAGCGAACAAGCGGAACAGCCCTCAGCGTTGCGCAACGATCGATGCAGATCGAGGCAGATCCCAACATGGATCCCAGTATACCACAGCCTATTTAGGCCTCTTGGACGTGTGGCTACCTTCACGCTGTGCCGCCCTTCCACAGAGCGGAACACGCCAGTGCAGGCGGAGCCCCGCACCAGACGGTGATCCAATCAACAACATCCGAATTGTAGGCCTTGCCAACAGAGTGAAATCCTCCCGCCCGCAGCCCCCAACGGCCACCCAGCAGGCCGCTATTTAAGCGTAGTTGCTCGCACCCACACACGCCGTACGGGTGTCGTCTCCTTGCTATTTTGCACAGCACACGCCGTACTTACCGATGCACAGCATGCACAGCGCGTCCACTGCGACGTTGACCTTCTCCTCCAGCTTGCCCTCGGGCCGCGTCACCATGGAGTACTTCTTCAGGGAGGACATCTTGGTGTTCTCGAAGCGGTCCATCTCCATCTCGATGTCTTGCTGCACGATCAGGATGCCGCGGGATCGGTGATCAGGAAGGTAAGAGGTGATTTGGCCGCCCGCCAAGCACCGCAAACGTGGTCCCGTCGTCTATGCGATTGAAAGCTGGCAAGCGCAAAATGGGCAAACATGCCACCGAGCAGTCGCTGCCCTGGGCCCGCGAATGGATGTAGCACAGCTCTCTCATGTTGTGCTCCAGGCCGCCGTGTCGGTGCAGCGGGAGCTGGCCACATGCAGGCTGACGTGGCACACCGGTGGCTTCCCTAACTCATCCTGAGCATGCGGACGCCAGCCAGCGGACGCAGCAAGGCTGCCGACAGCCATGCAGCCATGTGATGCCGGTTACACGAGCATTGGGAGTGCAAATGGGCTTTCGGGCTGGTACGTTGGGGTGCTGGGTAGGCAACGATGGCTATTGGCGATGTGCTTGGGCGCTGGTCCAGACTTAGGAGAGGCAGGTGATGATTGCACAGGCTTGGACGCAGTATACGCTAGGCTAACACGACCGCTCAGTGGTGGCCGCAAACACCGCGCGGACTTGCGGCCCTGGCCAGGAGGACGTGCACCGCCGAAGCAGCAAGCAAAAGCCCGGTGGGGCGCTCCACAGCTAATACGCCAGCACACAATTGCACTAACTAGCATTCCTGTTACCGATCGCTTACTCTTCTCGAAGGGTCATATATCCAGCCGTCCAGTCTTCCCAGGGTACCAATCCAAAAGCCAACTTGCTAACGCTCGCAAAGCCGTCCCATCATCACATATTTTCCTCCAACCCCCCGATCAGGTGTTACCCGCCCCGGCCCCGTCTCCCCGCCTGCCTGAGCCCAGTGAGGGGCACCTGTACAACTTACCGTAACTCGAACACGCCTGCTGGCCGAGATGATGTCCTTTGCTGGGACCAGCCCAATGCCCATCTTGGTCATCCATAATACCAGCAGCACCCACCGGCTGTTTGCGGGCTTGGGTTGCACAAGCGTGGTCCAAATTGGCACCGGCAAATGGCAAAAGCACAAACGGAGAAGCTTCAGGACCACAGGCCACAGGCCGAGGTCACACGGGAGCGCAATGCAGAATTCCCGGGCACGTCAGGAGGTACCAGCAGCGAAGTTTCAGGTGAAACGTTGCGTAGGTACTTGGGTAGGCTAGATGCAACTGCACCAACCTTTCCGTACGCCTTCTCCAGATCCGCCTGTGCTATCCGGTAGCCGATCGGGGCGTTGTTAATCATGTAGCGGCAGAACTCAGGGTATGCCTGCACGCATTTCAGTGAGGGTATGGGTGTGTGACATCGCCCCTAATTCCACATAGGGAAAGAGGGAATGAGCAGGGTACTACATCAGGTAGAAATCAGACGCTGAGGAAGTAGGGGAGACGTTATGTGAGAAGGGGCGGTAACGGCAGCTCACCAGTTCGTCAAAGCCGCCTTCAGGGGTGGCTAAGCGAGATACTAGTCCCACGATAGGAAGTGCTCCCTGCACCTTCTTCGCCATGGCTTTTATGCTTCCAAGGAAGCCCTCATCCCTGAGAAGCAGGACGTATGCCTCTCAGAGAACTGCAATTAGATCTCCCAACACGGAATCATGCTAGCACCATGGGCAGCGACCCACTTCGCCTGCACGGCCCTGACGACCAGAGGCGCCCTGCCGGCTACTCCATGACGACCGATGAGCTGGGGACGGCCGCCGCAAGTTCTCAAACTGCTGAGCTTCATAGCCGTAATAGGTTACCTAACGAGAATTGAAATCCACTGCTACACACGAAATTGCGTAGAAGAGTTCGCTCCGAACACGGAAGCAGGCTAGCCGAGGCTACGAGACCGATAAGTGCTGCGCAGGTTTATATGTTTAGATATTACAATTGGAAAATAATAAATTAAACAATCGCACGGGCGGAAAGGATAAACTGTAAGATTGAATTGTGTGCAGATCGGCCTGAATGTAAGGCGCTGAAATGTCCGTTGTTTCTGACTGAATACTTCGTGGCTTATAATGTTACATCTTAATGCAGTCACGCGAGATTGTGCTCGCAGATGGAAGTTATAGTCACTTGTGAGATCCGTTGCAGTGACTGCTGTTTACCTGCTATGCAGAGTACTCACATTTTTACAATGCTCACGAGCACGCTTGCGAAGCCACAGCAGCAGCACGGAAGCCCCGACCCTTGGGTCAGCTTGGGTCTGTCTGTATCTACCCCATACGTGCGTGTCGCGACTCAATATGACATGTATTCTGAAGCCTCTTGAATCGCTCAAATCAGCTGCAACATGTACCTAGACCGTCCATACCCAGGACATATAACCGTCCGACCCTAAGATAGAGTGGTTCAATCGAGGAGGCGGATATTGACTGCTTTGAAGCATATAATTAGTGCACAAACCACTCTGTAACATCATCCTACCTAACAAGTAAAGACCAGGCTCAAGCATCTACCCCATCGATCGCCATGCACGCCTGCATTTCTCGGCACCTCGGACCTCCTGCTGCAATTCACCGGGTTACGGCCGTAATGTACTTCCTTACTACCCAGCCCTGGCTGTCTAGGTGAGCAATTTCATATGGTAAGCCGGGCTGCACAAAACATCGCGCTCGTCCAGTGCAGTGTACGAGCAGCTCTTGTGAGCCTCGCCCGCTTCGGCTCCCAGCCCTGGAAATCTACGGAGTGTCCGTCAAGTCAATCACGTTGCTGGTCACGTCGTCTCCTCCACCAGGCGTCCCGGTGCTGTCCGCTGTAACGAAGGACACGTCATCTACATCGAACGCGGCGTGGTCCCGGCGCTGACGGCACGGCGTGCTTCCAGTGGAGGCGTCCGAGCCGCTGGACCTTGCGGTATCGCCGCCTAACCGTTGGGGCTCACCTCCGGCGCCTACGGACCCGCCAGCCCCACGGCTTCCGCCCAACGTGTCACCTCCGCGGCCAGCCAGAACGCCGGGTGTCCCGCTTTGATGCTTTTCGTGTTGCTTACTCAGCTCCATCGTCCCTGGGGGCGACGTCGACGGCGATCGGCGCTGTTGTTCCTGTGGCTGCTCTGAACGCGCTGCCGGGTTCGACCCCAAGGCGCTCCCGCTGCTGCCGCCTCCGCCTGATGAGCGGAACATAATGCCCGCACCGAAGCCGCCCGGCCTAACCGCGGGCCTTCCGACCTGCGGCTGCTTAGGTGCTGGCTCAGGCGGCACCGCCCCGACAGAGCCCGCCAGCATGGTGGTTGGCATCCTGTGAGCATCCACATTTGAAGCCCCCGCGTTCTGTCCATCGCTGCCAGCAACCCCATTGTTGCGAGCAGCCACGGCGCCGCCACCAGGTCCACCACCGCCGCTTTGGCTAGCGCCAGGCGCGCCCCCACCGCTTGCTGTGCTGCCATTGGCAAAATCGGCGCCATCCTCCAGTGCATTAAGCACGGCAACAGCCTCGTCGTATTGATTTTGTAGGACCGCCAGGCTGGCCATCATCTGTGAAGCGAGGCATGCATCACATTACTCATCCCGGCGTGTTGAATATGGACAGGGCCCCAACGTACGCTTAAACCGAGTCATTCACACGACACATCTATGTCAGCAACTAGGTTAAGCCTGGCACTCTACGTGTAGCATGTTTACTTGTTCGGGCTTTGCTCACCTTCGCGCCCCCGTCTGGCAACTTTGCACTCATGCCCGTGGCGATGGTCCTCTTCGTGTGGCTTACGCGGGTCGCCAGTTCCTCGACCTTTCGCCGCGCCTGATCGACTTCAGCCTGGTGCTTTGTGCTGGCCACGTTTCCATTAATGCGCAGACCTGTTCCCAGCATGTTGGTCAGCGCATCTACGCCGACTGCAGGCAAGGATAACGCGTCGGGGCACTCCGTAAATTCTGTGTGGAGCCAGGTACTACAAGCGATTATAGCACATGTTCGTTAGCTAGTACCGATGGCGTCTCAGCACAACTGTCTGTGTTGAGGAAAACAAGTGACACACGAGGACACGCCCTAATAAGAGTGACTGAAGATGGCGTGCAATAATGGATTCACCAGGCCACATGCAAGCCTCAATTGAGGTCACCAACGCATTGCTGGCCTAATAATTCGCAATGTATCTTGCGTGTCTGATGGGAATATCTCACGCATGCGCCTCGGTTTTACCTATGGCGTTGGGGTATGCACCCAAGGACTTACCAGGCCCGGAACGCGACATTTGGCTCAGGATAGCCGCCCCCTCCTGTGCGGTGCGCGCCTGCTCCTGTGGGCGTTGGGTGAAGAGCAGGTTGTGGTCGTGGATGCCTGCGGGCAACGAAGAGGCGGGCGACATTAGCGGCATGGCCAGATTGCGGGTAGTGGGGCTCGATCCAGCGATACGGGCAGCGGCACAAAATCGCACCGGCAACGTTCTCCATGCGCAGAACCTGCTCCAGGTGCCGCTGCAGCCCCTCAGTCGCGGTCCGCTGATGCGAGTGCATCTCGTTGAGCTTCAGCTGCGTCTCGCTCTGCTGCAGCCCCTCCGGCGTCACAGCGAAAAGGTCCCGGAGGTCGGTCTGGCTGAAATACCTACAGAATCAGGATTGACATTGCAACGTGTTAAAGGAGTTTTAGGTAATAGTCACGTCAGGCCGTCCGCAGATGGATCGTAACAGGCGCTCAAATGCTTACCCACCCGGTCTCATGATCAACGTCACGTTCGATCAATATGTGCGGTTGGCGCACACACGCAGCGACTGCAACCGCAAGTCCGCGGGACCAAATCTGCCTACTTGACTGCTAGCATCTAAATCGGTCACTCGCATGCAGACCAGCACAAACCTCTGCGCCCCTTCCTGACAACCAGAATGTAATCCTAATACAGACGCGGATTGTACCTGAACTGAATGCCCTCCTCGGTGCCCGTCTTGGACAGTCCGCCCTTGAAGACCTGCTTCCGATAGATCTTCTCCTCCACGGTTCCGCAGGTAATCAAACGGTACACCACCACATCGCGAGTCTGGCCCATGCGGTATGCGCGGTCCACGCTCTGGATGGACAATCGAGGCATGGCGTGTGTAAGGGCACCCGCAGCAAAGTGTTTGCACTCTCCTGCACCCGATGCCAATCGAAGGCTTGCAGTTTCAGAGAGCGCATCAGTGACACTTCGTACCTGGTTGTCAACCGACGGGTTCCACGCGGGATCCACGATGATCACCCGATCGGCGGCTGTCAGGGTCAGACCCAAACCGCCCACCTGGTACATGGTGAGAGGCATTCAGAAACCGTAAGGAGGCACAGTCATAAGACCCAAGCATTGTGGCTTGTTGCAGTACGCCGCGGCAGGGCAAGTATAGTGAATGGCCGTGAATACACAATAACACAGTATACGGAAACAGTTCACGTACGCAGTGTTCTTGTGTGTTTGCAGCTATTCAATATACTTGCAATATAGTTGCCGTATACAAAATACGCATGTGCCCAACGACAAACAACAATACGTGTTGGCACGTTTCGGAAGCTTAGCACTATACGTCAAGGCCACATGTGGTGCCTGTCATGGGCGCCTGTCATGAGTGCACGGCCTCAAATCCTACGCTCTTCTGAGGCACTGCAAATGTTGGGCGCACCTGGGAGGTAAGCAGGAACACGGGGATGTCGTCGTTGTCCTGAAAGCGCTGCACGTGCGCGTGCCGCTCCTCGGCACTGACGATGTCACCATCGATGCGGCAGTACGCCAGCTTCATGGCTTTGACGCCAGCCTGACGGCATCCGGGTGTTCAGTTCGCCATCATATTTGCTCTCAACAGAACACTCTCGTGGGGTCACCGCCCAGTCGTGCCCCTCAACGGCATACACCATCCTGGTATGGTGTTATGTTAGCTTAACGATGTGCCGAAATATTGCGCAATGTGCACGAGCCCTTCTACCATTTTATGCGTATGATTATTTACGTCAAGGGCCTGGGGAACACCCATGTACCAGCTTTCCCTTGTACCCACTTACCTCCAGGATGCTGAGCATGACCTTGGACTGGCTGAAAATTAGCGTCCGGTGACCCTCCGAGTGCAACTGCTCCAGAAGCGCAAGTACGAACACCGACTTGCAGGACGCCTCCGCGCCACGCTGCTCCAGCTCGCGCGTCAGCTCGCTGTCTATGGTAGCGCCATCGCTCAGCCAATCGGCCGGCAGTTCCTTGGCTGCAGTGCCTGCGCCTGCGATGCCCTCGTCCTCACTGATGCTGACACCCTCGCTGCTGTCGTCGCTGCCGTCCTCAAGGTCCTCGTCCGAATCGGCAATGAAATCGTCCGAATCACGCCGCCGGCCGCCTTTACGTGCACCGCTGCCATTCTTGGCCCACCTGGAGCAGGGCGCCCATGAAAGTACTCACGGGTGAGAACCTTATTGCGGGTATCTTGGGTTGCATCGCCGACACTATCGCGCTCCACGCGCTACCGGAGGAGACAACATCAAACGGCACACCAACCATCCAGGATTGCAGGCAGATGCTTCAAGTTCAATCCACGCTAGAAGCAAGCACAAGACGATGACTTGCCTGTGTGCTGCTGTGATGACGCTGGTTGCGGCGCGCTTGGACAGCAGCGCGGGGTGGTCACAGATCTTTTTCAGGACCGTGATGGCCGCCAGGGGAGAGGCTTTCTCGTTGAGCACCATCCGCACGCTGTCACTGTGCAGGAACGTTGTGTAGATTTTGCGCTGCATCATGGTCAGGCGTAGCCACACCACCATGTCGTTCTTGCGCGGCAGACCCTGAGCGCGTTGACCAATGGACGGCGCTTCAGCAGAGGTGCTTGCAGCAGAGGTACTCGGCCCTGTGGTTTTCCCGAGGGCAAGCAGCGGGACGGTGCAGCTTAGGGGCCAGAATGCAAGCAATGTTTGATATTACACAATAACGCAGATGGACCTATGTCGAGGTGGGATAAGGAACGAATGGAATGGACGACTGCCAAGTCGTCGGTTGTGCCCCAACACGGGGCCCAATTTCCCTTGCGAAATTAAGGGCCAGCCCAGGGAATCGCCAGGCGAGCCCAAGGCCAAGCACGCGCATCTGTGTTTACCGGCGCCTCCGATCGGTCCTCCTCACCACTTTCTGCCGATGCGCCGTTAGCGCTGCTGTTGTCGGGCAGGACGTCCTTCTTCTCACGGCGCAGAAAGAAAGGCTCGACTCGCTGGCGTAGCTCAGCAGCGATGGCTGCGCCAGTCTGACGCTCCCTGGAGGAAGCATCCTTGTCCAGGCCCTTGGTGATGGGCCGCTCGTAGTTCCTGGATGTCCAACACATAGAAACAGGGGGAGCCGTCGTTTGTACCCCGTGTTAGGCTTCGTTCGCCCGTGCAGGCGCCCACGGGCCGCCGAATGGACAGGAAGCCACAGAAAACACACAGCGCATGCCTTAAATGCAATCAAGGGGATACAGGAATACAGGGATCTTCGTACTCGTGGCACAGCAAAGACTGCGCAGCGGCACGTTTTGGGCTCACGTCTTGAATGTCTTGGCGTCGCCGAGCAGGCCTTTCGTTGTGAAGTCGAACAGGCTGTGCATCTCCATCAGGTTGTTCTGGATGGGCGTGCCACTGATGATGATGCGCATGCGCGCCGGCAGCCGGAGCAGCTGCTCGACCAGTTTCATCTTCGGGTTCTGTGGTAAGTGGGGTGGGGAGAGGCAACCAGTGGAGTTACCTGGCTGAAGTTACCACGAGGATGGAGGTCATAATGACTGCAGGGGAGAACATTATCTTCGAACCCAGATATCGCAGAGCTCGTGAATCGACCATGCAGAGTGCAATGACTTATGTGTATAGGCGACGCTGGCAATCCTGTAACCGAGTCAGAATGTACACTAAACCAGCAAGTGAACTGCAGCTGATGGCATGCAGAGTAATGCATGCTGATGAGGTCTGCCAGTACGGACCTTAATCTTGTGACCCTCGTCCAGTAGCATAAGGTCCCAGGTGAACCCGTCCCCCGAGCTGCTGTGCGCCGGTCCTGCGAGCTGCTGCGCATTGTGCTGTACCATGCCGTACGTGGTCACGATAATGCCGCGCCCGTTGACCACGCTCCGAAGGGACGCCGCACGTTCGGACTCCGAGGTTCCAAAAAACTCGCGCGTCAGGGTCCGAAGGCCACACACGGTCAGCTCCTTGATCCAGTGCGGCAGCAGCGTTTTCGGTGCGATGATGAGGGCACGGCGCACCAGCCGGCTGCTGAACAGGCCCGCGAGGAAGGCTGCGCACTGCATGGTCTTGCCCAGCCCCTGCAACGAATTTCACAGCCTGATCACGATCCCGAGGAGGCCAAGCACATTATCCCATGAGCTAACCTAACGGCCAGACGTGCTGGCCAAGAATCGCTAGCCTCTCCCAGTAGCTTGCCTCTCTTCAGTCCATGTGAAGTACCCCAAAACGCATCGGGAGCCGCCATCAGTTTTGACAAGTAGTCATCAGTTTTGGCAAATACAGGTGGGATACTCACCATGTCGTCGCCAAGTATTCCGCCACGCTGCATATCAAAGAGGCTCCAAAGCCACTTTATACCCTGTACTTGATGCGGGAAGAGCTTTTGGGAAATCGCCGCGGCCAGCACGTACTTGTTTCGCTCTCCCAGCGCGAGCGCCCCGGGCTCGGGTGTGGACGGTCCCGAAGGGCCGGCCGCCTCGACCGTAGCCTCCACTGAAGGGGCCAGCCGCTCAAAGAACGGCTCAGGGTCGCCATCACTTTCGTAGTCTTCGTCATCGCTCGTTTCCACAGCAGCAGCGGCTGCGCATGCCGCGGCAGCATGGCAGCTGTTGGTGCTGGCCTGCGGCTGAGCTTGAGCAGAATCCGGCGAGCGTGAACCCAGTCCTAACGACGCTATGCCGTCCAGCACATCATTAACCAAAGCCGAAGGACGTTGCTGGTTTGCCGCGCTGGAACGGCCTTGAACGAGACGCCTTCGCGGGACGGGGCAGATCGCTGGCTTCTCCTCATCACCAGAGCTGCTGAAGTCCTCAAGGTCCTCTTCACTCTCGCTTCTCGGAAGCCGCTGAGCACTCGCAAGAAGCAGCGCTGAGTGCTTCTCTGTTAGCATTTCCCGAGCCTTCCCACTCTCGCCACGCCCATCTGCTGCCCTGGTGGACAGAGCGTTGGATTGGATTTCCTTAAGCATCGCAAAGGACTACTGGCGGAGCGTGACTGCAAGGTAGGTTTGCCGAAAACGCATTTCCGGACGGCATACAGATAAATCCTTGGGCGTCAGACGCAGAGTAGGATATAATTCGAATACATCATATTTATTGCGGCTTGAAGGGAAACAAGGTAGGTTACCGCCGGAATTTAAGGTTTCAATTCAATCCAAGGAACCTGTACGATACGCTTCGGTGGGCACCGGCAGGATCAGGGCAGGCCCTGGTTAGGATGCAAGCTCATTGCAAAATTGCGTTGCAGGGTTTCCGACTGCCAACCTGCCCAGTTTTATGACACACCGACGAGCATTCGCCTTCCTTTGATGACGAACATCTCCCAGCCTGTCTTCAAGTCGTAAAATATTCAACGTTCAACTGTGCGTCCCCGTGCAATTAGCCATGGAGCGGGTATTTTGTCTTCCAGAAACTCTTGCACAGCACGGTATGGCATGGTACAGCCATGCCAGGGGAGAACCCTGAGCCATACCCACCTACCCACAACTCCGGAAGCGGAGTCGACGGCAGCGTCAATCGGAGTAATTCCGACAAACGTAGAGAGATTTGCAGCAGTTCATGGTAATTCATAGGAATAAACATGGTCCATGTTGACCCCTTCGATGATGTAAGGACGTGTAAGGACAGGTCATGAAAAGTAGGTGCTGACAGGTGAGATCCTGTGAGATCTGTTGAGGCGGTCGTGGAGTGTCTCGAAGGGTCACGAAAGGTCAGAGCAGAAATTGCGTCAGGCAGCCAGAGATTGGTTGGCTTCGACGTTATTGAAGCTCGGTTTTGACGGTCACATCATGGATCTGTTTGGATGTTCGGAACCGTTTGGATCAACAGCTTCCGCCTTATATCAATGCTGCCTCACTCCCACCTGGCAGCGCGAAGCTTGACCGGCTTGACTAAAGCAGCGCTCCGAAGATTTACTTCAGCACGACCGTTTCGGGCGAAACCGGTGGGCAACTTCTTTCGGCGTTGGTATACGTCAGCTGGCATCGATTCCCTCCGTCGACTGCACAACGGCGGCTCTCGTACCAGCATGCATTATAGATCAAGCCAATTGCGATGAACTCAACTTGGGTCGATTACTGTTTACAGATACAAGCATATAAGCCGACAATCTGTCGCATTTTAACAAAAAAAATCCTGTAGCGCGCTGCCATACCTGCATGCCTTTGCATTCAAGCATCATTGAAACCCGCAGGAAAACCTGGATTTTGTAGCACTCAGAACCGACTCGCACTGTAAATACCGAAAACGTTCATACAGCGGCTTGTGGCGCCTCGATTTCACAAGGGCACGCAACGCCCATTACGCAGCCAATGAATCCTTCAGCAAGTAGTTTTGAGGAATGGTACAGCCGAGCGCGTGAACAGCCGGACAACTCTCAATGCAGAAAACCCCCGCTGGTACACAAAATTAGAGGGGTCTTACATCGACGCAATGTCAACCACCAACCAAGCTCTTATCCAGCGAAAACATTGTTGCGCTTGCCACGGTGGTGTGCGTTATGCATACAGTTATGCGTGTTCCATACGGAGATGCCTTCACAGGAACTTGACATCAGTCAATTCCACCTCCTTGCTCGCCTCATCGAAAGGAACCTGGAGAGGGACAACTTGCCTAGATTAGCGGGCAGCTGCTGTTTGCCAATGTGCGCAAATTGGCGTGAAGGCTTCAACGTGAAGCCAGGCACTTCAGAGACATACCTCCAGGATGCGGTCCTTCCCAGCTTCCCATATGTACTGTCCGTCTGGCTTGCTGCAGAGTACAACAACAGGCATACAAAGTAAAGCCGCAGGGGAGAGCTAGAACCGGACCTGCTTTCGTGCGTGCATGACAAGCAGCAAATATTGAGGGCAGTACACTACACACGCCCTTGGCAAATCAGGCCGTTTCAACCTTACCGTAGGACTGCCTTGAAAACGAAGGTACCAGGCCGGATCTTAGCCTCGTAGGTCCATACATCGCCGTTGCCCCATGACATATAGGGAGCAACCTCGGGGAGCATAGTTCCCAGTTCAGGGCATTTGCCAACGAGCTTCCAGGCCTCACCAAGACCCACTTGCTGCTTAAGGACAAATTTGACCTGCAGCCGTGTCACAGGTGCGCACGACGGAGGTTATGTAGGCCAAACGCGGTCATGGCCAACGGACGGTGAACGTGCGACGACGCTTGCCTTCGTGCGGCTGGCGACCTCTTGCTCCTCCAGCTGAATCATTGCCTTGGCACGAGCCTCCAGGCGCTTATTGAGGGCC
This sequence comes from Yamagishiella unicocca, assembly GCA_003116995.1. Taxonomy (NCBI): domain Eukaryota; kingdom Viridiplantae; phylum Chlorophyta; class Chlorophyceae; order Chlamydomonadales; family Volvocaceae; genus Yamagishiella; species Yamagishiella unicocca. The sequence goes on along the minus strand of BDSL01000111.1, from coordinate 147,569 downwards.
GCCACATCGAGCTCGACAGGCAGCTGCAAGGGTGACAAAGCGTTCAATTAACAGTCCCTAGAACCTACGACGCCCGGAGAAGGCTCACCTCGCTGATGGCTTGCGCTTGGCGAGTTGTTGTGACAACTTGAGCCGGAGCTGCGAGGGGTCCGATGCAAAGCAGGAAAGACCCAAAAGCAACAGTCAGCGCAATCATGCTATGATCGCTCGCTCAAACGCTTGTCAAGCGCGCAGGCGCGGAACGAACGCACCAGAGGCATAGCATCGGATAGAGATGCGCCTGGAGGCCGGGGCGCGCAGGCCGACAGCACGTTGCTGCTGGACCAGCATTTTTCAGTATGGCAGTTGGAAGGACTCAAGCAAACCGCAGGATGACCGCGGCCCGCGTCACCCGGTGTACAATTGCAACCAGTGAATTATCTACATTGTGTTGGAAAGGAAGCTCTTATAGGTACTTGTGTACGAGCATACGGCAACACCAGGAACTGTTTCCCGATAGACTCCACTCGACAGCCTGATACGTTGAAACATCCTATTTGATTGGGGGTATTGAACCGCTCCCTCAATTTGTGACCCACTTCGAATAGTGTCAGCCTACTAAACCCCAGCATTGCACGAGAAGATTTCCCACCATGGGCAGGACAAGTGAGTACACTATATACTTGCTATTAAATCTTGGGAAGCCGGCTGGAATGTAGCAACGCCAAGAGCCAATAGACCGAGACCATGCCGTTGCAGAAGCGAAAGCCAGATCAAAGAAGTCAGAGTTTGACGACTTCTTCAACAAGAAGGAAGAAAAAGATGGCGGCTGGGTGTCAGGAGTATCGGCGATGGCTTTGGATGGAGAGGTTCCAGCGCCGGCGGTGCCGCTGACGGCGGCTGGGGAAACCGCAGGTGCGGCGGCACGCGGCGGCGCTTACGATATAGCAGGGGGATGCCAGCCACGGTTTTATACACGCCGTTGCGCGGGGGAATGTATCTAGTAGCTGGTGGTGTTCTTTTGGGTCCAGCACTGGTACTGGTACCCGGCCTAAGTCCCACCCAACGCACTGTGCACGGCGGCGGTGTATATCCGCTCCCTAGCTGCAAGCCTGGCATCCCCACACCATGCCAACATCTGGCTAGGACAGGGAGGGTCTGAACGGCATGTTAGAGCGGACCATAGCCAACCTGTGGCCTGCTGCCCTCGTATCCGCTGACTGCAGACATGGAAGTCGGAGATGCGCCACGGCCCAAAGCCACGAAGGGAACCTCGCTGGGCGTCCAAAAGTTGAACATGTAAGCTGTTTTACCGCCACGATTCGCGTGCGGTGTCTCGCGACTCACAATGCAACTAGCTTCATTTGCAGTCGCGCCGCTGCTCTAACTTTCGCGGGCTGGGTCCGCAGTGCTGCGCACGGTGCACGATGCGTGGCCGCACGCAATCGTTTGGCGCCTATTATTCGCCGCAAGCGCAGTGCTACACGCCCCAAACGCAGTGCGCTGCCATGGTGACACACATGTTCCCTTCACTGTGTGTACGCTGTCCATGCGTTAACGCGTCATAACGCATGTGTACAGTCAACTCCTGCACGGTGTACAGTCAACTCCTGCACGCAAAGTATATTGGCGGCGGTGCACCGCCTACCCTTGTGAAGGCTCCGGAAGCTTCCATGGGCTATCTTAAGTACTATGTAGGGGACATACCTCGGTCGAACACCGGCAAGTCCCTTCGAGTGCCTTCCTTATCATACTTTGCCTGAGCTGGCATGTCAGCGCTGCCCTCAACCCATGCCGCCACGCGTACAGGAAAGCTGTAAGAGGGCAACGGACGAAGGCGCAGAAGCAGAGGAAATCAAAGAAGGCCGAGCATGTACGTTCGGAATATCTTCGTGCGTTCGGGTACAACTTAAGGACGCTCTGTCCTCACTGTGTTGGCGGATATCGATGCGTGCGGTGTCTCCATGCTGACGTGATCGGATCGCAAGTGAACTTGCTCCGTGAGGTTTTGGTACCAGCGTCGAGTTTAGCATGTCCTAGTAAGCACGTCCTATCAAGCATGCTCTATATAGCTTCACCCTATGCTCTACATGGTGGCTATACAGTGTGCGTGAGGTATTGTTAAAGGACTGTTGAGCATGCCGGCGCGGCCATCAGGCGTGCCAACGTGAACCTCCGGACGCACCCGGGTACGTTTCATCCGTCAACCTGCACTTAACGGCTGTGGCCCTGCAATTTCCTTGCAGGCAACTGCACGCGCCGATAAGACCGTGGTGCGCATCGGCGCTATGACGGCACACAAGCAAAAGAAGAGTAGCCTCAAGACCATTTACTAGAGCAGGACATCCAGACTAGCTAGAGATCTAGCCGCGGGGTGATGTGTGTGCGTGTGTGGTACATAGGATGTAGGGTGTATTGCAAGAGACCAAGTAAGGATCGCATGGCGCCGTGGCGCTGCTGTGGGCATTGAGTGTCGTAGATTGTTATATACTCGTGCGTCGGTTGTGCAACCCCGTGTCGCGACCCATAAACAACACGAAAGAACACGCGTCTCTTGCTTGACAATGATGTCGTCGTACGTCGACAGTTATGATTTACTGGTCGCGCTGTGCGTGCATGTATCGCGTTATGGCCGCGGGCCGAACTCGCGGAGGGTTGCCCCGAGGATTCTTGGGGCGCGCAGCCGCCATCTTTGCATGGAGAAACCAGGGGATATTCTGACCATCCACTTACCTGTGACATGTTCTGATGGTGTCGATGCGCAAATACTATCTACTACTGCTATGCTTGGATAAGGCTTGCGAGAAAGCGACTGTCTATGCGCCAATGCCGGAGCACCTCGTACGGCATAGGACGAGAACTGAGGACTCAACTCACAACTCTTACGCGGGACCTCAGCCTGCACTGAAAGGTTACCTTGCAACTTTACTTACAGAAAATAATATCAACAGAAACTGGTATCATAAGTTCCATTCCTCAAGAACGCAGTGACGCTGCATCCGCTTCTAAGTTTCACTGTCACTTGGCTCGGGCCGTCGCGGCCATCGGGGCCGTCGCGGCTCAATGTGTACACCGCAATCTGTAGTATAGCAGCCTTGCTTATTCCTTTTCTTCGGCTTCGCAAAAATGAGCGACCTACTGAGGACGTGGCTCACGGAGGAGCTTGGGTTGCCGATATCAGACAATATAGAGCGGGTATGTACCTTGCATACGAATGCTTTTGACAACATCGGCAGGGACAGCAAAAAACTGGGCATGCTTCGCAGGACTTCGCTTCTGGGTTCTTGTTTGGGCAGCTCCTCAGCAAGTACAACCTTCAGCCGGATGTGGAGCGTTTCGATTCGAAGAAAATGCCGGACTCAATGATAAACAATTACACCCGGCTTCAGGTGCGGACAGCATGTGAGCGTGCCGCGCACGGCAGCTGCAGTTCCTAACGTATGCCTGTCTGTTCTTGCAGCCCACATTCAGAAAGCTGGGTGTGACCCTGGATACGCGAGTTGTCAATATGCTTATTCGTGAAGAGGCTGGCGTAGCGGCGCGCCTGCTGTACTCCATTAAGCAAAACGTCAACAGCATCAACAAAACCCTGACGGTGAGGAATGGCGCTCATGGTAAACGTAGGGACCTGCGCCGTACTCCATGTTGCTCACCTGGTGGGCGGGGATATCGTGCCGGGGTCCTGTGCAGAAGTTTGAGCACACCGGAAGCCTCGGCAGGACCTTGGGCGCATCGGTCAGCCCCTCCCGGGCGCTTCTGGAGGCCCAAAAGCACAATACTAGCAAGGAGAAATACGAGATGAGCGCGCACAGGTATGCTCTTGGGTTGAAGGGCAGGGAGTGCTGGCCAAACCCGGCCCGACAAGTACTTGTACCTCAATTGCTCCATGGTTTCATGGTGGGAGTAGGTTGTACTGCTTGAGCACGGCTGAGGGGGGGTGCTTGCACGCGCCAGCGAAAGTACACGTGCCTAAGAGCTGAGTATAAACGCCTGTCTACGGACTAACACACCCGCAGCTCAGCGCTCGGCTCACGCACACCTGCGCATGAGGTTCTAGTTGTTGCGGCTTTGTATGCGCGACGCCGGTCGTGCTTCCATCTGTACGGCTCCTAGGGAAATTGGTTCGACTGGACGGACCTCCACTGCTGCTCGTCACCCACTCCAGGCAATTCGAGGACCTGCTGCGTCTCCAGGCCGCCAACCCCAACGTGGTAATGGAGAACATCCACCTATCTAAATTTGCGGACGAGGGCCTGCGGCAGCAGCGCGATGCGCTGGCAGCGCTGCTGCGCGAGCGTGCGCAGCACACGGCACAGCATGATACCTTCCGGGCTGGCCAGATGGATAAGCTGAGCAGCGCCCGCGGCGATAAGACGCAGAAGCTGGCGAGGGACGATGCAGTGCACGCGGCCCTGCTGAAACGCAAGGTTGGTACGGCGGGCGGCGGGCTGGGTGTGAGCGCGGGGCGAGGGTTAGTTATGCAGCGCACACCGCTACGAGCCGCCATGGGTGTTTCCTTACTAGGGGCGGTGGTGCAGCACGCCGCGTGTTGGCTACACCGCTCTGGGAGACGTGAAACTGAATACGCATTCGATCACGCGCGGAAAAGGCCAGCCGGATGCCGGGGTGCCAGCTGTGGCAGTTCGCCGATAGCAGACATGGGTTTCGAGTTATCTGGCTGACAAACAGAATGGTGCATAGAGGTCGCCGGTTCAGAAGGGAGATCACAGCGCCACCAGTTGCGTTGGTTGTAGTATGAGGTGGGCATCAACGTCGAGTAGCGCACCCGGCGACCAGCGGCGTGGCCAATAGCACCGTGCGCGGCGTCGCCATCCCCTCTGAAGCGGCTGCATTGTCGCCGTCCGGGCAGGAGGAGATGGAGCGCGAGGAGTTGCGCGTGGAGCTGGCTCTGAGCGAAAAGGCGCGGAGGAGGAAGCTGGAGGAGCTGCATCACTCGGCGCTGGATGTGCATGGCGGCATCGATGCGTTCGAAATCAACATGAAGCGGCTCGTGCGGGGCGACCAAGGGGAAGGCAAGTGGCGCAAGGGACACGTGTGTGTGTAAGGGGTGGGGCAGCGACGAGATCTGGCGGTTGCCCCTCAGGGGGGAAATGCCCTGATGGAATTGCGCGACTGTAAAGCGGACGATGCTGACTGCCCCAGTGATATACGGTAACCGCGGCAAGCCCTCCATTGGATTTGTCCGCACTGACGCGCTCCCGCGCGCAACCGGCCTCCAGTCCTGTGAAGCGCCCATGTCCTTGCCTCTCGTCGTTTGTGGGGGTCAGGCGAGGAGGTGCTCGCGCCGCCGGCTGGCAAGACCCCCCTGGAGCACATGGAGATGATGAGGAGCCGCGCTGCCGCCACCGCCAAGCTGCTGGAGGACACTGCGGCGTACATGCGCGGGGTGAAGGACGCGAGGGCGGACGACATCGCGTCCAAACGCGAACGCGAGGTGCGTCGCTGCCGGTGCTTGTGAAGCCCGATTGCGATGCGGGGGCGGCCTCAATTGAGGTCCTCCTCTGAGGCAGTATGCATGGCGCATGTACTCAGTCGTCTCGCCGCCTGGCCTCGCGCAGTGCGGTTCTCTACCTGTCTTTCGGCCCACCTTGTCGCCGCCCAACCCCACAGGCCCGGCGGCGCAAGATGGTGGTGGAGCAGCAGGCTGCCGCCGCCACTGCGGAGCGGAAGGCGCAGATGGACGCGCTGGTCACCGCGCTGCAGATGCAGAGCAGCGAGGAGCAGCGGCTGGCAGCCCGGCTGTGGCAGGTGGGTGGAGGGGAGGGGAGGATTTGCCGCGGCCGGGGGTGGCTTTAGAGAACGGCAAGGCAGCTAATCCGTGGTAGCACCACGAGGTCGTGTTTGATATGCACCATGCACGGTGCACGTCTCATGTGGCCTGGACTTGTGCCGAGCTGCCAGTCCATTGGGTCTGACGGGTACCCCTGCTGCGGCGTTGCGTTGGCTGCAGGTGAGCCAAGAGAAGGAGGTGATGCGGGAGAACCGGCTGCTGCGGGAGCGGCAGTACGCGGAGCGGCGGGAGCGGGACTGGGAGGAGACCCTGCGGCGCGAGGTGGAGATGCACCGGTGAGCGAGCGCCGGGACTTGGGCTGGGGAGGGAAATGGGGCGAGGGAGGGACCAGGGAGGGGCCAGGGAGGGACCAGGGAGAGGCCAGGGAGAAGCCATTCACCCTCAAACAAGTTCCCTGGCAGCCCACCTGCAAGGGCAATGGACCAGAGCACTGATACTGCGTCGGTGAGGTACGCCAGCCTTTATATCGAGCCTTTATATTGAGCCTTTATATTGAGCCTTTATATTGAGCCTTTATATCGAGCCTTTATATCGAGCCTTTATATTGAGCCTTTATATTGACTCGTATATTGACTCGCCACACACGTACATAACGTCAGGTACGCTAGCCTTGCGGCGATTGTCTCTCGCCACAGAAACACTTAACACCGCCGCCCATGTTCCCGGCCTGTACCCTCTCGCCCAGGTCCATGCGCGAGGCGTACGAGGCGGAGGCGGCGCTGGAGATGGAGGCCTGGCGGGCCGCGCAGCAGGCTCGCGCCGACGCGAAGGCCGACAAGCACGCCGCCTTTGCCCGCGAGATGGCCTACCAGCTGGTGGGCCTCGCGGAGCGCGCCGCCGAGTACCGAGTCGCCACCGGCAACCTGGTGCCCCGCCGCGAGTGGCGCCAGTGGCTGGCCATGTTCACCTCCGGGGACCCGGAGCTCGGCCCGGCAGCGCCGCCTCAGGGAGCTGCCGCGGAGGCCGCGGAGGCGGAGGGGCGCGACGCGACGATGCGGCTGGGGCGGGCGCTGGTCGGGGACTACCTGGACTGCAGCGGCGACTGGGTGCGGGAGCAGGGACCTATCGGCCACGACGAGCTGTTGGGGCAGGTGCGTGGGTTGGAGGTTCCGGCTGGGGGCCGGCGGGGGCTCGTGGGCAGTAGGGGGCTGGGCTGCACCCGGGTTGGGTCGGTGGATGGGCGGCGGCGGTACGAATGCCGGTAAGGTGAGTGTGCTTGGCAATCACGTTACGGGCTGTAGGTACGGCACGAGGGCTGCAGCTAGGCATGGGCGCCTGTTTGACCAAACGGAGATGCCAGCACCACCTGAAACAGCCGTGCATGGCACCCCTTGCTTTCGGCCATGAGGGCCACGGGCTCACTGGCAGGTGCAGGTCCCCGGCCCGAGCGCAAACGCCCCCCTCCCCCTTTCACTACTCCCGCGGTGTAGGTTGTTGGCGAGCTGGCGGTCCTCTCCCGAGAGCCCGCGCCGCAGCCCGAGCTGCCCGCCATCGAGAGCCTGCCGCTGCGCCTGGCCGTCGTGGGCGCCCCCTTCTCCGGCAAGACCACCGTGGCTCAGGACCTGGCGCGTAAGAACCGCCTGCTGCTGCTGGACCCGGAGGCGCTGGTGGCGGACGCCATGGCGGCGGCCCAGGAGTACGAGGCCTCGGTGGCCGCGGCCGCGGCGGCCGCCGCGGCAGCGGCGGCTGCGCCGCCTGCGGCGCCAAGGTCAAGGCCAACGACGCCGACGCAGGCCGCTGCCGCTGGCGAGGGTGCCGCGGTGGTGGACGATGACGCCGACGCCGGGCCGCCGCTGCCGTCCGTCAAGGCGCAGCTCGGCGCACAGATTGCGGCGGCGCTGCAGGCGGGCGGCGACGTGCCCGACGAGGCGCTGGTGCGGCTGGTGGTGCAGGGCATGAAGGACGCCACCGAGTGGTCGCCGCCGGCTGCGGTGGACCCCAAGACTAAGGCCGGCAAGGCCGCCCCCAAGGCCGGCGCTGCAGGCAAGGCGGCGGCGGCGGCGGCGGTTCAGCCCGGCAACGAGGGCCGCGGCTTCGTGGTGGACGGCTTCCCGCGCACCGCCACGCAGGCGGTGCTGCTGGAGCACATGCTGACGGGGCTGGACCTGGACTCGGAGCAGTCGCTCATCGACGCCGCCAGCACCATCGCGCCGCCTCCGGCGGCGGCGCTGCCGCAGGTCGGGCGACCGCTGGTTTCGGGGCTTGACGCGGTGGTTGTGTGCGGCCTGGCCGACCCCGAGCTGGCCCTCAAGCGCGCGCTGGGACGCCGACTGGACCCCGACACCGGCCGGGTGTACCACCTGGAGTTCGACCCGCCGCCGGCCAACGACCCCGGCCTGTCGGCCCGGCTGCGTGAGGTCGCCGACAGCTCCAATGACGCCCAGCAGATCCAGCACCGCCTGGCCGCGCAGTCGGAGCTGGCGGGCGCGCTGGACGACTGGCTGCGGCGCTTCAGCCGGCTGCGCCGACCCATCGACGGCTCAGGGCCGCTGGGTGAGGTGCTGGCGTCGTCCAGCGACATCGCGGAGGGACTGCTGCGCGCCAAGGCCGCCGCAGCTAGCTGCCGCGCCGCCGCGGAGGCAGCGCATAAGGCCCGCGCGTCGGCGGAGCAGGCGCACGAGTTTGCTGAGCTGGCGCAGAGCGCCGCCGAGTCGGCGGCGCGGGAGCTGCTGTCGGCCAAGAAGGCGGAGATCCAGGCGACGGCGCTGCTGACGGGCGGCAAGAACCCCGACCCGGCGGCGACGGAGGTGCTCAAGGCGCAAGCTGCGGCCAAGTGCGCGGAGCAGCTCAAGGTGGCTCGCGGCGCCGTCACGGACGCAAACTCGCACGCGGAGCGCGCCGCGTCGTCAGCCGCCGCGGCGGCGGAGGCGGTGGACCGGGCGCACAAGTCGCTGGGTGACGCAGAGGTGTCTGCGCACGCCGAGACGGAGGCGGCGGCCGCCGCAACGGAGGCCGAGAAGGCGGCGCGTGGCGCGCAGGAGGCGGCCAACAAGGCCATGGCGGCGAAGGAGGCGGCGGCCGTCGCGGCAGCGGAGGCGGAGCGCCTGGCCGCAGCCACGGAGATCCCATCGGAGTCCAGTGTCGCCTTCCCGCGCCCGCAGACGAGCGCCGTCGACGTCGGTGCGCCGCCGCAGACCGCCGAGTCGGCGACCGGCGAGGCCAGCGTCGCGGGCCCAGTCGACGCAGTGCCGCAGCCGCCGCCGTTGCCGCGGGAGCTGGCCGGCAGCCTGCACGCCGAGTGGCAGACCCTGGAGCGGAGCTACCTGGACGGCCTGTCGCTGGGCTTCACGGGCCTGGCGGAGCAGCACGCGGGCGCGCAGCGCCATTTCGACGCCCTGCGGCAGAGCTTCCGCGACCTGCTGCAGCGGCCCGACGAGAAGCCGGCGCTGGTGGCCCGCTTCCTCACCGCCTTCAACGCGGTGGAGGCTGACCTGCGCGGGTCCAAGGAGTCGCGCGGCGAGCTGCTGCTGCGCTGCGAGGAGCTCCGAGACCAGCTGTGGGCGCTGTGCGACCGCAAGATGGAGGAGGCGGAGGCGCAGCGCGCCGCGGTGGCGGCAGACTCGTTCGTGGCGGACCACAGCTCCCTGCTGGCGCAGCAGTTCGTCGCGCTGGCGCAGGTGGAGGGCGACCGCTTCTCCGCGGCGCTCAACTTCCTGCGCAGCCACACGCACGCCAAGTGGGCGCCGCTGTTCGCGCCGCGGGAGCCGCCGCCGCTGCCCGACGTGGCCGCGCCCGACCTGCTGTCCGGCGGCGTGCCGCCGGAGCTGAAGGACAAGATCGACCCCAAGGCCAAGGCGGCTGTGGCGATGCCCGCGTGGGTGGCGCAGCTGGAGCAGCGCGCGCCGCCGCTGGCGCTGGCGTGCAAGTTGCTGATCGCGCTGGCCAAGACCACGTTGACTGCCTGGGAGCCCACACCGGACGACCCGAAGAAGGCCAAGAAGGAGGCGGTCGCCAAGCCGGCTGGCAAGGGCAAGGGCAAGGGCGGTGATGAGGACGCGGAGGCCGTGGTCGACCCGCGTGTGGCGGAGACGCTGACGCATGAGCTGCTGGAGGGTTGCGGCCGCGAGGTGGCGATCCTGGAGGCGCGACTGGCGCTGCTGGCGGACCGCTGCCTGGGCCAGATGGACGAGATCCACGCGCTGGCGACCGGCACCACCGCCAAGCTGGGCGACTGGGTGCGCGCACGCTACCGCGCCGAGTGCGCAGCAGTGGCTGCACTGGAGAAGGTGGGTTGGCGCGAGGGGGAGGGGGTTGGGGCTTGGGCGTGTGGCGGGCCGGGGGCCGGGTTGCGGGTCCTGAGGTGCACTGCGACACTAGGCTGCGTTGCACGGGGGGGGGGGGAATATAAGCCAAGGGCGATGAGGTTGATGGTCACAGGGTGTGTAAAAAGGTGTCCGCGCAATCCACGTCCGACAAACCAAGGGCGATGAGGATGGCGGGCGCAGGGGGACGAGCCGCTCGTGACGCGCGTGGGACTGCGTGCTGACCACACCCCTGGGTGTCGTTTCCCCTCCCTCGGCACCGCAGGTGTCCAAGGCCGCTGCAGCGGCTGGGGAGCAGCTGCCTCACGACCTGCGGCTGCAGGACGAGTACCTGCTGCTGGACGAGGGCGGTCTGCTGGTCGAGGCACCACCGCCGCTGCCCAGGCCCGAGCCGCGCGAGGTGCAGCCCCCCGGCGGGCTGCTGTCCACCAAGCAGCTGGGCGCCCTCACGGCTGCGTTCCTGTCGTCGGCGCCGGGCGGCTTCATGCGGCTGCAGGAGGCGGCGGAGATGGTGTGTCGCCTGGCGGCGGAGGGCGCGCTGCCGGAGGCATGGCGCGGCGCCAGTGTGGCGAGCATGCTGGGCGCGCTGCGGCTGTACGACCCGCTGTACAGTACTTATGTGGACTGGCGGGAGCTGGTTTCGCACCTGGTGGTCGCGGCGTTCCCGCTCATCGCCCGGTCAGACTGCGCGGAGATGGCCGACCAAGTCGACGTAAGTGGCTGTTGGGTGCTGGACGAGCGACGGGGTCGGATAGGATAGTGAGACGGCCAAGACGAACTTTACACTTGCCCGCTCCGCGCCTTACAACTGCTGCTGCCACCCGTCCCATCTTGCACCCGCCGGTGTGCTGTGTGTTCCTGCGCCCGCCTCCCTTGTCTTTCCGTCTCGTTGCACCCTCCTGCGGCCTGCCCCCCATCCCGACTGCCCCCTCTTCCTGCCCCTCACCCCGACTGTCCCCCTCCTCCTGCCCCTCCTGCCCCTCCTGCCGCGCCCCCCCGCAGATCTGTGCCGAGCTGGACAAGGACCACGACGGGCTGCTCAGCCAGGAGGAGTGGTCGGCGGCGGAGCTGTGGTTCCAGTACCGCGCAGCGCAGCCTGGCTCAGCCCCCACTGGCTCGCCACCAGTCCCCGAGGCCGGCGAGCCCTCGTCCGAGAGCCGCCGCGAGCTGAGCGAGCTGGAGTCCCACACCGGCTACACGCCGGGAGACGGCGAGAGCTGGCCGGACCCGGCAGCCGCCGCGCCCCCGAGCACCCCACCGGTTGATGACGGGCAGTACGACAGGTGCGCGGCAAGTCATGACGAGTTCGCGATTGCATTTTGTGCCGACGCGAAGTTCGGGTTGGGAGGGCGCCAACTCTCTACACGACCCGCGGAGAGCACTTCGCCGGGGCATGGGCGCACGTCTCGCACCTAGCCTGCGCGCCTGGAGCCCACCACACCACTGTGTATGACACCTCTCCTGCTTACCATTCCTGCTCTCCCCCTCCCCTCTGTCCCTCCTCCCGCAGCCCCGCGGCCCTCAAGCAGGTGCTGTGGGCGCTGTTCTCCTCGCCCGCGGCCGACGGTACCCCTCGCCTCGACTACCGCGCCTGCCTGCTGTACCTGTGCGCCGACCGGGACGCGTTCGCCGGAATCAAGAAGGCGTTCAGCGTCGCCACCGCCGACATCTCTTCCAACGCCCGCGCCAGCGCCGACCAGGTGTTCCGGATAGCGTACCCACTGGGAGCAGAGGGCGCCGCCGACCTCCACCGGTCGCCCTTCAGCAGCGAAGAGGTCATGGGTGTGGTCAAGGCGGTGTGGGAAAGCCGCAACGTGCGGCCCGGCACTGCGTCCGGCGCGAACAGCCGCACGGCGACACCGCCGGGCGGCGCGGCCCGTGCACCGGTGCTGACGGCGGCGCAGTTCGCTGCCGCCGCCGCCAACCCCACCGTCACGGCGGAGCAGCTCATGTACAGCGCAGCCGGCGAGCGGTTCGTGAAGCGGATGCTGGAGCGGTACGGCTGGAAGGACGCCTTTGTGGCCACACGGCTGTGAGGCGTGATGATGGAGGCACTGGGAGTGCGCTAGGGCCGTGAAGGCGCGTGCTGTGACCTTGATGGTGGTGGGTGCAACTGTGTGTTTAGGCGGCGCAGCTCTGCGCGGTGCTGGTCGGAGAAGGGCCCCCCCCCTGCGGCCGCTGTTTTCAGCGGGATAGAGCCAACCCAGGTGATTAGTGAGCATCACCTATTGACTTAGACCCAACTCTGGATGGCGGGGTTCTGGAGTAGTGTTGTCGTGATCTGCAACAGACCACCAGCGATGAAGCGCGGACGCAGGTTTGCGCAGCCGGGGGCGCATAGCTGCTGTTCAACGCGCAGGTACCGCATTGCCGAGGTCCAAGTTACCACAGTTGTTGCTCCAGACCACTGTTGTTGCTCCAACGTTTGTGGGCAGGATCCGATAGGGATTTTGGTCGCCACCTGGTATGCATCTGCACTGTTGGGGCGTACAATATGTGACAGGCGTATGGGCACAGCCGTATGGGACTGCTGAGGGCGACGTGAGTGGGTGGGTTGTGACTAGGAGGCCTCAGCAGGGGCTGACGCTGAAGGCAGAATGCCCCCGGGCATGAATAGCACAAGGCAGGTGCCGCATTACTAGCATGTCACCCTCCTGGCGGGTGCCTAGCTGCGGCTCGTTGGTGGCAGTTCCAAGTGGGGGCGCCGCAGGAAGTTCGCTGGGGTGAAGTGGTGGTGTCGAAGGTTGCGTACGGCTCCGTTGGCGTCTCGTGACGTGACTGCCATACTCTGCAGGATGCAAGCACTGCCATCTGGTGGCATGGAATCCTACCCACCACGAAATGAGGTGGCGGTAGAAGATGCGGTTGAGGTTGCCGCTATACCCTTTGTAACAATGTGGTGCAGGGGCCTGCGTGAGTATCGTGTGTGTGCGCTGCAAATGCAGCCTGGGCAAATCACCTTCCTGCACGGAAACACGCACGGTGCACACCGGCGCCCCAGGCAAGCTCGGCATGTGGAGCGTACGTCTTCATTGGTACGCCCAGCCTGGTGAAGTGCAGAACGCCACACACCCAATCGACCACATGCACCCTGAGCTCGCAAGGAAGTTCTGTGTCATGTGGGCCAGCAGCTTGTGTCCTGCCACACCAAGAAACATGCCCTTCCATGCTGTCTATGTTGTCCCGATCAATACCTGTCACCCTGCCGCCCTGCTATTTATCATGCCCTATCATGCCCTATCATGGACATGGAGTGTGGTTCGAAAATGTCATGGTGCATGCACAGCATAAATAAAAAAAGCACACTGAGGGTATGTATGCCATAGGTATGTGGCTTATGTCGTATGTATTTGTGCAAGGTAAATGGAGCCACGGAGGAGTGGGACGCCTCTCTAGTTGCATTAATTAGCCAGTGGGCCTCCTCTTTGGGCGGAATGTTAGATAGAAGCCAGGTACTGGTGCTGGAGAAGGTGCTTGAGCATGACCTTTCACCAGAACCAACACTGGATGACATCAAACTGGCTGAGGTAGCACTGTGGACGTACCTCAGCCCATTTCATTCCGCCCAAAGAGCAGGCCCACTAGCTAATTAACACCACTAGAGAAGTGTCCCACGCCTCCATGGCCGCAGTCGCAGTGAGATCATGTCCATCTTGCTGTTCTGCTCGTCCTGGCTGCTGGTGACAGTAGAGAGGGCCTTCTTCAGGGCCTCAACGTCATTTTCCAGCACCTTGACCTTGTTGGGCATCGCATTGCGCATGGCCTCTTCGACCTGTGCCGCAGCCATAGCCTGCTCCTGGTTCCGGGCAGGAGGCCGGGTTCTGGAGGCCGGCTTCCTGCCAGGAACCAGGAGCAGGCTACTGCTGCGGCGCAGGTCGAAGAGGCCATGCGCCATGCGATGCCCAACACACATCATTTTGAATATTATGAGCAGCGTTAGTTACTACTTGCTCCTGTTGGTGTTCTTCGACACCATCATCGCGTTCAGCGCGACGTTTATCAAGGCGACGCTTTGCGCGCATGAATTGTTTGAACAGCAGCATATCTGCCATCGATAATTTTGATGCCATGTAGGCAGGGTTGGCCTATCGACGCCCTTTATGTGAGGATCTACAACCTGAGTCTCGATACCAAATTGTAGTAAGCGTGCGGCAAGAAGTTCACCTTAACGGTAGGAAGCGTAGTCGAGTAGAAGGGTCCGTGACGAACGACGGCCAGGACCGATCGCATGCTATAAAGAACGGTGGCAGCGGAGTCTTGAACTCCAAACACTCAGTAACTTAATACGTTGTGTCAGGTCATACAAGTTTACCTGGATGGTTTATATCTCGGTCCACCTGCCGGAGGTGTCAGTACGACATTGTGATCTATGATCATGTAGGGCCCAACATTGGAGGGTCCCTGAGCGTTACGCCGATCACGCCAGTCAGACTCGTATGTGGCTTATGCCGCAAGTCCGCTAAACGGAATAAGTCGTAATTAATATTACATATTATTATATATATTTGTGTAAGGTAAATGGAGCTTGCTGCCAACAGGGGCATTACCATCACCGCAACCACGCAGTATACGACCAGTATACTGCTTATAGGGGGGCCATTTAGGCTATCTCCCCCTAGGTGGTTAATACCACTGTTTGTTCTCTGGTCCCTTGGTTAGGGTTCTTGGTGCTTTGCCGTATCTCGGTCGGCCAGTTTGTTCTTCTTCCTGCGTCTCTTTCAGACTTGGGGTGGCCATCTCATTGTGGTTGGAGGCAATAGTTGCGGCTGTGCGATGCTCGGTTACCCTCGCAGTTGGGGTAATCTCAGGGTGGTAGGCTGCCCTGACCGCTCAGGGTGTCATGCCCCAGCGCCGGCATGAACGATTCGCGGGCATTAGTCATGGTTTCGATGCCGCTCCAGAACCGCGTATCTGCGCATGACAGTTGGAGTGAAATATCTCGCAAGTGTGTTGTTAGGTATGGTTCGTTGACACTAAGTAACGGACGCCGTCCTATACCGTCTGGCAACTTTCGGTGTTAGGTGGTAGCTGGCTCACGATCGGAGCCGCAGGGATAAGGTGCGCACATCGGGCCCACAGAGCCTCCGCCGCCTTAGCACGGGCCGGATGCCATACCTGGCATTCCCGGCCGTGCTCGAAGTATCCTCTCGCACGAGGTGCCCAGTTGCAGACGTGTAACAACAGTGTCGAGCATAGTTGCCCCCGCAAGCAACAGTGCAGCTGTGGGCCGCGCTTCGGTCGGGAGTCAGGATACCCGGGGCAGTCCCCGGAAGAGGTAGCGACTTGCGGCGTTCACCTGCGGCTAACGTGTCTACGACCTGGTCAGTTGTAGCCTGAGCGCTAACGACAGCGCACGCCAGTCAGGCCTGGAGTCGGCCACGACGGTCAGCCAGGAAAGCTGACACCTATTGTCCGTGACGGCCGAAGCCTGCTGTGGGGCATGACAAAGGCTCGGTGATGTCCAGCTTGGGCCCCCGGCCCGTTGCCTCGCCACTGTCACCGCCCCCTCCGCATCTATCTCATCCCGAAAAGCACGGATCCCAAGCAGGGCTCAACGCGCAGATAGACACGATGGTGCCTATGTACGTAGTGCTCTGCTGCCTCGTCGGGTGCCTCGTCATCCAGCTGCATGGAGCTCTTGGCACTGCCAGACATGAGCCTTTGGGTCGGCGATGTTGAATGAAGCCGCGGCGCCACCATCCAGGTGTCCCACACGTCCAGCACCTTGGTCGGTGCTGTCTACCTAAGTACTTCTCCCCAAGTGAAGGTAGGGAGGCGGTGCGACCACCCCGGGCAGTGAGAGCACCCTGAAGCCAGCCTCACGTTCCGCTCGGATTTTGTCATGGCTGGCCGTTGCCCAGGCTCCGAAGGTGACGCATGCCAGTCGTTGGTTGGCTCAACCACCTGCACAGCATGCTGTGTGTCACGACGTAGCCCAAATGGCCGCCCTAGCACCACAGCAGGACCGGACGCCGGCCCAACTGACACCAGTCGACCCTGAGCACACACCGGGGTAATGACGAGGGGGGTTGGCGGTGGAGGTTATGGTGGAAGTTGCGGGTCTTGTGCAGGTCAGTTGTGCTGGTTATTTTTGGCCGCCTTTGGTGAGAGGGTACGTTTGTTGCCTTGGTGGTTGTTCATGTGGTACCTGTTGGTTACAGTGAAGTTGGTGAGTACGGCTATGGTGGTTGTAGTTGCGACCCATCACAGGATGCAAGCAAGCCCCAACACAGGCATGACGTCCAAGCCCCCCTGTGGCCGAGGATTCGTACACAAATCGTATTACAACCCCACTGCTGTGTCACCCAATCCATGACACCTGTCACAACTACCGGTAACCCACTTCTTTCCTGCGACATATGTGTGTGGGTGCATGTCATGATGTGTGTCATGATCAGGAGGGTGACACTGCACGCTCCCCATCCAGCATGGCTCCGACAGCTTACAGTAACCGACGACCGAGCCCAACAGCAGCCTACACGTTAGACGCCGAACCTGATTTGTACCCCCAGCGAGCCTGAAAGTGGCACGCGCCACGCACTGGGCGGCACTGGGCCGCGTCCGATTATGTTTTAGCACAGTGTGCAGCACAGCGTGTAGCACCGCCCTCCCCAGCTGATGTGTAACATCGGACCCACGGGTCGCTGACCCCATAAGCTTTGGCAAGGCAGCGAAAGCACTCCTTCTACTTCCTCGTTCATCCCATGTGCCGGCCCCGCACCAGCCCGAAGCAAGCTAGGCCGCAATTTGGCAGCGCGGTCATTAGATCATACTGAGATCCCTTCATGAGGATGAACGCGACTAGCAACCGACGGAATTGGCCAAGGGCAGGCAATAGCAACGCACCATGAATGGGGTTTGGACTAGGCAAGCACACAATGAAGTCCATTTAAGCACATGCCGTATTGGCGAACCATTAGTGTATAAATAGTCGTGGGGGTGCTGTTCCTGGTAGAATCGCACTGCCGTACATCCCGCATCCACCCCGCATGCATCATACAAGCAACCGCCTCTGCTTGTTGTACGGCAACCTTCCCTGAGATGAATACGGCGATCAAGCAGCATATGTACTTCACACCTCACACGGACCGCAGCTCATCGGGCCCTATACATCATCGCCACCTTGATGCAAGAAACCCGATCCCGAACCTCACCCAGTCGCCATGTGCAGTGCCGGCGCCCTTAGATGGCTCGGCTGACATGGACTTCACACTAGCATAAATAGTATTAGCAATATCACGTCAGTACCTCTCGGTCACCAGCGGCTTCAGCATCTTATGAGTTGCGGTGATGCTGACGTCCCTTTGACCCGGCCCCCTGAACCAGTCGCACATCAAACCCTGGAGCCAGCTGTACCCAGCCAACCAGCCCTAGCTCGACATCCCTTGCAAGGGCAGCGGTGCTACCCTGCCTGCTGAGCGCCCGTCCCGCCTTCAGGCATCCGTGTACGTACGGCAACCACGGACGCACGTCAAAAGCACCAAATAGCCCTCAACACCGCAGGCCGCCATGCCGCCTGCCACGTGCCACCTGCCACGCTTTCATTGTTTTACTGCACGCCAGCACTACTGCAGCTGGATGAGCAGCGGCACCGCCGACACCTGCAGCCGCCAGCTGCTGCCCGCCACCTGCACCACCGAGCTGAGGGGTACGGCGGTGCTGCCAACTCCGCTGATGGTCCAGGCCTGGGGCCGGGGATCAGGGCGTGGGGAGGGATTGAGCGTTAGCGCTGGACGGGTGGGCGGACTACGGTAGTCGCAGCCACCGGTAGCGGTACCGGGCACATGGGGCGATATCGCGCAATCAAGGGCGGGGCGGGGGCACAGCTGGGGCCAGATGCACAAAACCAGCTGGCGAGCTAGATACCGAATCTATCGGCCCACCTGCGAAGGGGTCCTCGACAGCTCCAGGTTGGCTTCCGCAATCGGCTCGTCCGGCCCCTCACCCGCCGCCACCGGCTGCCAGGCCAGCAGGTGGGTGGCGGCGGCGGCGGTGGAGGGCGAGCCGTCCGGCTGCTTGGGGGGGCCCAGAAGGTAGGCGTACAGGTCGGCGCGCTCCGCCACAAGGCCCAGGAAACCACTAGAGCCAACCACCTGTGGGTATGATATGTGTGTTTTGTTTTGGGGGAAGCGGTGCGACGGGGATGAATGACGGAACGGGGGCGGGCGGGTGCACAAGGCGCGCCAGGGCGAGATACGGCTGGAGTGCGCGAGCCATGGAGCCGATGTGGACCCCACCCCGGCAACTAGCCACACCCCGGTCAGCAGCAGGGGCACAGACGCGACCTCCCTCCTCCTTCCCAGAACCCCTGTGGCGGCTGCCATACACCCCCGCTCCCCCTTCGCCCCCTCACCGCATCACCTGCATGAAGGCCGCCAGTGAGTTGTAAACCGGCAGGGCGGGGAAGCTGGTGGAGTTGCTGCCGCGGAGGCCGCTGCGCTCGAACACGCCGCTCCCGCTGCGGCTCGCCAGCGAGTACGCGAGCACCGATGTCAGCAGCCGTACCGGTACAGGGAGGGCGACAAATGAGGGGAGAGGGGTTGATGAGCGACGTCGAAGAAATGGCGCCTGAACAACGGGTCGCCTTTGGCGCCATTCCCGTAGCGGCGTCGGATGGGTAGGACGTGTCGTTCTAGTTAGGACCTGCATGGAGGTGTATGCACGTCACACCACGCCGCAAGCAGCACGGTAGCGGCAGCAGCAGCAGCAGCAGCAGCAGCCGCCGCAGCAGCAGCAGCAGTAGTGGCATGACGTGGCCGGCATCCCTCGCCACTGTGTACTCCTCCCTGGGTTTACGCCAGCAGCTCCCTTTCCTCACCCGTCGGCGTTGGCGTAGAAGAACCAGAACGCGAGCTGCACTCCCTTGCGCGCCAGGACCATCAGCCCGCGCACCGCGTACAGGGCCTGAGGGGCCAGGGGGGTTGCAAGGAAAACCCACGTACGAAAGGAAAAGCGCTTAGAGGGTTCGGGGCGGGGTGGGGGAATGATCGGCAATGCAGGAGAGGCATCAGTAGCTAGCTGCTGGGTGAGCCGCTCCGACCCCTCGCCCCTCCCGACGCATATGCCTCCCAGCCTCCCTGGACCGTTCCAGGGACGGACAGGGGCCGGCGCGGTTCTCCCCAGGCGAGGCGCGGGCCCCTCCCTCCCTCCCTCCCCCCCTCAACCAACCCAGTTCTCCAGCATGCATCTCAAAACGTCTGTCCTAAACGGTTTTCCTGGCATCCACGGATCTTCCTCGAACCCCTCAAGCACATACAGTCATACACACACGCACACTCCCCCGCCCCGCACCTCCGCGTGCTGGCTGACGCAGAGGGAGGTGGTGCACTCCTCTCCGGGCAGGTGCGCGTCCCAGCCCCACTCCGTCACCCACACCGGCTTGCCCGGCATGTTGAAGTTGCGCCAGTGAAGCATGTTGTTCAGGCCTGGGGAGGCGGGCGGGGTCCAGGGAGGACGGAAGGGACATGATGGCGGCCGGGGATGGTCACCTGTACACCTCCGTCCCGGCTCCCTGCCCCGAACCCCTAACCCCTCCCCTTCCACACAGTCCGACGCCCCCTACATCGCGTACTGGGTCTTCCCGGCCCCCACTCCATACCAGATACACTTCGCATGTCGAGTGACCGGTTCTTTTCTGTAACCCCTCCGTACCGGTATCGAGTGACCGGTTATTTTCTGTAACCCCTCCGTACCGTTCATGGTGCTGCCCGGGTGCTCCGGGTGCACGCCCCGCTGGACGCCCCCCTGGTCGGGGGGCCGGTACCAGCTGTAGACGTGCAGGTTGAGGACGTCCAGCAGGGGGGCGATATCGGGGGGGATGCGGGAGCCTGGGGGGTGTGCGGGAAGGGCGCAGGGGGGGGCTGAATCGGACGGGACGAGACAGTACGATGGGTGCTTGTATGCGGCTATACCCGGCCATAGCCACATCGGTCAGGTTAAACCTATATGCTATGCTGCCGTACACGATGGAGTCAGGGAGCCGCCGCCACCGCCGCCATCACCACCACCTCCGCCACCACCACCGCCATCGCCACCACCACCACCACCACCACCACCACCACCCCCAGCGCCGCCACCGCCACCCAGCGGCGCCTCACCGATGAAGTTTCCGTTGTTGTTGTCCTCGCCGTAAGGGTTCTCCGCCTGCGTGCGGAGGGCCGCCGTGGCTGGTGGGTTGAGCGGTGGCGTTGGAGATCCCGATGGGAGCGGGCCACTTGGCCGCTACCACTGAAACCAGGTAACAAAGTTGCTGCGAGAGCCGGTCAGGCGCACGCCACACCGCGAGCTCTAACTGGCGTCACCCGGCGAATCCGCTCCGGCCGTCGGAGCCCCGCCCCTGGAGCCGTCGTCGCAACCAGTCACGTCAGCGCCTTCCCCCATCCGCCACGCTCATGCCCGGCGCCGTGCTGAACTGCACCTGCATCATCCCCTGGTTCCCCGACCCGCCACACAAGCCGGCCATCGACTGTCACCTAGTCCACCCCCTCAGCTTCCCCCACGCCCCGCGTTGCGCTCTCCAGCCCCAGCCCCAGCACCAAATATGCAAACCTCAGCTGCCTTTGGCCCCACCTGCAGCGCACACGGCAGCAGCCTGAAGGTGGGGTCCGCGTCCTTGATGCCCCGGGCGAAGCCGCGGAGGATCTGCAGCGGGCCGGTTGGGGACAGCAGCGGCGGCAGCGGCAGCAGCGGCAGCAGGAGGTGGAGGCGGGCAGGTGAACGTGAGCAGAGGCGGCAGCCCCACAGCCCCAACAGCACCCTTGCTCTGATGGTCAACCGACACCCTTCACAAGTAACCCCCCCGTCACCCCCAACCCCTCTGAATCCCCCGTTCCGCCTCTCCTCCCCTCGGCCCCCCAGCGCCGCTCACCAACGAGTAGAAGGTTGCGTTGTACCCGATCCACGGCTCGTTGCCCACCTCCACCGCGTCCAGGCTGATGTTGGCAGGTGCCCGGCCGGGGCCGAAGTGGGCGCCGAAGGCGTAGCCCAGGCGGTAGGCTGTGTCGGTGACGTTGGCGCCCCAGGTGGAGGGCGGGAACACGTCAGCGGTGAACTGGAAGGTAGCGTCGACCTGAGGTGGCGGGGAAGGGGGGGGATGAGTGAGGGAGGCCGAGGGAGGCGACGGGTTGGGGGCGGGGGAGGTGAAAGGCGGGAGAGGTGTGTATTTAGGGTGTTAAGGTGATTAAAGGCCGCACCTTGAATCCTGCCGCCTTCCAGGCCGCGTACTCGCGGTCCCAGTTGAGCCACCACTGGCCGTCAGTGCCTGCGGCGAGCAGCGGGGCGGCGGCACCAGGGGGCAGTGGGGAACGGGGGGAGGCCGGGAGCTGGGCGGGAGAGGGAGACGGGTATGAAAGCGCACCATCCACCTACACGCCTAGCAGCCACCGCTGTTAGCACGTCGCCACGGGGGCAACAAGCTGCCTCCGGGCGGCTGCCGCTGCCCCTCGCCACCTCACCCCCTCGCCCTGCCCTCCCGAGCCCCCCCCCTCATGCGCCCACGATCTTGTCGTTTTTCGTGTCACCGGTTATCACACCACCACCACCCCGCTGCTCTGGCTAGTAGCTGCTCCGGCCCTTGCTCGCTGCTCCACAACCGCGGGAGTTGCACGGACCAGCGGTAAGCCAAAGGCACGGTGCTCCCTCGCGCGGGTCTCCGTGTCCCACCTGTCTTGGCCATGGTGTCGTACTTGGCGCTGTGTGTGGGCCAGCTGACGTCCCAGTTCATGCTGTGGTAGTTCCGGGCCCAGCTGCCGATCGCGGTGTACATGTCGGGGCCCTTGCCCTCCCTGGAGGGAACACCCGGGGGGGGGGAAGACCACGCGAGGGCGGGGGCTACCTTTGCTGCCACCGTACCTTATCGCTGTTGGTTAGGGGCTTGAAGCACAACACTAGTTTGGCGGGCGTTATGGCATACGTAATGCGGCGTAAAGCAACCCACCGTAAAACATGGACAGTACGACGCAACCACTCGGTGCCACCAGGCAACTGAATCAACCGCCCAACCGGGCCCGACCCTACTCACGCGCGCAGGGTGTTGGAGTACTTGTTGAAGCCCCAGCCCCAGATGCCGTTGAGGCCCAGCATGGCGCGTAGGCTGGTCGGGTGCGGCTCGGCGGCGGGAGGCGAGCCCCAACGGCCGTACACGTCGTACGCGTCGATGCCCCAGACGTACACCTGCGGGGGGGGGGCGGACCCGGCCGGGAGGCGATGCAGTCTGCGCTGTGTCTGGGGACACCATGCATGCGCCGGTACGGCGCACCCAGCCCTTCCTTCCCCGACCACCGAGAGAGGTGGCGCCCTCAGCTGCCCTCCCGCTTGCGTGCAGCTGCCGCCAACAACCAACAGAATTTTCAACCGCCCCCTTCCTCCTCCCCTCTCACACCTCCCTTCCTTAAAAGCCGGCCAATGGGTTTCCTTTCAAACCCTCCCTCCCTCCCTTCCCGCCTTCAACCCGCCCCCCTTTTTAACCCTCCCCCCCTCCCTCCCTTCCCGCCTTCAACCCATCCCCCCTTAAACCCTCCCTCCCCCTTCCCGGCCAGCACGCACCTTCCGCCAGTCCGCGTCCTCCTTGACCCGGTGCGTGATGCGCAGGTAGCGGATCTGCGGCACAGGGCCCACCAGGCGGGCAGGCGGGGCGGATCATGGGGCGAGGGGCCGAGGGGGCTTGACCGGCATGTGCCCTTGCGTGATGTGGGTGGCCCGGGGTTACCCGGGTCGATGTGGTGGTGATGACAGCAGCGGTGTGATCGCGGTGTGGCGCAACCAAACACACCGGTGCAGCCCCACCGCACCCGGTCCTCGCTACCCCCGCCCCTCCGCCCATCCTTCCCATACCCCCCAGCTGCTCCGCCTTACCAAGCCCTGTGCTCCCCTGCCCTCTCCTGCCCGACCCTGCGCTCCCCTGCCCTCTCCTGCCCGACCCTGCGCTCCCCTGCCCTCTCCTGCCCGACCCTGCGCTCCCCTGCCCTCTCCTGCCCGACCCTGCGCTCCCCTGCCCCCTCCTGCCCGACCCTGCGCTTCCCTGCCCTCTCCTGCCCTCTCCTGCGCTCCCCTGCCCTCTCCTGCCCGACCCTGCGCTCCCCTGCCCCCTCCTGCCCGACCCTGCGCTTCCCTGCCCTCTCCTGCCCGACCCTGCGCTCCCCTGCCCCCTCCTGCCCGACCCTGCGCTCCCCTGCCCCCTCCTGCCCGACCCTGCGCTTCCCTGCCCTCTCCTGCCCGACCCTGCGCTCCCCTGCCCTCTCCTGCCCGACCCTGCGCTCCCCTGCCCTCTCCTGCCCGACCCTGCGCTCCCCTGCCCTCTCCTGCCCGACCCTGCGCTCCCCTGCCCCCTCCTGCCCGACCCTGCGCTTCCCTGCCCTCTCCTGCCCGACCCTGCGCTCCCCTGCCCCCTCCTGCCCGACCCTGCGCTCCCCTGCCCCCTCCTGCCCGACCCTGCGCTTCCCTGCCCTCTCCTGCCCGACCCTGCGCTCCCCTGCCCCCTCCTGTCCGGCCCTGCGCTCCCCTGCCCCCTCCTGCCCGGCCCTCCCCTGTCCGGCCCTCCCTCCCCTCCCGCCCTCACGTAGATGATGGAGGGCAGGAAGAGCTCCACCGCAGACAGCAGCGTGGGGTCCATGTTGGCCTGGGGGGGGGGAGGGCGGGTGGGAGGGACGGGGGGGGCGGTGAGTGGGGGGGCGGGTCAGTGGGCAGGGGGAGAAGGGCTGCAGGGTGCGTGTGGGCGGCAGGGTGCACCCGGCCGCGGCCCTAGCGCAGGCAGCAGGCGGGAGGTGATGTCCTGCTGGCCACCCGGGCCGCCAGCAGGGCAGCGGGGCGACAGGGGGCGGAGGGGGGTGCAAGGGAGGGAGGGAAGGATTGCGCGCACGGGGAGGGAGGGAGGAGCTAGCCGTGCACCGTGTCGTACCGGGAGAGGTGGCGCACACCTCCCTTCTCGCTCCCTCCCTCCCCACGTCGCGTAAACGGGTTTGTTTTGCAAACCCTTTCTCCCTGCCCCTCCATCCACGGGTCTTCCTCGAACCCCCCTCCCTCTCTGCACCCTCCCTGCCGCCTCCCTCCCCCCCTGCCCCCTCCCTCCGCACTTGCCCCTGCCCCCCCTCCCTCTCTCCCTGCCCCCTCCCTCCCTCTCTCCCTCCCCCTCCCTCCCGCCCTGCCCCGGGCCCACCCTGATGATGTCCCAGTTGACTCCGTCCGCCGAGACGGACATGTTGGTCGCCACTGCATCCATGGACCAGTAGCGAAACCTGGGGGACGGAGGAACCGAGGCGGCAGGGGGCGGCGATCAGACCCGTGGACCGGCAGGGGGCGGCGACCAGACCCGTGGGCCGGCAGGGGAGAAGGGACAACCACAAGCAGCCGAGCAGGTGGCGCAGCGACCTTCAATCGCAGGGCCGGTGGCCCCCGATAGGCCACGACCAGGTCGGGTGAGCAGCCGGAAGGTAGCTTTGGTCCCCAGGGCTCAAACCTCTGCCTCCATTACTACCGGCACACACAGCTGCCCATCGTTTTCCCCGGCTCAACAGCAACGCAACTGATCGTAACTGACCGCAACTGACCGCAACCAACCGCGGCCCCTAACCCCACGTGCCCCGCTCGAGTGCGCCCACCCCTTCCGACCCACCTGAGGACGCCCACCTCCTTCACTGCCCCCATGTCCACCGTCGCCTCCTCCATGCACGTGCCGGACTGCACCCCGACCTCCGTCAGGGTGAACTTGCCGGTGCTCTCAACCCGCACCGAAACCACGTCCTGCGCCGAGACGGGGAGTGGGACGAGACGGGGGGTGGGACGAGACGGGGGGTGGGAGGAGACGGGGGTGGGAGGAGACGGGGGTGGGACGAGACGGGGGTTGGGAGGGGTGGAACGCTGATGCTAGTACCGATGGCGGCGTTTGTGGGGCGAGCACTGCACTGACGGGGGCCAGGTGCTGGCCCAGGTGCTGGCCTGGCGCGGCTCCCAAGGCGGCAGCTCCAGCTGCGGGGAGCAGCGCCGTGCGTTTGAAGGTGCTACATACACCTTGCATCTTCTCACTACACACTGCCCCCTCCGCCCCCCACCTGCCACTCTCCCTTGACGTGCACCCAGTTGTAGTTATTCACCGCCGGCACCAGCGTCGTCACCACCACCCGCTGCTCCTCCGCCTGGCTCTGACCCACGGGTCGCAGCACCAGCACCACGGTGGTGTTAGCCGCGTAGAAGCCCTTGACGCTGACCCGGGTCACAACGCGCGGCCCGCCGGGCACGACGGCGGCGAAGAAGGCCGCGTCCGCCGCCCCCGCCCGCGCGGCTGCGGCTGCGATGGCCGCCCCCGTGTAGACGCTGGTGTCGGTGGCGGAGGTGAGGCCCGTGGAGCCGGTGGAGGCGGTGCAGTAGGACGCGGGGGCGCCGGTGGCGCTGGTGCCGTTGCAGAGCTGCAGCAGGGGGCTCATGGCGGGGCGGCCCATGTAGCCGGTGGGGAAGCAGGCGTCGCTCTGCCACTGCGTGTTGTCGTTGCCGTCAACAATGTTGGGCAGCGCGGTGGCGACGGGGTTGGAGGAAACCGCCACCTGGCTGCACGACGTGGGGTGGGGTGGGGGGTGGGGCAGAGGGGAGGGGGAGGGGTGTAGAGGGGGGTTGTTATCATATCCGCGAATCCACGGCCGGGGGGAGGAATGTTGTGTGTGGGGGGGGGGCCGGGAGATGGGTTTGGTTGGTGCGCGTTGAATATGGGCTAGGGTAGGACAGGGCAGGGTGGAGAGGAAAGGAAGGGTAAACGTGTGTGCGTGTGTGTGCGTGTGTTTTAAGTATGCTGAGCTGAGCCGCGAAGGAAACTGAGCGCGATGAGACCAAGGAATCCGGAATGCGTGTGTGTGTACGTGTGTGCGTGTGTGTGTGTGCGTGTGTACGGTATCACAGGTACACGCGCGCGGCGTCGACGCCGTTGCGTGCTGCCCGCACTCACGCCTTGTAGCTGTAGGCTCGGACGGTACCGGCGAAGTTGTCCCACGCAGGAGGGGCGGGTGGAGGAGACGACGCCGGCAGCGCAGGCGGCGGCGAGGGGGGCAGGGGAGGGGAGGGGGAGGGGGGCGGCGGAGGCGGAGGCGGCGGAGGCGGGGGCGCCCATGCATCTATGCCCCAGACGTACACCTTGGCCCAGTCCTTCTCCACGACTTGGTGCCGAACCGACAGGTAGCGGGCCTGGAGGCGGCAGGGGGGGGGCAGGGAAGGGTAGCGTAGAGACAAAGGGCGGGGTGGGGCAATGAAATGGGAGGAGAGGAGCGGCGGCGGACAGGTCTCTTGCCGCCCCCGCCCCTGCCGCCCCTGCCGCCCCGCCACCTCTTCCCGCCCTCCCCGCCCACCTTGAGCGGCACCGGCATCTGCAGCAGCAGCGCATCCAGCCGCGAGGTGTCCAGCGGCTGCAGCCCCAGACCCGCCACCACGTCGGTGTACGTGGAGCCGTCCAGGGAGGACCGCAGCCAGGAGGACAGACCCATGCTGCCAGGCCAGTAGCGCACGCTGCGGGGGGGGCGATGGTGGCGGAGGTGGGTGGATTGGCGGGGTGCGGGGATGAGGCCTCCCTGCCACCCCTCCTCGGACTCGGGTATGGCATCCCTCGTCACCGCCCCAAGCCCCCCCTGCATTTCATTTCTTCCGGTTTTAGTTCGCTGGTCCTTCCATGTACCTAATCCCCCTCACTGCATCGCACCTGCCCGCGCTGCCCTGTCAGCCCTCCCTCGAGCCCTCCCCTCCCTCGAGCCCTCCCCTCCCTTGAGCCCTCCCCTCCCTCGCGCCATCCCTTCCCTACCGAATCGACCCGATATCCCGCGGCGCCCCCAGGTCCACGGTCGCCGACTCGAAGCACGGGGCCTTCTGTGCGGCCACCTCGCTGACCGAGAAGGCGGAGGAGGAGTTGATCAGCAACGACACCACATTGCCCCAGCTGCCCGTGGCGGCGACAAGCAAGTTGTTGGAGCTGGAGTTGACGGCCAGGACCGGCACCGTGGTACCGGAGGATAGCACCGCGAAGAGCCAGGCAGTGGCGGCTATGGGGTTGGAGCTGCTCGCAGCCGCGAACACGCCACGAAGACTAACCCTCGTGATTTGGGCGGGCGACGGCAGCGTCAGGCGAAACGTGGCCTTGCCGGAGACGCGGGCGATGGAGGCGGGCGACGTGTCGGTGCGGCCGTCGGTGGCGCCGTACAGCTTTGTGGATCCGGTCGTTGCGGAGCAGGCAGTGGTGCTGCTGCAGCGCAGGTACACGGCGTTCATGGAGGACCGTGTGATGTAGCCGGTTGGGAAGCAGGCGCCGCTCTGCCACTTGGTGGTGTCTGTTGGGGGCGAGCATTTTTCCAGGGAGGGAGGGGGAATGGGGGACGTCTTTGCGATACGTACGGTGGTACGGTGGCGCGTCGCGTCTACGATTTGACGTGGATGAGCTGTTGGATATGGATGCATTTCGCTTCAAGGACGCGTCGCGCTATAGACTCAATAACGTTCTTTGGATTTTTAAATAATCGTCAGAGGCGAAGCTACTAAAGCTACATCGGTATGTACCCATTAGGGGATTGAAACTACAAATAAACGTAGCTTTACTTTCATATGTATGTACACAACGCCGAGGCAGCGTTTTCGCCTGACTGCTGACCGCCGCACCCGTCCGCGACACTGCCGTTTGGGGCTGCCCACAATGGCCAAGCACAAAGCGCAACCAGCATTTCGCAAGTAGGTTCCAGAACCAAATGCACTACACACCGTTGCCGTCACGAATGGCCAACATGGAACTGGCATCCGAGTTGGACGACAAGACCACGACTCCGTTCCGGGTCATAGAGCTTGATGGTAGAACTTCGGCATTGGCAACACCAAGATATAATAGTATCAGCGTCCTAAGGTGCCATGCCTGTAACTGGATAGACATGGTTGTTACTGTACCAAGACATAGACTCTTAGGTAGGCATAGCATAATTGTTCGCAGGGTAGGAGCTCTATTTTCTGGCGTTCATACAAAATCTGCCACCGCCGAAACCCATTCCGTAAACACATTTGTCATGCGTACATCCGTCATGGGGCAACGGAGCCGTGCATGATCGGGTTGAAAATACATGTCACCAGAAGGTGGGATATGTTAGTGATGTTGATGATGTTGGGGTAGCAGTAGCAAGAGCGCGAGAAGCCACTTCGGGCCATTCGTGAAGCTGCGCCTGCAATGAAGGTAATGGGATGGCGCGAACCTAGTCCCTATCTTATCATATCTTTATTTAAACAACCCAACCAAGCAGGTACTTGCCTGCTTGGGGCGTCACTAATATCACTGACCAGAGTATATACGGGCCTGCCCTTTAGTCGCCGATAGTCCTCCCATCCAGTTACACATGCTGAACAGAGCTCAGCTGCTGCGAGGCATGGATGCCTTTGCATACCGGTAGCACGCTGTACCTCCATACTAGCTAACTTAGTAACAAGATGTCCGTTAGCCCCGGCGAACTTATAGCTCCAGTGTATTATTGCACAAAACTTTGGGTGTTCGGGGCCGTCAGGATGCCACCTGCAGGAGGCGTAGTACCGGTATACTAGTACTCAACGCCCTTACGGTTACAGCGACATAGCCGGGGCGACAAAGAATGAACGCGCCAGCGTAAGCCCAGAGCCCTCACAAGTTAGCGGACATCAACGTGACGCCCTCTCATCCTGTCATATGCTCTTCATATCGAGGTTGCGCACGCTCAGAAACCAGGCACAGGCGACCACATGGTACGCAATTAGCCGCCGCAAGTTACAGCAGCGCAGAGAGGCCCCCGCCAAACATTCGGCAACGAACATCGAGCGCCTAGACAGCAGCGCAAAACAATGAACGACCCCACAAATTGTGGGTCCTTCAAACGCCATGGCCACTTAAGCCATGGGTCACTGTGTACTGGTCAAAACCTGGTCAAAGGGGTACGCTATCATAGGCTTCAACAGAGCAATAATGTGCAACCATATAAACGTCCCCAGCCGTCATTACCGCACTTGGTGTGAACTTGCAAACCTGGTGCCAAACCTCCCAAACGAAGGTACTACCTGCTGGAGGCACGCCGTCCAGCCACGGTCGCCATTCAGTACGCATCGTAAGAACGCCTACACACACCTATAATCTGTTCGTCGGAGGGCAATTCTTGTCATTTGGTCTACAGTGCATATATCTACTCTGTTCCAGAGTAACTAGTTCATGAGCCCGCAATCGTCATGTGCTGAACACAGCCAAATACGAGGTTCAAAATTGCCGTAAATCCCTGTGTCTACCCTGCACTCAGCAGCATGTGCCCCGCCTCCAGTCGTAACCCCATCCCTGGAAGCCCGGAGACACTCTACCGCCCAGACATGCCAGCAGCCACCGCCACGGGCTGCGGCTGTGGTGGAAGCGGCGGCAATGGTAGCGCTGGTTTCAAGATGTTGCTGGGGTTGCGGTACGTGTCGAGTTGATGCAGGATAAGTAGCCGGGGCCCCGGCGGGATGCGGCACTCGGCCAGAGCGCTGCGTACAGGTACGGCAATGGCAATGGCGGCAGACAGGGTGTTTGTTCACAGCACGAGGACGCCAGGAGTACCAACGCAAAGGAATTGTGTAAGGACCAAAGCATTCGTAAGGCTGGGTGCGCTACACAGGGGGCCAATGTTCGCCAGCGCAAACGATTACAATCCAACCCAGGTAGCAGCCAGGCGGTTGCGAATATGATATGGCATATAATATTGAACGTCCCTTGAGAGGGTCCGAGCGGTTGGAGCAAAGCGAGAGAGCACTCAGATTGTGAGTGGTGATATATAAAGTTTGTCGGCATGGCTTTGTTGGTTATTTCGCCTATACACCGAACGAGACATAACCATCATTGCGCTCTCGCTGATCCTGTCCAATATGATGCGGCCCCTCCCAAGCCCGGTCAGCGTGCAGTGCGGCCGTGAATGCGAGGGATGGCATGATGCACTAACTCGATGACACCAGCGTACGGGACGTATGCTTCCCGTAAGGCATCTCATGCGCCGCAGCAACATTATGCGTAAACAAAGGAACACAAATGGCGCCACGCATCGAACTGTACTCGTGCCCCGTCAAGCATAGTAACAAGCGAGCTCAGATTGTGAGTGGTGATATATATTAAATTTGTCGGCATGGCTTTGTTGGTTATTTCGCCGATACACCGAACGAGACATAACCATCATTGCGCTCCTGTTCTCCAACATGCACGTGGGCAATACACTAGCCGCCAAACGACACGGAAACATGACACGGGTGATCGATGCAACTAATGAGGAACATGGTTCAGTGTGTTTCCTGTTGGCGACCTATTCCTGCACTTGCTAGGGTAGGTTCCTGACCATGCAAATAAATGCATTTTGTTTGCCACGTGGCGCCAATGACATGGATACAGACTGCAACCGCAAGTTGCTGATTGTGGGCCGAGTGTATGAGGAAAGCGAGGGAGCGAGCTCAGATTGTGAGTGGTGATATATAAAGTTTGTCGGCATGGCTTTGTTGGTTATTTCGCCTATACACCGAACGAGACATAACCATCATTGCGCTCTTCTTCGTGAACATGGCCTAACCCTTGCGCCACAACAGCACTGCCGCCCGACAGCGAGGCAGGCGAGTGCTGGTAATAATGCAGCCAACGAGGTACGTGGCTACAATTTGCGTCCTGATGGCATTTAGTTCCTTGCCTGCCCATAGTGCAGGTTCCGACGATGCGAGGAAAGGCTTCCACCATGCACGTTCGTGTGCGAAGGCACAACATGGGCGATAGTGACATGGAAGCAAGAAATGGAGTGCAACCGCAAGTTGCTGATGTGGGCCGAGTGTATGAGGAAAGCGAGGGAGCGAGCTCAGATTGTGAGTGGTGATATATAAAGTTTGTCGGCATGGCTTTGTTGGTTATTTCGCCTATACACCGAACGAGACATAACCATCATTGCGCTCTTCTTCGTGAACATGGCCTAACCCTTGCGCCACAACAGCACTGCCGCCCGACAGCGAGGCAGGCGAGTGCTGGTAATAATGCAGCCAACGAGGTACGTGGCTACAATTTGCGTCCTGATGGCATTTAGTTCCTTGCCTGCCCATAGTGCAGGTTCCGACGGTGCAAGGAAAGGCTTCCACCATGCACGTTCGTGTGCGAAGGCAGAACATGGGCGATAGTGACATGGAAGCAAGAAATGGACTGCAACCATGAGTTGCTGATGTGGGCTGAATGTATGCGAAAAGCGAGGGAGCGAGCTCAGATTGTGAGTGGTGATAAATAAAGTTTGTCGGCATGGCTTTGTTGGTTATTTCGCCAATACACCGAACGAGACGTAACCATCATTGCGCTCCTCTTCTTGCTTAACGTGCACATGGCCTAACCCTTGCTCCAGGACAGCACTGCCGCCAGACAGCAACGCAGGCGCGTGCTAGTAATGATGCAGCCGACGAGGTACGTGGCTACAATTTGGTGGCGTTTTTTTCCCTGCCTGCCCATAGTGCAGATTCTGACGTGCAAGGAAAGACTTCAACAATGCACGTTCGTGTGTGCAGGCAGGACATGTGAACAAGAAATGGACTGCAACCATGAGTCGCTGATGTGGGCTGAGTGTATGGAAAAGCCAGGGAGCGAGCTCAGATTGTGAGTGGTGATATATTAAGTTTGTCGGCATGGCTTTGTTGGTTATTTCGCCAATACACCGAACGAGACATAACCATCACAGCTCGCTCCCCGTGCCCCATTGGCAAGCACCGTTGCCAAACGACCGTATCCCCCTCCTCAAGTGATGGACCGTAGAATTACTCACCTATCGTTCCACAGCATGATGGTGTTATCCGTGAGCAGCCCCTTCTTAAGGTTGTCGGCGTATTTCTGAAGGGACAAATCCAGGCCAGATAATTTTATTAACGAGGCTATGCAATGCCATCTGCTCTTCTTTCTGCTGTTCATCCAGTGGTATGGAAACACGTTAGCTTTAGCCAGCGCCGTGGCTATATGAACTATTCCTCCTGAGCTGGAGCGCTTCAACGTGGCACACCAGTTAGCCATGAGTCTATCGCCGGTCCGCAAGGGTCGGTATGTCTGCTTCCGTACCCCCTCCCGCTCCCTTCCATATCACTGACCGTCAGGCCCAGCGTCTTGAGCATGTACTTGCCACGGTCGTACTCAGTATCCGCAAACTCAGGCTTGAAGGCTTGACCCACCTAAAGGAAGCAAACGTTTAGTCAGCACAACAGCAATCGGAATACATCATCCAGAAGCATAAGTGTGTGCCGTGTCAGCTCGTGTACAGAATGTACACAACAGGCGTAGTGTTGTCGTGGAGTAAAACAAGCACATGTGCCAAAACAGCGCATACGTAGGAGGGCACAATTATATTGTACGAGACACAGCCTTCATCCCCTTTCCACTTGCTCTAATCCAAGATAAGCAGTAGGGAACCAGAGGTCTTCATATGCATACAAACATTTCCGTTTGAGCTCTATGATGTTCAGCGGTGACTAGCACAAGCACCTGCGTATTGTTCCGCAACCTGGCCGCTGCCCAGTCACAGCCTTCCGGGTACACGTAATCCCGGCTTATGAAGCTTTATACCTACCCACCCCTAACCCTATAATTCATTACCACTTCTCCTGGGATACCACGGCGGTGACTCGTAAAACACACACACACACACACACACACACCTGGTAGATGAGACCGTTGAACAGAGCAAACGCCGCACCAGTCGTGACAGCGCTCTGTATCGGATTTGGTGATCCGCTCACGAGGGAGTAGGCCACGCCTGACAAGAAAGATGCGCCCATCCTGCGATCAACAAGTTGATCAGGTAAGCACGTTCCGCGTTGCATGCTACAGCGCAATGAATAACAAGGCTTCGTAAATATAGGTAACTCACGCACTGTACACGTCCTCCTTGCCGTTCCTCGCTTTCTTGATCGCCAGACTGGCGGCGGCCTGGACACCGGTCAAGGCGGCCAGGTTGCGCGCTGATCCCCATGGACCCGCCTTTGCAATGCTATCCAGAGCTGGGTTCGGCGCTTTGACTGCGCCATTCTGGGTAGGGTCTATTCCGCTAATGCTGCCGAACATATAGCCGAGAACACCACCTTGTACCGCCGACTGCAGGCCAGTCAGCAGAACCTGGAGTGATACCTCCTGCGTAGACAGCCAGTCCTGATACTTCTTGCCCAGCTCATCAAAAGACTTGACCTCACCGAGGCCTGGGAGCACCACCGCGAAGGCAGGACCCATGTTTAGAAAGAAGCTAATAAAGTTATGCTAAGCTGTTTATACAATATTTGTAGAAGAATACAGAGTAAGCAGAACATTGGCGGACCAAGTCGCATGACGTGCATGCAGTGTTAAGAGGGCCCTACTACAATTTTATACTACAGTTTCATACTACCGGCATGCCATTCAGCCATTAACCAGCTTATCTGAGCGGTATTGGTATAAGCGAGTGTCTTACAGCTCCTTCACGGCACCTGTGGCCTCTGCGGACGGTGCGAGAGCTCTTGCCCCCAAGAAAACGTTACACACAGTTTGGTCGCCATCTGCATGCGATGCCAGCCAATTCCAGCAACAAGCATCGTGTGCAATTCAAACTCGCCCTTGGCCGTGTACTACGAGTGGAACAATTAGATGCGTGCTTCGACGACGCTGACACGCAGGAACCCAGTGAAACCTGGACTATGTAGCTAGCTGTAAAAGCGCCGGGTGCGTCCCAAATGGGCGAATCTACATCCTTACAGCTAGTCCCGAAATGTCCTACACCAAACAGTCCAGCAGCCGACACCCGTAGCGTCGCACGTCAGCCAAGCGATGGCAGCTTACGTCATTCGAAGACCCTGCCATGCCTGTCAGCTCGTGACCTCTGTACCCTCGCAGCAGTCTATCGCTTTTCCTTCCCGTTGCTGCTTAAAAGCACTCGATATACAAGAGTTCCGATATGCTTCTGTTGTCAGCACTACCTCTCCCCGTACGTCTAATTCAGCCAGAGGCGATTAGTTTTACCCCACTTGCTCCTGGAGGTGAGTAAATGGTCCTACAAACTGCCAACGCACAGACATTATGCATTTTAGTGTGTCTGCAGTGGAGGTATGTCTAGGGGCATCGCTCTGCTCCTCGTGTTGAAGGAGATCAAGTCGGTACGTAGGGAGCCAATGTCCATGTTCCTGCGAGTTGACCAGCACATTGGCGACGGTAGGTGTTGACAGGAGGCATTTTCTAGCACGGTGGGTACGAAAGGGAACAAAAAACACAGAATACTGACAGATCGCATGTCAGGACAGCCATGGAAACTTGGCTGCGATGCAACTGTAAACCTACCGGAAGTTACAGCGCACAAGACCCCTTGCCCTCCGCACCAGCCTCCGTTGTACTGAACAGGCGCCCTACGAAACCCTATGAAACCCCGTGTGCCACCTGGCATGCTAGGAGATCCCGGACGCACCTGCCCTTCGCCGGCATGATGACTACCTTGATTGGTCCAGCTAACAAGTACGCACCTGTAGGAAACGCACGTCGTTAGGCTTAGTATGCGGGGCGAGGCGAATGATACAACACGCTACACGCCGCTCGGCCCCCCTGGTCCTAGGACGTACCCAACATGGCCACGATTGCCGAAACACCAAGCTCCAGGACAATGGTTGCTGGTAGCGCCTCAAACTCTTCCTGCGAAAGCTTGAGCAATTGCCGGTCTGCGAGGCAAGTTGCCAAAGAGGAGTTGGTGGTGACGGCGAACAGGATCAGCAACGGAGCATCGGCACGAGTTTCCACAGATCGTATTCTCACATTGAATTACGGCGATGGTCGTGTGCACCAGCCCGGCTAAGCCCGCCAGTGTCAAAAGACCGCCAGTGCTGAGCCTCATGCTTGCGGCACGTAAATAACAAGGTATCGTTCAGGCTATAATTGTGCCTGCTTCACGCGATGATAAACAAGAGCAGCAGGGCTGCGAGCCTTTGTGCAATGTTTCTGTTCCAGATGACGATATAGTTCACTCCAAACGATTATGCAAAGGAGGTGCCTACTAATATGTACAGCAGGAGGTTGCCAATTCGCAGGTTAGTCCATGATGCGCGTACGATATACATTAACATCCGTCCTGCATTAGCAGTAAGCTGGCATGTGCTTATGACGGCTAACCTTCCTGTAAGGTTGCATAACGTTCAATCTGCAGTACTACGTTATTCCACTTATTAGGTTTACGGCATACCGGATAAGGACACAGTTCCCGAACGTTTGTCAGGATGTCGGGGTGCAAGTCAGCTTCCCGTTGCCTAATGGCCGCGGTGGTGCTGCTAGCTCTGCTTCTGCATATTGAGGCTTCAATGCACGACAAGCGGCGAGGGCTGAAGGTGTGTCCTGGTGCTGGAGCCTCTGCTTCTGCCGCAGTATTTCACATGTGCTCAGTGTACCCTTGGCTTCG
Organism: Yamagishiella unicocca; assembly: GCA_003116995.1. Taxonomy (NCBI): domain Eukaryota; kingdom Viridiplantae; phylum Chlorophyta; class Chlorophyceae; order Chlamydomonadales; family Volvocaceae; genus Yamagishiella; species Yamagishiella unicocca. The sequence goes on along the minus strand of BDSL01000111.1, from coordinate 112,125 downwards.
CAGACTGCAGGGCTTTCAGATGAAGAAATCAAAGAGTACATGAAGCACCACGACCCACAATACATTAGGCACAAAGAAAAGCACAAGGTCGGTTGTTTAAGGGTGTGGGTGGTCGATGGAAGCCGAGGTTTCCGTTACGTTGTCAGGCCGTCGTCTGAGTGTTGACAGGTTGAGGGGGATGGCTTCGGAAATAAGGGAGACGTCAGTCGTGAATAAATCAGGCGTAGCTTCTCTCTGGGTTTCGGGGCGTAGTCGCCATGCTGCCAAGCCGCTTTGTTGGCATGGGCTTTGCGGCGTCAGGGGGAACCCCGAGAGGGCGCAGTATGTATCCCAGCCCCTCCGGCGTGAACTTGATAGATGGACCTTCAGTGATTCCGCTATTCCTCTCGGTGATAAGGACGCTGTGTTTTCTCTTAACGGCCAGGTTTGTGGCCATGTCTTTTCCGACAAATAGAGAGTGGATGGATGACCAAGGGCGCACCTCTTCCTGGCTAGTATCAAATAACCAGCGCAAACAACCTACCCAATTCAATTGCTCCCGACATGACGTCCGTAGGACGGCCTGAAAGAGCACCCAGAGGTCAAGCGCTACATAGAGTGGCGCCAATTGCACAAGGTGGGGATTCGTCCCGTGGACATAAAAATAGGTGCTCGGCATCAGTTTCGTGCAATGGTAGTCTGCGTTGAAAGTTACGTTCGCAATGGTAGTCTGCGTTGAAAGTTACGTTCCCATTTCACTATGTCCTTTGCGGTCTGTCGGGAGAGTTGGTAGTGCCAAATTGCGCGACTGGCAATCCTCTAGCCCTCACAAATGCTTGTTCCGCGCCTCGGATGCCCCTAAGATAAGGCCTATTTGCATGCCGTGCGACAGGACGGTCATCCGGAGGCAGCTGCCGCCTTCGCGGGCAAGATTCCTCACGACTACATCCCTCATCTGATTGAGAAGCACGGCATCCAACATGACAAGGAGGAGCTATGAGGTTTTCCTTTGCGGCACCGACACCAGAGTTTCGGGTTAAACCTGCCACTTTTTACGAAATGTTGTATATTATTAACCACCAACGGCTTCATGGTGATATATACCTTACACTGCGCCGCGCTGCACCACATCATCGGTGCCAATACGTCAGGAAGGCGCGGCACTCACATGAACATGTGTGCATGCACGTACAAACCTGTTGCAGACGCCGCCGCAATGGCGATCACGTAAACGGACTGTCTCGTTGTTCAACACCACCGAAATTACTCGTTACTACCGGTATATTGATCGGACACCCACGACCATGGGCGCGGGCCTTGTAACAGCACCTACGCCTTTGTATGAACATTCCCCCATTCCTCGGACAGTCCAACCTAGCCGCAGAACCAGCCTAGCCCTTCGCATTCCAATGGCTGACCACTGGATATGCTGAGGACTGCATGCTATACGGCCGCCTGCTAGTATCTACCACGTGGGTTCACGTAACATCGCTACAGCTGTGAATTGCAGGAAATCTAATGACTGCAGCATACCACAATTTGCGCTCTCCCTCTCTCTGCCTCTCTTGTCCTCAACCAAAATCACACTCTTCTAGCCCAAATGCCCATCATTGCCTAAATGCCAGGCGACAGGCCTCCTATCGCGTCTAACTTAAAAGCTACCGTCAACTTGCCGAAAACGACACATCTGCCAATGAAACGCAGCAGATCTCAAAACCGGTCGGACCGATCTTTCTCCTTCTTCGCGTACAGCCGTCCCAGGGAGACCTTGCACTCGCCGCCCGGGAAGTTGGCGAGGTCGAAGTAGTGCGGTGCGATGTCCACCAGCCACTCGCCCTTGATGTCGAGGCACGTGCGGATGTAGTTCTTTGTGGTGAGCACGAACTCCTGGTACAGCACCCTGAGGAACCGTTACAAGGGGGTTACGAGCGCAGTCAGCATTACATACACGCAGAGCAACGCCGTAGCTGGGGAAAAGCATGTTGAGGGAAGCGGCCCCTACACAGCAGCCCTCGTTGTCAGTTGCGGCTCTCCGCAGTGTGGGAAACAAAGCGCTGCAGCCTTACCGCGGCTAGCTGCCCCGCGACCCCACCTACCACTCGGGCTTGTGGTCCAGGCACGTCGAGGGGTGCAGGTGCACCACCTGATCGTCCTTGACCGTGAGGTACTGCCCCTGGCGGCCCAGGTGCGCCACCTGTGGCACATGAGGGCAGGGTGGACAGGGTGGAGCATGAATCGGTCGGCTGTACGACACCACAGCCCAGAGTGGGATGTACGACACCACAGCCCAGACTGGGACAGTGGCAGCCCCACGGAACATGGATTGGTCCAAGCGATCAAGCGGGACAGCGTAATGAACACGAAATAGCAGTCCTACCGTGTGCAAACGTGCACAACACGGTTCCCACTCGGGATGCCTCCATCGCGAGCCATGAAGAAGACACCCCTTACCTGCATGAAGTAGCCGGCCGTCACCGCCTTGCGGATGTTGAGGTAGTAGTTCTTGTCCTCAAACGGCGTGCTCACCAAGCGCAGGTTCATGCGGGTGGAGATGCGCACCTGTGTGGACCATGGAACCAGCCGGGTTTGGCGGTAAGCGATGCAGCTGAAAGCAAGAGCGACGGTGGAATTCCGAAACAGCTGCCCCTAGGGGAACGCAGACAAGGCAGCCCTAGGGGCTCAAGAGGAACGCATACCCGCAGCCCGTGGAGGAACACAATCAAGCCCAAAAACACGTGCCGGTTCGTTTCCGAGGTCTCTTGCTGTTTGTCCGCCAGCTATGGTTGCTTTACCCACCAGCTGCGTGCGCACGCTATCCGCGGATTTGAGGGAGCGGAAGTTGAGGAAGTGCTCGTAGCACCAGTTGGAGTCCTCGTTGTGGCTTTTCCACGCGTGGTAGACGTTGAGCATGGTGAGATGGTCGCCTGCGCACGTACGGGCGGAGGGGGGAGTTGAACATGTTCCGCGCTTCGGCGCCAAAGGCTAACGATACCTAAGTGAGGCGCTTCACAACTAGGGCAAACCGCATCACATGTCTGCTGGACAACAAAATAACTGACAGTACCTGGTTGCGCCGCCATCAAACCGTTTAGCATATTACGGATTAGGCGTGTCTCCCAAACACGGTCCTACGCCTGCTGGACGCATCAAGCAGCTCCTTGCGGTGCACAACAGCACGTTGTCACGGGCACAAGCGTTCACCACGCACACACACACATACAAATGTCGTGGCAAAGCCTACCGTCAATGTGCGTGAAGCGCGCCTTGGCCTCGTCCGCCGCCTTGGCCGCCTCACGTGGCCGCAGGAAGACGTTGGGCGACGACAGCATTGCCGCGATGGACAGGATCTCGTTGGAACATCTGAAGAAGGCGTCGCCATGCGGTTGACCGTGCGCCGAGCCATGCGCCAGACACCGCCGCGATGATGATGACGTGTGCGATGCCGCGTGCGATGCCGCGTGGTGTGATGCGGGGTGCGGTGCGAGCGTGCACGTGCGTATGTGGTGGTCACCGTGCGTGCAGGCGGCGAGAGCGCGAACGCATAATGGCGCATGCCGTGCCGTGCGTGCGACGTGGACGCGTTGGACGGTAGCAAGGGAGGGCAGCACAGGTGAGTGGCGGCCAGGATACTCCAGCGAACAGGTGGGCACAGCGCAAGCGTGGAGTCGTGCGCCACATGCTAGCGACGAGCTAGGAACACGGACAGCCCGGGCCGCAACCCTCTCCGGCAACGCACCCTGACAGCTAACCCTCCTCGCCCTGTTGCGCGGCTGCGTGCCCCAGCAGGGAGTCGGGCCGTCCCCTACATCACCACCTCCGCAACCCTCCCCCCTTTGCCAGCAGCACCTGAACTCCGGCGATGCCACGAGCATCTTGGCCAGCTGCGGGTCGAGCGGAAACTCCGACATGATGGTGCCGACCTGGTGGGATGGACCGCAGACGGCGATGCGGGCGAGGCGAGCCCAGCAGGACCAACCACACCAGTGCGTGCGAAATACATCCACGGGATTGGGCTCAGCGGGGAAAGGAACGTGCGCAGTGTGGAGAGGAGCGGACGAGTGCCAGGCCAGACTGCAACGGCACCGGCACGAAGCCGGCCAGCTCGAACATGGCAGGCGCACAAGGTGCACGCGCGACATGTGGAATTCGGGAAGGGGTGTGTGAGGGGGGGATCCTGCTCCTGTGCCGGTCCCTCCTGGCGAGCTGCTGCTGTGCACCGGGCTGGCGAGCGGATGGGCGCGCTGACACATCGCCGCAAGGGCCGGCCCCAATGCGCAGCCCAGCACCGACGCCAACACATTTCGGAAGCATCAGCACAGGAGCAAGCTAGGACCGCACCCAGCGCGCTGGCGCACACAACGCCACCGACGGGAACACTAGTAGCAGGACCACCACTAGCACGCGCACGGCATCGCCACGGCTACCCAGCGGGGGTGAATTAGCACACGCCGCGAGTGTCCCTTGGCCCATGTAAAGACGTTTCTACCTCACTAGAATAAATTATGAACCATCCAGATGTACTGCTGTGCGCATATAACTGCACGCGCAAGGATGAGGTCTTCGAGAGACACGGTAAAGTAGGGGCTCCAGTCAAAGCCCTGCCCGCTCCACATCCAACAGTGCTGGCCGACAGCTTCAGTATACTGGCGTAGCCGCGATGGACTGAGAACTCACTGACGTGAGAACACCCCGCACCTATCGCTACCAACACGTCCTGCGTGGGCTTGGCCACCGCGGCCCGTTCCGCACATACGATACACGGCCATACACGAACACAGGGTGACCGGGAGCAGGGTGTAGGATACTTGCGGCCCGCCATCCACGGCACCACTGCCGCCAACGATAATAACGGCGCAGCCAGTGGTGGCGGGATGCGCACACCAATCCATCTCTCCCGCTGTGATCGCAGCTAGGAAAGCCGCTGCCGACAACACCGAGCGCGGCGGCGCTGCTACTCACGGGTGTCAGGTTGCCGTCGTCGTCAATGGCCCCCAGGTAGTTGAGCAGCTCCAGCGCGCGCATGAGCGTCTCGGGAGCAGGCGGATCCATGAAGTCAAAGTGCACCTGGGGAGGGAGGCGCGGCAAGGGGAAGGACAGCGGATGGAGGTGTGCGGGCAGACAAAGGGAACGGGCGCGAGGGGCACGGCAGGGGCGTCCCAGTATAAGGCTCCGTGACGCTTAGGTGAAACGAAGCCTTGGCAGGAGCCTCAGGCCAAACGACCGACACGCTGTCAAGGACGGACAACCACCCGCATTCTGGATTCGGCTCTGTTGCTCGGATATATGCTTGTCTTGTCTTACTCATCATAAGATGTCAGGACGAGGAATGAAGTTTTCGTCACAGCAACAGAGATCTAGGCCGAAAAACGCAGAGGAACCACCGGATCGCGCGCTGCACCTGCCTCCCCAAGGACGACATGAACCCCATTGCGCAGGGGCGCGTAGGCAGGCAGAATGTCCCAACGACTATCGCCATAACTCCACATAAAAAACCTGCAAAAAACAGGATCCAAGATCCGCTGCAGCAAACATTGCGTGCCTGCTCCAGGCACCAGGATCCGCTGCAGCAAACACTGCGTACCTCGGGGGTACGGCACCATACCCGATGTCGCAAGGACACCGCGCCCACATAAGATAAAAGCGAAACCGCGTGAACCAGGCTCTAGAGTTGCTCGGATATATGCTTGTCTTGTTCTACTCATCATTCGATATCAGGACGAGGAATGAAGTTTTCGTCATGGCAACAGAGATCTAGGCCGAAAAACGCAGAGGAACCACCGGATCGTGCGCTGCACCTGCCTCCCCAAGGGCGACATGAACCTCATTGCGCAGCGGCGTGAAGGCACGCAGAATATCCCAACGACTATCGTCATAACTCAAAAACCAGGATCCAAGATACGCTGCAGCAAGCACAACGCGTGCCTGGGCTCGGGTACAGCACCATATCCAATACCGCAAGGTCTATAGACCCGCGGCCACACAAGATGAAAACAGAAACCGCGTGAACCAGCCTCTAGAGTTGCTCGGATATATGCTTGTCTTGTCTTACTCATCATAAGGTATCAGGACGAGGAATGAAGTTTTCGTCATGGCAACTGAGATCTAGGCCGAAAAAAGCAGAGGAACCACCGGGTCGCGCGCTGCCCCTGCCTCCAAGGGCCACATGAACCTCCTCTCGCGGCGGCGTGTAGGCACGCAGAGTATCCCAACTATTATCATCACAATTCAAAGATCTGGATCCAAGATCCGCTGCAGCAAACACTGCGTGTCTGGACTCGGGTACAGCACCATATCCCATGTCGCAAGGACTTAAGGACCCGCGGCCACACAAGATGAAAACAGAAACAACGTGAACCAGGCTCTAGAGTTGCTCGGATATATGCTTGTCTTGTCTTACTCATCATAAGATATCAGGACGAGGAATGAAGTTTTCGTCATGGCAACAGAGCCCGCAAACTCGTACTTGGACTCTCCACAGTCACAAAACTCAATTGCTCAGATATATGCTTGCCTAAGCTTGCTCATCATGAGATGTCAGGACGAGGAATGAGTTTATCATCACAGCAATTGAGCCCTGTCACCAACATCGTGGCGTCCAGATGTCGTGGAGCCGTCACCGTCAACCTTGAACGAACTCACAAGAACCCCTTAATGACTAGTCACGTCCCAGCAGAAAAAACGCAATCCCATCCCTCGTTACACTGCCAGCTCAAATGAACGGCCCTCAAGTCCATTAACGATCGCAACTCCGTTCGGTAACCAAACTCGACAACCCGCCAGCAAAGACTAAAACAGCTGTACCTCCAATATAGTTGCACACGCGTAACAGCTGTACACGCGCAACAGCGGACACCTGAAACATATATCCGATAAAGCCATGGTACCCACGCTTACCGGCCACGCTGACCTTGCAACAAAAGCACGCCCCACAACCCAGACTCCACCCGCCCGCCCAATCACTCACCAGGTCATCAATGCCCAGCTTTTTTAGCTGCAGCACCACGCTTCCGAGGTTGGAGCGCAGGATCTCGGGGTAGGTCTGTTCCTGCAGGTCCTTCTTGAACGAGGACTCCGTGTACAGGCGGAAGCACTTGCCAGGTTGCGTGCGGCCGGCGCGGCCAGCGCGCTGGTGGGCCGACGCCTGCAGAGCCGCCAGCAGCACACCAGGGAGGGCGGTGCGTTGGACGGCGCGGACACCGGGCCGTGGTGGGCGGAACTCACACGTACTTCTTACACCGCCGAGATGCAAGCGCAGGCCTGACACGTGACAGGGGCGTGAGGATTCGGCACTCACCCGCGAGATGGGCGACACCAGCAGTGACTCCACGCGGATGCGCGGGTTGTAGACCTTCTGCTTGGCGAAGCCAGGGTCGATCACGTAGATGATACCGTCGATGGTCAGAGACGTCTCGGCGATGTTGGTGGAAACAACGATCTTGCGGCCGGCCGGGCCTCCATCGCGAGCCGGAGGCGGCGCCTGGAGAGGCACGGGCGGTCGCATTACTGTGCCACGCCAATGATACGCAGACCAGCAGCAAGTGGGCCAAGAAACCCACCTTCAGCATACCCGGACGTCATGCGCCGCCTCCTCCCGCACCAAAACTACAGACACGTGATCACGTTTCCCCTACTACACAGGTCCTGAACCCCTTCAAGCGCAAGATGCAAGACGCTCAACATCATAAACCACCATGCACAACCCGGCCTTTGTAAGAAAACGCAGCCCTACCAGACCCACGCCTCCGACCTCTTTACCCACGGCCCACCCAGCCCCTGGTTCGCCAGAGGGGCCCCCTTTCCTTCGGCCCTTACCGCCTCGAAGATGCGCTGCTGCTGCTGCGGGGGCAGCGTCGAGTACAGCGGCAGGACCTTGATGGGCCCGACCTTGTCCCCCATGCCGGTGAGCTCCTTGGTCACCTTCCGGCACGCGTCCTCGATCTCCTCCTCACCCGTCAGGAACAGCAGCACGTCACCCGGCGGCTCGCACACGTGGATCTGCACCACCGTGCGGATGGCGGCCTCCAGGTAGTCGCGCTCCGGCTCCTAAACGGCGGGGAGAGCGAGTCGGAGGGGAGGTGACGGGTTGTAGAGCATGCAGGTGCGGCAACAAGCGACTGGCGCATTGGGGAGGGAAGCGGTGGTGTGAAGTGGGGCTAAGCAGACCGTAATTTAAGGGGAGAAAGGAGTGGCACGAGAGGTGTGGACGTATGACGGCCGACTGGTGGGATGGGGCGCACCCCTGCGCACTGAAAAGTGCGGCGTTGGCCGGAGAGATCCGCAGTGTTGCCAGTTATGGCCGTCCCGCAATCCCTCATCCATCCCGCCAACAACCCCGCCTGTCAGCTGAATCCAGTACGACGGCTGAGCCCACACTACATACCTACTTGAACACTCCGCCCAACCCTGCATCCCTTACTTTGCACGCAACGCTTACTCCCGTTTCCCACCAAATCACAGCCGAGTGTGGCGTGTGGCTTGATGCAGTAGCCCACGGCACACCGGTCCCACACTCAGCTCGTCCTGAGCCCTGGAACCCGCGACTTCACCACAGCTGCTTCCCGATGGACCCCACTAACGCCCCTGCAATCCGACAGGACACTGCCTGTCTTGCCCCCATGATTAACCATCCGCACCTGCGTGTAGAAGATCTCCACGGGGTGCAGGCGACCCGGCACCTTCATGAGGGGCGCGTCCAGGAAGTAGCCCTGGAACTTCTCGGCCTCCAGAGTGGCACTCATCACCACCAGCTTGAGGTCCGTGCGCTGCTTTAGGATCTGTGAGAAGGTGTGAGGGGGGAACTGGTTACTACTCGCGAGCAGGCATGCGCTGACCACCCAGACGGCAGTCCGCGTATATGTGCGTTTAGGGTGAGCTTGACGGGGTATGGCATGCTATGCCATTCTTCATGGGATGCGGCTGTCTGGCACTGAAGAAGCCCGGCAAGGGTCCAGGGACGTAGGCTTCAAGCTCGGCTGCGGACGATGCGACAAACCCCCCAGCTCCGCTCTGTCTGCATCCAGGTCCGTCAGCACCCCCGTCCGCCAGCACCCCCCAGCCCGCCCTGTATAGCATGGAGGACGAGCAATGTAGCAAAGCGGCGCACCTCCTTGAGCAGACCGAATAACACGTCCGTTGCCAACGTCCGCTCGTGCGCCTCGTCTAAGATAATGACCGAATAGCGTTCCAGCAGCGGGTCTGTCATGGCCTCGCGCAAGAGCATACCATCGGTGAGGAACTTGACGCACGTCTTGGGCCCGGAGCACTCCTCGAAACGGATTGAGTACCCAACCTCCTCGCCCAGCACCACGTCCATTTCCTCCGCAACACGCCGAGCTACTGACATAGCAGCCACCCTTCTGGGCTGCGTGCATGCTACCATCTTGCGGTTTGCGGTATACCCTGACTCGGCGATGAACTGCGGAATCTGCGTTGTCTTGCCGCTACCCGTCTCGCCCACAAGCACCGTCGTTTGGTGGCCGTGGATCATATTAACGAACTCTTCCTTGGCTTGCCAGACGGGCAAGCCATGGCGCTTCGCCAGGATATCATAATAGCGCTGACTGTAAGGGCGGCCGGTGAAAAAATTGACGCCTCCCCCTGGGGTGTCATCACCCGGCTCCTCCGAATAATCTAGTTTCCTCTTGCGGTCGCCGCTCATTGCCTTCTTGCAGAGCAAGCGTTCCGAGTTCTCCGCCGCCCTAGAAGGTTAGGAGCAAAGGCTTGGAATTTTGTGTTAGAAGTAGTTAAATTCAACTTTAAGGAATGCTTAGCGCTGTGCTTGACGTTTTGGCGTCTATATGCTGAATTTCCGATTATACGCCGCTGCCGTACCCTAGTCTGCCAGGCTTTCATCGGTCCCAGGAGCATGATCAATGGGTAGTTACATCAGCAGAGATGACCGAACGAATGTGACAGCGCTGGTCGGGGCGCATAGCAGAAGGCCCGCCAAGTTCATTGGCAAGTTGGCCTGCTCGCTGATGACAGCAGCTGTTTTATTCCGCTGTCGGCGCTGATCATCAGAAACCCGCAGCTTCATGTAGAGGCCAAATCATGGAGGCACTTCCTTTTTTCAGTCCAAATAACCTAGTTGGCGGGCATAGATGCACCAAACCCGTGCCCACACCATACGCGTCTGGAACGCGGTGATCACAGCCCCCTGCTCGAACCATAAGCCGACATGGCATCCTCTTGCCCGCAACCCGTACTATTGCATGGTGCTTAGGCGCCTTTCCCCGTCGTTAACCGCGAGAAGCGCGCCGTCATGCTCTGCATGTCTGTGGCCTTCATCACACTGGCCGGGAGCTGCGTGCCCATCAGCTTGGCGACGTTGGGCTTGATGCCGACGTTGCACACCACGTACAGGAACATGAAGCTGTAAGGAGGGGCGCGTGCAGGAAATGGGATACATGTTCGGCCGTCCCATACGCATCCGAGGGTGCAAAGGCTACTGCACCAGCGGCCGAACCCACTGGAGCCTACACAGCCAGGCCCCTCGGAAAAGGTCACGAACGCAGCAGTGGATGAAGCTATCCAGTCGTCCTGGCAGATAGTACGCATTTTCTGACGTTGATGCACACAATACCGCCAGCCTCCAGATCGGCATCATGTCGTTTCCATTTGGTGGGTTATTTGGGCGGTACCGTGAACATTGGGGCATCCCCCCCGTGTCACGTGCGGACTCCAAGCTCTACCAATCCACGGATCGAATGCATCATCCCTGGGCCCGATGTGAACGCTCCCCAGCCATAATCGATATAGACCCCACTGGAGTCTTGCTCCAATCGCAGTGACCCACCTGCAGTCAGTGGGCCCTGGCTTCTCCAGCCACTGGTGCGTCAGCTTCGAGAAGGGAAACATGGGCACGAAGGGCAGCGTGGCAACCGACTTGCCCATGTACCAGGTGCGCAACACGTAGAACATGGCCGCCAGCGCCGCTGACATGATGGCGTACTGCTTCATGCGGTAGAAGTAGATGTCGCGGCTCATATAAGTGAGCTGGACCTCAAGTGTACGCTCACGCTTCTTCTGAGCGGGCGTGGTGGCGGCAGCGCCGGCTGCCGACAAGCGCTCCAGCTCCTGTTTACACAAGCACAAGGCAATCGGTGATACCGGTACTGTGCTGGGGTAAATGGCCATGTAGTTCATGGATGAATAATGGTGCGCGGGGTACGTTTCGAGAGATGTAGCAAGCTGCATTTGGCCTGCGAAGTGAATAATGCTGCAACCTAGCCATACGTGGGGGTGTGCAGGCCATGCGGGTTTCGAGGGCAGAACGCGACAAGAAATAGCTGCAATCCCATGACCGTGCCCCTTGCAACAAAATCTCCGGATATTACATGCTGCGGGTGGTTTGGGCCTGCAGAAATAAGTCAATTCACGTTCCCATGCGCGTGCATATATGTGCTAAAGGAACGGCAGCACGCGGCCCCACCTTGCTTGTCCGTTCAATATCCGTAACTAGCCGCTTGAATCCGGTGGAACTCGAGACAAAAAGAAACGTGAGCACTTCCACGAGAAGAATGACGAGGCAGCTCAACGCCACGATCGCGACTGGCGCCGGCACTGCCATATTGGGCCGCGCTGGTATCAAAGTGTGCACCACGGACAAGGTTCCTTGCGTTTAATCAGAAATGCGATATGGTATACACACGCACAAAGCTGGCGGCGTCGAGCTCCGTTTGCTCTGTGCCTTCAAAAGCTAAGGGCGCAGATGATCTAGCCTACTAATTCATGTTGAATTTTGCGTTTATAGTTGCTGGTTGTGATATACATGATCTATGGTTTGCATGCACCGTTGAATACGGAACAGCATGGGCACGCATTGGGGGAACCCGTCCTACGAGTTCTAAGACACCCTGTATTGACACTAATTCCCCCGAAATCGTTGATTAACGGCGCCACAAAAGCGAAGGGGAATGCACACGCTGGCGGAAATATGTTGTCGGGTTCTAGCTGCGGAGTTGCTGCAAGGCAACATTCCGGGTGAGTTGTGCAGCAGCAGATACCTGCTTCTAGAAGCCTCAGCTTAGGTAGCTGTTGTCAGGGCGGGCGGGTGTACCCCTTGGCAGGTTTCCCCACTGACGCTTGGCATGTGTTGCAACCTGTTTGCACACGCTGTACACATGCCGATCAGAGGTTTAAGAAGCGGTAAGAAGGCAGCAGCAGACCACGTGCAAGATTAACACCGGGGGAGCAAACCGCTGCCTGGTGTAACGGCAAACGTCGGTAACTGCTGTAACCACTTCCCGTCCTTCCGTGAATACCCTTCGCAGCTCATTTTCCCGCGGAGGTTCCGCAGCCCGAGCTGCTTCTGCGCATTCACGTGCTATACACCACCAGGCGAGCAGCTGGGTTGAGGGGCCTGTTGGGTTAGCGCCTGCCAGTACCCCAACAGCTTGTGCCACGACCAACCTCGTCGCCCTACCTCATGCTGGACTGATGAGAACGTGTTAAGCGGCTGGACTGCAGGCCGCCCGGGGGGATACCGGTTCCCCTACACACACATTGGCCCCAAACACCCACTCAGCTCCGTCTGCTGCTCCACCTGCTGCGCAAACCACAACACATACACCCGGCACGCTGCGCCCATCCCACACTTTCCCTAGGGTCTCCGCCCCTTCCCCCCCGCCCGCCCCCCCGCCGCCCGCAGGTCCCAGGCTGGCCCCCGGGACCACCCCGCCCTGCTGCGCCACCTGCTGGTGCTGCAGGCCTTCTCTGAGGAGTGGTACGGCGAGGATGTACGGACCCCACAGCCTCGCACATGATTCGCGCGCAACACGTGCATCCTTACCTCCCGCGGCTCGCAGCGGGTTCCACCGCTCCTCTCTGCCCACCTCATCACCCCACCCTGTCTCGGGCCGTGTACCCCCCAGGCACCTGCACCAGCTGCGCCTCTCCCTGCCTCAGCCCCGCAGCTCCCGCGCCCTGGCGCAGATACGCCTCGTGTCTTCGCAGCTGCAGCACCTGGAGCTGGCGGGGGCAACCTGGCTGCCCGACCTGACATGGCTACACTCACCTCCGCCGCCACTACAGCTCCCACCTCCGAGCCATCACCCTCACGCACCGCCGCCTCCGCCTCCACCTCCTCCTCAAGCCCCGGTGCCGGGCCTCCGCCTAACCTGTCTGGCCCTGCGAGGCTGCCGGGAGCTGCCGCCCGCCGCTCTGGGTCCCGGGCTGCTGCCCCTGGCGCCCTACCTGCGAGTTCTGGACCTCAGCGGGGCGGAGCGGCTGGATGACTCATGCGCCGGCGTGCTGGCCTCGCTGCGGGAGCTGCAGGTCCGTGAGGGGTCGGGGGGGTGTTCGAGGAAGACCCGTGGATGCCAGAAAAAACCGTTTTAGAACAGACGTTTTGAGATGCATGCTGGAGAACTGGGTTTACAGAAAAGAACCGGTTACTCGACATGGGAAGTGTACTTGGTGCATAGCCTTCGGACACCTGGACGCGCGCGCATGCTATCGGACTTGGGTTGACGGCTGCAAAAACTGACTCGGCGACGGTGGGTGACGTGGAGAAAACTAAACGAGTAAGCTATAGTGTGGAGCGCAAAGCAGAGAACCGGGACGCCAAATGGGGAAGGGGTGATTGCGGGATGCACTGAGGCCTCGCGACGTCCCATCTCATCCCGGATACGGATCGTTACCTGGGAAAGTAAGTACGTTACCGATTCGCATGGGCGTACGTCCGTTGCTGGCGTGCGGCTTGAAACGCGCCGCGTTACTAGGGAGAAAACGCGGTGGCGATACGCAACAGCAATTAGCGCAAGCTAACGGTCGCCAAGCAAGCGCACACGATAAACAGATTCGAAACGCCGATCGCGGTTTAGGGACTCACCTGGCCAGCGTGGATAGCGGTAATAACGGCCGTCATCGCGAGGCATGCGGGAAGGGGAGCTGCAGGTCCGTGAGGGGTCGGGGGTGGGGTGGGAGGAGGGCTGGGAGGGGGCCAGGCAGGGGAAGACGTGTGGTAGGCTATGCGGCTCGTGGCTGGGGAGTTGCGAGGGGGCGGGAGGGTCGTGGCTGGGGAGGGCCTGGAGGGTGCGGCGCCTTGACCGTCACGTGTAGGGCATCGGCTGCTGCCTCGAGGGGGCCGCAGGACCACCGGGGGGGCCCCACGGGGCGGGCGGTTGGCTCGCTGGCTGGTGGCGCCGGCTTGCAGCAGTCCAGGGAGGACGGGCGGTGAGCGCGGTGGTACGGTGGGGCCGCCTGGCGCCGCTGCCATAAGCTCCACCCCACCACCCCTCTGCCATAAGCCCCACTCCACCACCCCGCTGCCATAAGCCCCGCTCCACCTTGCTGCCAGCAATGCACGACACGTTTATCCGCTACATGCTGCTTGCAATCCACACTTCTCCGCTGCCTGCTGCCCGCAATACACGTTTCTCCGCTGCATGCTGCACGCAATAACACATTCTTCCGCTACCTGCTGCCCGCGCGCCCCCAGGTTCTGAACCTGAACTACACGGCGGTGGGGGATGCCACCCTCGCGGCACTGACGTACGGCGCCAGGCTGATGGGCTGGGCGCGGCGGCACGGCGTGGCCGCACCGCCCGAGGCGGGCGTGTGGGCCGAGTAGGTGGTCCCCCGGGGGGCGGGATGGTGTTTCAACGGGGCTTCGGATGAGCTAGGCAAGTCCGGGAGGGCGATGCGTTGGGAGGGGGGTGATGACGTCCTCATGGCGGGAAGGCACCCGGGCAGCACTGGAGGCGGGGCGTATCTTCCTCCTCGCTGCGCTGTCGCCTCACTGCGCCTCCTCGCCTCCCTTCCCTCCCACGGCGCCCAGCAGATTCCCGGGCCTGATGGCAATCCTACTTGCTACATGCTACTGCCGCCCATTTTGCTTGGGGGGGAGACCGAAACAGCAACTGGCGTCTGCGCCTCGAGTCACGACTTAGCGGGTGCTTTCGGAGCCGTAGCCGCCGGCCTGCACCTTTGCCCACGAGCTTCGGCTTGTAACCCATCCTCCCCCCTTCGCCCTCGCTCTCTCGCTCCAGGCTGGACATCCAGCGTTGGCACCTGGCGGGCACCCGGGTCACCGGCACCGGGGTGGCGCTCCTGGCCGACACACCCCACCTGCACTTCCTGGATGTGCGGGGGGCGGGCGTGCCCAGGTAGGGGAAGGGCAGGGGGCGGGCGGGCGGTAAGGGGCTAGCGATGTAAGGGTTAGGAGTTCGGTAAGGACAAGGGGGGATAGGCGAGGCCGAGGGTTTACGAAATGGTCTGGGTAGCTGGAGAGGCTGCCGCGTGGAGACCGCGTCTGCAGGTCCTGTCTCCTTCAAAAGTCACTTAGTACCGAAGCCGGAGGTCCAGTAACTCGAGCTTGCAGTGTTGCAAGCTCGAATGATTGGACCTCCGACTTCGGTGCTCATACCAACACACCGCTCGTGTCCTGGTCTCGCTCTCCCACCCCGATCACTCCGCCTTGGTCGACCTTGTGCCGCAGGGCCGCCCTGCGGCCGCTGGAGAGCCGCTTCGGCCTGACGCTGGTTCAGGGGGCCGTGCTGGCCGCGTCCAACTCCCTTGCGGCGGCGCTGATCAACCGCCCGGACCACATGGCGTGTGCCTGCCGGCCGGCAGATGTGGCTGCGCTGGGGCCGGCGGCCTCTGCCGCCACCACGGCGCGCACTCGGCGGCGCCAGCTGGTGCAGCGGCTGCGGGCGCAGCGGGGCCTGCCAACCGCATACGGCGATAGAGCGGAGCTAGCAGCTGGGGTAGCGGTGGGTGGGGCCTCGATGGGACAAGTGATGCCGGTTCCAGGGATGACGGTGATGCAGCCGCCGGTTGCGGGGCTAGGGGATGGAGGTGGAGGCGGAGGCGATATAGCGGTGCTGGAGGCCGGGTGGCAGCAGCAGTGGGCTACCCGGGGCATAGAGGACATGATCAACACATGCGAGGCATTGCTGCAGTTGGAAGCACGTCAGGTGCACCGGCCGTGGGGATAAAGCGCAAAATGAAGCTGCGGGGAGGCCCCGATCCCCTGGGAGCAAACTCAGGACGCGAGCACACCCGCCCACTGAGCATCTGCTCGGCCATGACAGCAGCGCGCGCCGCACCTTCGATGAAACCGACGTCGTGAATGGGGCCAGCCCAGATGGGCCCCCCCATGATGTATCCGGAGCCGGTTTCGGGGCACCGCGCCTCGACGGCCGGACCTGTACCCGGAAGGTACTATACTTGTTCTGGCCGTTGTGCAGCCGTGTTATGGGTGCAGCCGGAGTTGGCACGCGTGCAGCGGGGGTTATAGGGGCGGGACCAGTGGGGCAGGCTGGGACGTGTGCGGGGGCTTGGGCGGTGTGTCTCCGCGGGCCGAGGAGATGTGTGATCTGCCATGAAATGGCCGGGCTTGTCCTACCGGGGTGCCCCGCCTCCCTCAGCACGACGGGCGATGCCATGTGTTTCTCAGACGGCTGATCGTGATTGCGACCGTGGCACGTGACCTCTCTACCGACAAGGAAAGACCCGCAGCTGTCCCCATGGTCCTGCATTCCGCGAATGTGTGTCGGAGACGACACCTGGGTATCGCTTGCGCGCTACCCTTTGCGATAGCGTTGCCGGGCCGATAGCGTTGCCGGGTCAGGCGAAGATGCGGTGCTCGTGGTAATTGGCCACCATGGAGCTTGGGAAGCTGTTATGCGCACGGGCGGGATAAGAGTAGCAGAATCCGACCTGATCAGGCCGGACCCACGGGTCATATGCATAAGGGATTTCTCTGGTAACGTTTGTTCACGCTCAGAAATACGCAAGTAGGGGTATGAGATCAGTCATGGCTGCCTCTTTGCCGCGTACCGCATGCAACGCTGTACGTGCGTGAAAGCTTCCTCGCTAGGATCGAGATACGTGCCATATGACCTTGTGTGGTAAGGCACGATAAGACGGATCGTCGAACTGGAACGCGGACTGGACCTGCCATGCGCCTGCAAGTCACCATGTAGCTAAATGTTCCCAGCGAGGGAGTCAGCGTCGCGAAAATAGGCTCATGTGCGCCAGTACTGTACTGCACCGAAAACAGTGATTAAGACCTGCGAGGACGGCAGTCTGCATAGTAAAGTTCGCTACGTACAGAAGCATAGTCGGTGTAAACCATATTACCTGGATTTCTGTATTAGTATCCACCTTCGTTTGACCACAATGGCTGGCATTTTAGCGCTAGGAGCAAGCGCAATAAATGGGCTGATTGGCCGAAGCCTACTCGGCCAAGCAGCACAGGGATGTCGCGCCCTTCTTTCGTCAATGCCCGCGGTGGAACCGAGCGCGTCGACACCGCGAATGCCCGACTTCGCGCATACGCCAGCCCCCTATACGGGCCCATCTGCCGAGGAGGTGCTTGCCACGAGGAAGCAGTACTTGAGCCCATGTAGGTGCATGTGATCTTACAGCGAGAGCCGCGCTCGGCAAACCCTAGTGGATCGGGCTGAGTAGGGATGACGTGCACTTTGCCTCTGCAGCGCTCTTTCATCACTTCAAGAAGCCGGTCATGATTGTGGAGGGCAAGATGCAATACCTTTTTGACGAACGAGGCCGTCGCTACTTGGATGTAAGGCCTCGCCTCGCAACTTAACCGTCTTTCTTTTGCAACGGTCGTGATCCAGCTTCCTCTTGTTATTGACGGCTTGTACATCTTACGAGTTCACTTCAATGCACAGGCTTTTGCTGGCATTGTGACGGTTAGCGTTGGGCATTGCCACCCTGTCGTGACAGACGCGATCATCCGCCAGAACCAGCTGCTGCAGCATACCACCACAATTTATTTAAACAACCAGGTGGCTGAGTACGCAAAGGAGCTCGCCGACCGGATGCCGGGGAATCTCAAGGTATATTCGCGTCGCTCCGAAACCCCAAACTCCATGCACGCGCACTCAACGCCCACGCCAGCTCACCACACCATGCCAGCTTCTCTCAATTACGACCGTCGCGCATGGACACCTGTGACGCGACCGCCACGGACACCGAACGGCAGCTCACCCATCCCGATGCCCCTTGCTGTCACCCCTCCACTTGCTCATTGCCCCTTCCCACCCCTGCACCTCCCAGATTACTCCCCAACCCCGCGCTGCTGCACCTCCTCCTTCGCCGCCCCCAGGTGGTGTATTTCGTCAACTCGGGCAGCGAGGCCAACGACATGGCGCTCATGCTCGCGCGACTCTACACGGGCAACTGGGACGTGGTCTGCCTGCGTAACGCCTACCATGGCATGAGCATTGGCACCATGGGCACGTGCGGGCAGCACACGTGGAAGCAGCCCATGCCGCAGGTGGGGGTGCACGCGTTGACGTGGGAGGCAGGGCATAGGCGGTCCGTCGGTCTGGTGTCGGACCAATCGGACGGGAAGGGGCCGGGCAGGTGGTTGGGTGGATGCGGCTGGCGGTGGGAGGTGTGGCGTGAGGACGAGGGTATCGAGGGAAAGAACCGCCTCCTTCATGGCAGCCCAGGAGTGGCCATCGTCTACCATCGCTCCGAAACCACGCACCACGACAGCACTCCAGAACTCACTCTTATGACACAAGTATTCCATCCACTTGACTGCCGGGCGCTACCCGAAGCCCTACTGCAGTCCTGCGTGGCAAACCCCTGCGGACCGCTCACCAATGTGGCCATGGGAAGCAGGCGGCGCCGCCGCACACGCACCCGCCTGCCCCCCTCCCCAAACCGCCTATGCCAACCGCTTATCCCCCCCGGGCCGCTCCCTCTGCCGCCTCAGGGCTTCGGCTACCACCACGCCCTGAACCCCGACCCCTACCGGGGTCCTTTTGGCGACGACGGCCCCCGCTACGCCGCCGACGTGGCCGACCTGATTTCCTCCGCCACCCCCGGCCGTGTGGCTGGCTTTGTGGCTGAGACCATCCAGGGGGTGGGCGGCGCCGTGTCGCTGGCCACCGGGTACCTGCCCGCAGTGTACAAGGTGGGGACTGGGGAGGAGGCGACGAGAGGCCCTGAGGGGGGCGTCGGAGGGGCGCTGGTGGCGGGAGGCGACGGGCCTTCCACTCACCCGTCCTTCCACCCAGCCGTCATGCGCCCAGAACCCGCACACTAGCCCGACAAGCTGCGCGCTTCTTCAACCAGTGATCCTCTGTCCTGAGCCCTCGCCTATATGCAACCCACCTCCCGCACCAGCCCGTCCCACCTTCCGCCCTCCTCCCTCCACCGCGCCCTCCTCCCTCCACCGCCACGTCCTCCCTCCACCGCGCCCTCCGGCTTCCCCCTCCTTCCAGATGATCCGTGATGCGGGCGGCGTGTGCATTGCCGACGAGGTGCAGACGGGCTTCGGCCGCACCGGCAGCCACTACTGGGGCTTCCAGCGCCAGGGGGTGGTACCAGATATCGTCACCATGGCCAAGGGCATCGGCAACGGGCTGCCGCTGGCGGCGGTGGTAACCACACCTGAGATCGCGGCGGCCATGGCGCAGCGCCTGCACTTCAACACGTGAGCCGGGGGCCTGTTGGAAGGGGGTTGGAAGGGGGCCGGCAGGGGGGCGTTTGTTTGTCCAGGCCACACAGCTCATCCCGCGTCCCATTGGTCTCTGCCCCTGGAACGAACCGAACCTGGCTTCACCCCCCAACCCCCAAACCGCACCCCCGCAGCTACGGCGGCAACCCGGTTTGCTCCGCGGGCGGGCGGGCGGTGCTGCGGGTGGTGGACCAGGAGCGGCGCCAGGAGCACTGCGCGGCGGTGGGGGCGCACCTGGTGGACCGCCTTACAGCGCTGGCGGCCAAGCACGACATCATCGGGGACGTGCGCGGAGCGGGCCTTATGCTGGGGGTGGAGATGGTCAAGGACCGGACCACCAAGGTGAGGCGCGCGGGAGACCGCCGGGACCCGGGAGGGAGGGAGGGGTGGTTTGAGGTCGGAGGAGAAGACCATGTCTAGTTCGTGAGAGATGAAGATGTTGGACATCATATGATCGGGAATGTTACGGAGCGTAAGTTGTTTTGTGGTGGTAGTATCTCGATACTTGCAAAGGCGAGGAGGCACTCCATTGCAAGTCTCGACCACCCGACCCTCCCCGCTCGACGCCCTCCCAGGAGCCCGCCAAGGCTGAGACCGCCGCTGTGATGGAGACCATGAAGGACATGGGCGTGCTGATGGGCAAGGGCGGGCTGCACGGCAACGTGTTCCGCATCAAGCCTCCGATGTGCTTCAGTCGCCAGGACGCGGACTTCCTGGTGGACGTCATGGACGCAGCCATCGCACGGCTGTGAGCTCAGCCAGGGGGGGGGTGGCGTGAAAACCGGTGACACGAAAACGACAGGATAGTGGGCCGGGGGGGGGGCCGCAGCAGGCGGCGGTGGAAGTGGGAGGGCGTGAGCCGGTTGCGACCCGCGGCAGTGAACCGACACGTGGGCAAAGCCGGGTCCGTCGTGCGCCCGGTCGACATCTACGGAGCGCCGCCGGTGTGTGGCTATCCTTGGTTCCTTGCGGCAGCGTACGAGCTACCGCAGGAGGGGCGGAGGGGGCCAGGCGGCAGCGGCCTATTCGTGGTTGACGGGGTGGAAGGGCGTGGCGGCGATGACGTTGCTCCTGCCAAGTGGATGGTAGCGGCGTGAGGAGGAGGGGGTGTGTGGCGACGTATGCGCCCCCCCCTGGAGCGATGCTGCCACAACAGGCATGTACATAGCCGGCCGTCTTGAGCGGACAAGCCTATGCTTATTTATGGCTTTTTCTTAATTTCATGTTCAATGCGATTCTCGTGCATATCGTTTCTGTGCCATACTGGTTTGGGGCGGTTCGGAGAGGCGGCGGTCAGGGCGGGGCTGCGGGACTTCAAATGTCGAAGGTGGTGGTGGCGAAGGTGGTATGTGCCCGTGTACTCCTTGGTGCGCGGCGAGGCCGGTGGGGGCGGCGTGCAGTTTTGACGGCTCCGCACGCTGTACCGCCCGCCAGCTGCCGAACAGCTGCTTGCACGTGCACGGCTGTTGTTAAGAGACCTCCACCTCGTGGCGGCCTCATGGCGCTGCCTTGTCGGGCGCCAGGCTACGAACGTCAAGAGTCACGGAACCTGCTCATTGTTGCGTTGGCGCCGGCGCCTTTTTACCTTCGCCTGTGCAGGGTTGAGACCATCGGGTTGGCGCCAGGTGTGACTTGGGGGTGTATAAAAACCGTTTTACGCAACGGGGGGGGGGGGTAGAGTGGATCGCCGCATCGGACCAAGCTATTGTACAATTATTAGTAACACGTTGTGGAGGCCGACGTCCACAGCCAGCCGCCGATGTGGTGCTAAGTGCCGAACATACATTTTTTGTAAAACAACGGTAAGCATAGCGAATTAGGCAAACGGTATGGACAAACAGAAACCACCAATTTGTTGGCGAGGACGGGTCATGGACAACACATGGACCACCCGCTAGGGGGCTGAACGACCCAACAGCTATCACACACAGTGTTCGCGGCGTCGACATCGACAATGAATGTTCAAGCACTCAATCAAGCACAATGCAAACAACAGTCGCAGTCCTGTTAGCCGGCCCGCTTGGTGGTTTAGGAGCTGAGAGGCAGGGCCTGTCTGCGCGCCCCCCCCCTGTCCCCTGCCTATTTTCCGGCTGCTGCTGCCACCGCAACGATCAAGAGTTCAGCGACACCAAACAGCGGCACCACGTGCCCCGCCCCTGGGCCCTGTACGACAGCGCACCGGCCACCTAGCCCCTCAGCGCCCCACCCACTCACATACCACCCGCACCGGGACCCCCGCCGACGTGTTAGCAACAAATCTCCTTGCGACGTCTCTGATGACTTCAGAACTCCAGCGAATGAAAAACGTCTATTCGGGGCGCGCTATCGGCCTTCGCCATTGACCCAACCGTTGCCTCCATGGCCAACGGCGCGCCATGACCCATGGGTCGGCACCGCTCCGACGCGCGTGGGGAAGGGCCCCGACTGCCCTCCAGCCCTCCATCCGCTGGCTCCGGCAGGCGCTTCAATGCCCCCTGTACCCCGGCAACTACCCCCCGCTGGGCAAAGGGGCGCGCAAAAATCAGTACGGCATCAATCGCAGGCCTCGATAAGTACGCGCAGTCCACGAACTAGGGATAGCAAGACGCGCAGCCGTAGCTCTCGAAACCCTCACAACACGCCAGCTGTTTGCGTCCTCGACGCAAGCGCAGCACGCATCCGCGGCCTTGTCACTGGCTGCTGCATGTCGTACTTCTCACACTGCATTGCTGACGCGCACACCCTCCTGCAGAGCAGCCTCCCACCGAACACAACACGTGCCGGGCCCGGACCGTCTTTAGGACCCTAAACTGAGGCCCCTGCCGCCTGCAGCCGCAATGCCTCCAAGGGAATCTCCTCCTCTCCTCTCCTCTCCTCTCCGCACCGCCTAGCTCCTACCCCGCCACCGGCCGGAGCGCGACAACCGGCGATGCGCAGCACACACCGAAGCAGGCTGCAGCTGCTAATGAGGCGGTATGCTGCAGGACGATTAAATCTTTTTAAGATTGAATTTTATGCGCATTGCCAGCCAACCGGCCAACGGGCTTTCGCCCATCCGCATCCTCCGTCACACGCGCAAAACAGTGAGTGCCTCCCTGGACTGCTAGCCGGCCCGGCCCAACCTGGCGCGCCCGCTGCTCGCGCCGTTCTAACATCCGCTGTAGCAGCGCGACCTGTCTGCCATAGGCCCAAGCATGGTGACCTGACCGAGGCAGTAGCAGCTGCAGCTGCGGGCCTCAGCCTTAGCTGGCTGCCTGGCCGTCCTGTCCTCCACGCACTGTCAGGATCTGGCCCGCCCGCTGCTGCTGCTCGGCAGCGGTGCACTCAGCGTACGTGGGCAGGTCGCGAGGGCTCATGCGCTCAAAGGTGAAGTCAAAGCTGTCGGGCATACCCCGGTGGGGCAGGCCGGCCCAGCGGGGGTCGGACCAGCTGAAGGGGGCCTGGCCCTGCGGGCGGGTGAGGTCGGGGTCGGGTTGGGTCGGTTACCGGTACGCGAGGCGTCAATCCAGTGCTTGATGACAGACGCCGACGCAGGCGAAGGTAGTAAAACCGTGACGAGGCCTGGCAAACCACACCGTCACCCGGGCCACCGCCCCTGCTTGCCCGACACCGAGCTCCACGCCCTCCTCCGATCCAGTCCGCCCGTCCCAGTGCCCCCGCCCCAGTCCCCCCGCACCTGCGCAGTGGGTCCCCCTACCACCTCGCTCTCCATCTTGGCAATCATGCTGGCACTGGTCACCTTGGAGTCTGAGGGGGTGGGGGTGGGGGGGGCGGAGGTGGGCCGCGTATGACGGCGATGAGGGGAACGGCCGGGGGTGAGACGTGGGTTCTGCTGGCGGGGGTGAGACGTGGGTTCTGCTGGCGGGGGTGAGACGTGGGTTCTGCTGGCGGGGGTGAGACGTGGGTTCTGCTGGCGGGGGTGAGACGTGGGTTCTGCTGGCGGGGGTGAGACGTGGGTTCTGCTGGCGGGGGTAAGACGTGGGTTCTGCTGGCGGGGGTAAGACGTGGGTTCTGCTGGCGGGGGTGAGACGTGGGTTCTGCTGGCGGGGGTAAGACGTGGGTTCTGCTGGCGGGGCACCGCAAAGGGCTCCAGGGAGGGCGAGGCGGACTTAGACAGGACGCAGACGCCGGGTATGCCTCATGCAGGGCACCTTCACCCAGCGCAACCTCCCCCGGGACAAGCTGTGTCGCGCCGACCCAGCAGCCAAGCCCATGCGCGTCCCCCACATCCACCCTCCCTCACCCACACCACGCCGGCCCCCCCCCCTGGCACAGCTCCCTCGGGTCTCACCGTAGCATCCCTTGGCTATCGCCTGGTCGCCCTTGGCCAGGTCGCCGCGGGCGCACACGGCTCCCACGGGGTTGCCCTCGGCGTACTGCGGGGCCGGGGATGGTTGACACGGGGGCAGGAGAGGAGACCCATGGGTCGGCACTGAAAAGTAAAACCGAACAGGAAACGTTTGCTACACACGTTTGGACTTGCATGCTGGAGAGCTTGGTTTCGGTAACTGAACCCGGGGGTCGGGTGTCGACCCCGGCGGCTATGTCTAGACGAAGGTAAACAAGGTTGTACGACCGGGGGACCGGGGAGGGTACAAACCCGGGTTCCAAGGCCATGGAGTGATCCAAGCTCCCGGAATCATAAGGCACGAACCCAACGGCACGCTTTCCTCCGGATGGGAGTGCACTACCGTCAGCTGCCCTCACCGAGTCATGCTGCCAGTCGTTGTAGCGCATGAGGTGCTTCAGGTGGTCCAGGGAGGACACTGCGCCCTGGTCCCGCCGGAAGATGGCGGCGCGGGGGGCGATCTGGTACTTGAGCAGCCGGATGCTGAAGGCGTACTTCTTGGCGCCCTCCGCAGCCAGCCGCGCGATCTGATGCCGGGGGTTCGGCGGGGTTGGGGAAGATGGAATGGACGTGAGGGCCCGGCGGATTGTTGTGACCCCATACGGGGACATGAGAAAACCCGTGATATTAGCCAATCCGATTAATGAGACGAACCCCTGATGAGCAACAGAGGCGAGCACAGAGACGAGCCTGGGTGGAGAGGACGGGAGGACCAACACGTGCCGATGAACAGACGGCGGGGCGGGGGAGGAACGCAACTCAATGGAGATGGAGCGTAAGAATTGGGTGTGGGGGGGTGTCGTACCATATCCGGGTAGCCCGCTGCCTCGTACACCTCGGGGAAGTACGCCACGTTGTAGCTGGGCCAGTAGCCGCGGCTGAGCTCCTCCGTCATGTCAGCGACCTGGCGGGGGTGGTAGGGGCGGAGAGAGTTGAGTGGAATCAGTCTCCCAACACAGGCGACTTGCTGGTCGGCAGGTGCCGTCCACACACTGTTGCGCGCTGGACGTGCCGTAAGAGACAGACACTTGCTATCTAACACTAACACCTAACACAGCCATCACCCGCCTACGAGCATGCACACCCGTTTTAGTTCGCAGGCCCCCTTGTCGCCGCACCTTGAGCATGCCGGGCAGCTGCTCGATGACCCACAGCAGTCCCGGCTGCAGCTCGGTGTGCGGGATGAAGCGGTTGGTGTCCAGGACCATGTACTGCAACGGGAAGCGTACGGAAGATTACCGGTATGGCAAGGTACGGCGCCGTACGGCGCCCGCGCGGTGATCGCTGATCGGCCACGTCCTCACCGGCGGGACGTGCTTGGCCTTTCGAAGTTCCATCGACATACAGTCACGGCATCTTCCGTACCAAACCGTCACGCCTGAGGGTCCCCTCGTCCCCCCTGCCCACGATTCGCGGATGTCATTTACCCCCCCCCCCCGCCTACCTGGTTGTTGTATGTTCCGCTGTTGTGCCTGCCGAACACCTCTACCCATTCCTCCCCGCTGGCCGCCATCCAGTTGGCTAGCCGGATGCGCTGCCACGACAGCACGCACCGCCGGCTGAGCGGCGCGAACACGTCGCCCACGTAGATGTGGTTGGTGGTCTCCATCACAGCCAGGCCGCTGCTGAGGACGTAGAAGTCGTCGTCGCTAAACAGCTCGCCTGACAGGGGGGAGAGCAGGGGGGGAGTGGCGAGAGAAACAGGTTACACGACATGGGAGACGGAGGGCAGAAACAGGAGGGGGGGGGGGATGCCGGCGGGGCGGAGCTGGGTGACGAGGCAACCCGTGGAGTGGGGTATGGTGGAGAGGAGCGGGAGGCCCAGCGGAGGGCGATGCGGCTGGGAACGGTGTCCGGGTCGGCAGCGGCGGCCACCCAGCCGTCCCCTGACCCTCCACCAGCCCCCACATGACTCACTGGGATGCGCCCGATCTCCCAGCCTGACCCAGCGGTAACCTCACCCGCCCCAGGCGACACCCTAGGCAACACCCCTCGTCCCTACTGCGCCGCGCATTACCCCCCCTGGAGCCCTCCCTAGCCCCCGTTCTCGCCCCTCCGCCCTCCCATCCCCTGCCTCACCCGGGTAGCTGCTGAACGACGCCTGGGGTGCCGCCACCGCGGTGCTGTGCAGCGCCGCGAAGTCGTAGTGCTTGTAGATGCGGGTCATGGCGGTGAAGGAGTCGTGCGTGGAGTGACCCAGCAGCAGCTCACCCAGGTCCCCCGTCACCTTGATCAGCGCGGAGCACTTGCCTGGCGGCCACAGGGCAGGTGGGGGTGCGGGGTTGGGGTCGGAGCACGCTGACAGACAGGACGGCAGTAGGCCCATGTGGGTGGGTGGGGAGCTGTGACAGCCCCTTTCCTCTGAGCCAACCCCAACCCCCCCACAGCACACTCCGCACGTACGCCCTCCGCAACAACAACCCCGCCTCCGTCCCCACCCCTCGTGGCGCCAGCAACGCCATCCATCCTGCCCACCTCGCCCCCGCCGCTGGCTCCCCCCACTTGCACCCACCCTGCAGCCCCAGCTTAAGCGACATCCGCACGGGGTCGGGGTCCACGTCAGCCGAGTGGGGGGCACGCCGCCGCCTGGGAGCACCCCCGCTGCTGCCCGCCGCCGCCCCCACGCCGCCCTCTCCGCCTTCATCGCCGCCGAAGCCCGCCTCGAGAGCATCGATGATGTCGTACACGTCGCCTGCGGGGCCGCACACGGAAACCCGCTCAGACAGGGGCTTTGGTCTCCTTCGCTTCCTTCGCTTCCTTCGCTTCCGTAACCCAACCCAGCCGTGTGCACGGGGGAGGGGGGCGAGCAGGGGTATGGCATAAAAGCTGGTTACACGATAGGGGGGGGATACGAGTCGCCATGCCGGGGTGACGGGGGGGCCGTAGAAGAGGGCGTGCGTGCGTGTGTGCGTGTGTGTATTGCAGCTACTGCTGAGCCCCCGCCGTCATCCTCTCCCTTGAGACGAAGTCAAATTCACGCCGCTTGGCGTCCGCCTGTGGCTCCCCCCCCACCCCCACTGCGTCGCTTGCATGCCCCTCCCCTCCCCTCGCTCCCTCCCACCCCGACCCTTCCTGCCGCCTCCATCACCCCGGCCCAACCCCCTTCCGCTCTCCCACCGTTGCTGTTCAGGAACATCATGTCCCGCCGCTCCAGCCAGCCCACGGTCACGTCGTCACCGCTGCTGGCGCTGCTGCCGCCGGCACCTCCCGCCAGCCGGCGCCCCACCACGCCTCCGAGGCCCCGCTGCTGCTGGCGCTGCTGCACCTCCTCCCGCGCCCTCGCCTGGTATCCGGCCACCAGGCCATCAAACTGCGCTTGCACCAGGCTCAGCAGCTGCCAGTAGGGGTCGTCCGCGGGGGCGGAGCGGATCTGCTCGTTCGCCCACACCTCCTGGTCCTCCAGCCTGGGGGTTTGAAAACACGGGGAAGATGGATCGGAGGGTCGCCCGGGGCGAGGGTGATGGTAGGGGGGGTCATTTGGGGAAATGGCATAAAAACCGTGTACGCGACAAGGACAGGACAGTTGGCGCATGGCCGTCCGACACCGATTTTGTGGGCGCATGCTGGAGCACTGGGACTGACTACGGGCAAACCGGTGGAGGCGGCCTGTCGGGTCATTTGGGGAAGGGGGGTGGAGATGAGCGATCTGGGTCGCGGAGGGCGGAGGCGGGTATGGACTGGTGGCCGGGCATGCGAAGCACGCACCAGTCCAGAGAAAGCTCCAGGGACTCCGTCTCGTTCAGCATCGTGACGAAGTAGGCCTTGAGGTTGGAGTAGTGGTCGTAGATGCGGGCTGGGGGGGGGGGGAGGGCGGATCACGGGTTGACGCAGCGGAGGTTGGCGGCATGCATGCATGCAGCATGGAAGCAGCGCAGGTGGCAACCAGCAGGGCGGCGAAGCGCGGAGGTCGCGATAAGCCGCCCCGGCAAAAGCGTGCTGTTGCTGCTGTTGCTGCTAGTGATGCTGTTGCTGCTGTTGCTGCTAGTGCTGCTGTTGCTGCTGTTGCTGCTGTTGCTGCTGTTGCTGCTGTTGCTGCTGTTGCTGCTGTTGCCGCTGTTGCCGCTGTTGCTGCTAGTGATGCTGGTGCTGCTGGTGCTGCTGGTGCAGGTGGACGATGTGCGATGGTGATTGCATGGGCGTCGCTGCGGGTGGCCTCGCCGCCCCTCGCCGCGCCTCACGAGTGGCCGCCTCCTCCCGCAGGCGCCTCCTCCCGCAGGAGCCTCCCCACAGGAGCCGCACAGCACCGCGGCTGCTGGTACGCGGTGTGCAAGAAAAGCCCGTGGGCTGCCGGTGTGTGGGGGTGCGCTTACGGTTGCAGCTGCGCTGCCCTCCGCGGAGGTCGCAGCATCCCCAAAACACGGTGCGCACGTGCGTGTGGTCGTTCACGCGCGGCACAGCCGCCAGCGGACTGTGCGGATCGGATGGTGTCCGATGGTGCGGATCGGATGGTGTCCGATGGTGCGGATCGGATGGTGTCCGATGGTGCGGATCGGATGGTGTCCGATGGTGCGGATCGGATGGTGTCCGATGGTGCGGATCGGATGGTGTCCGATCGGATGGTGTCCGATGGTGCGGATCGGATGGTATCGTGGACGGCTGCCTGGGCGCGACCCGCGGGAGGGTTGAGAGGAGCCCTTGGCTGGGCCACTCGTGGTGGGGGGGCCCGGGTAGGGGGGTGCAAGGAAATCCCGTGTACGGAGAAAAAACCGGCCCGGGTGGGGGTGGGGGCCTTATCCCCTGCACGCCCCGCCTCAGCTCGGGAGCGTGGCAGCACAGGGCCCTCGGTGTGGTAACCTGGAGTGCGCGTACCTGCCGTGAGGTGGCCCTCCAGGAAGCCGGCCGCATACGCCTGGTCAACGTCGCTGTAGGCAGCGCCGGTGACCACGCGCAACTTGCCGAAGTTGCTGGTGGTGTGAGAGGAGTCGATGAATGTGCCGCTTGCGGCGCAGTCATTGCCAACGTGGCTAGCTGCCTCGGCAACGAACCAGCTTCCGTCGCTGTTCTTGGCGACACAGCCATAAACCGCCTGGTTGTCCTTCTTCAGGTTTTGGCATGTTTTGTGTACTGCAGTGAGGTCCTCGGTAGTCGCCCTCGCCGCCTGGAACACTAACAGAAAAGCGGCGGTGACTACGCCCGCCAGGCGCATGGCGCCGGCAGTATCGAGAACTCGATTTCGGAACATTCAAGCCCCGGCAGCACTCTTGGGGGCAAGCGTTGGCCTCAGGGCCTCTGATAATAGAATAAACACGTGCTGCGCTGCCGCCACTCAACAGAGATATGCTTTCAAATGTCAAGGTGGATAAAGGAAAAAGCAATAAGATTACTTGACACTGCAACTACATATCCCTTTCATCAACGCAGCGTTTGGAGCGCGTACCGGTAGTTTTATGTTAATAGGCTTAGCTTGCGCAAGGCATTTGGTAGTGGGCTTTCAAAAGCCTGCATAAGTTGCAGCTCTGCGCACAAAGTAAGTGGCTTCGTGGATGAATTTGGTGGTCGTTGCTTTGTGTGACCATTGCCGCTGCTAGCGCTGCGACTCCCATCGTGAGATGCGCGACTCAGAAAGGTTCAACCCGTTTCGTGTAGATATTCCGTGCAAAGGTCGGCTGGCGGGAAGTGCATGGCCAACCGACATCGTGAACCGACATGTGGGAAGCGAAGTGCACACGCGACGGTAAAGCAGCTTCATAGCAATAGTTTGCACGTGTCAACCTTGCAGGTGAATTGCCATACTGAATTTGCGGACGGGCGCAAGACCCGGCAGGGTTGTAGTTTTTATCCCTGCAGCCTTCCCGGTCGGCCACTTGCTGACACGCAGAATTGCTGCTCTATATGCCAACCTTAGACACCTGACTTGCCGCGCAGATAACGTGTTGCTCGGGTCAAGCCTGGGATTCTACCCGCGGTCTACCTTGCCTACAGTCCCCAACAGTCCCTCAAGTCAGCGCACCTGCGTGGCCAGGGTCGCGCGGCGGTAAGTGGGGGGGTAGGGAGGAGTGCGGGTTATGCGTGTAAGCTGCCTGGAGGTCCCTTGCAAGGCTCTGGCACCTGTTCTGGACGGCGGGGAAAACTTCTCCCTTTCTGGTAGACCGTTACGGATCTAGCTGTGCTGGGCTGGAAGTTGCGGAAAGGAACCGATTGGCACTGGAAGGACCCTTCGACGCGTCGCAACAACCCCGTGAGTACCGTTGGGCTATACCTGCATGTGCCACCGTGCGCCGCTGGTTCGGACGCAGCTTCGTCGCTGATCACCGGGCAGGTGGCCTGCGGTCCGCAGCGTTCCTCGTCGGCCCCAACATGTCAGGTCGCCAACCTTAGCTGCGCAAAACAACAAATTAATTTAAGGCTTCACCTGAGTTGCACCAGGGGAGAGTTGTCACGTAGCGGCGTCAGCCATCAAGTCAGTTCGGAACGACTTGGGTCAATCCCCGCTTGCGAGCAGGGTGACAAGTGTTAACAAGAATAACAAGCGTGTTCCTACCATATATTTCCGTGGTACGGGACAGGCGGGCTGAAGCGGCTGGGGAGGCAACAGCGAGCACGGCAGAAATTCGCAGGTTGCCCATTTGCCGCCAGGGCCATGACGGCATACGTAATTTCTTGCAAGTGCGGCAGCGTCTTCACCAGTGGTGTCAACCTAGTGGGGGCGCAGGCCACCGCCACAGCCCCGACAGCGCGTGCTGACCCTGTTTCCGCACGAGAAAACGGCCTCCCACACATGAATAGAATCGGGGCTCCATAAAAAAGACGCAGAGAGGCAACGGTTACTCGAACGTTGCGTCTGGATTACACCTGTAGCTCTTACCCCGGGTCCTCCCCGGGTCCGTGTCTTGATGCGCCGAAAACCGGCCGTGCTGCGGGGCCATAAAACACTGTAATATCCTTTTATTAGGCACATGCGCAGCGCTTGCTTCAGGGCCAGTCAGGGCCTTATAGGCATCGGCGCATCGCAGTACCGTGCGACGCAGCCCGTCGTGCCCGTCGTAAATGAAACGCCTAATTTCGCAAAAGATTCCAACCCTCATTGCGCTTTGGAGATCGGCAGTTCGCTTCGCAACCACTGTTTGGTTGTTACTGGATTGGAGATCGCATGCACGCGGTACTTATTGTACCGTCTACACCTTCCTCTTGTTCTGGGTTCGCGCGGTCTTGGGGACAATGTCACATTCATTACTTACCTTTGTGCCTCAGCTCGGTGCGGGTGTTCCAAGGTGCTCGGCCTGGACGACGCACTAAATCACGACAGTATGAACGAGTCCAACATTTGAACCTGGAGCATGCTTCGCAACTTGATTCCCATCTTACCGGTTTGGTTATGCCGGCAAAAGAAGGTGCATCGTGCATGCAATCATCACACTGCCGCACTGCGTGTCTGACCTCGTAAACATCTCGCCATGCTATCTGTAATCCCTCATGTTTGGAGTGGACTTCGCAACTGTCGATAGTGAACCAAACGGGATTGTTGCGATGGATTGCAGCGTATATGCGTGTTCGCGTGTCCGGGAAGGTCCGTACTGGGAAGGGGGGGGGACGCGAAGGACCTCGGAACACCAGGTCGGAACATGGGAGTTGACTCGCGCTACCTATCGTTCCCAGCCGTTTGGGGCCAGGGTTCCAACCCTGCATTATCTAGGGATGAGCGTTAGTAGATAATACTGCGGCTCCTGGGGGCCCCCTCCTCCGTTAACAGCGAGCGCCGCGCCACGTTGCGGCACGTCCCGCCGTACTGTGGACAGTTTGGGTCATATGGGTTGTAGCTTACTGCTGTTACGTTTTACTGTGCTGAATCGTTAACCACATGCCAAGCATCTCCGTGTATCCGGTCTAAAGCTGCTGGTTATTGTAATAATCATTGTTTCCTAGCCTGACAAACAGCAAAGCCCGTACGCACTGATCCCCCTGATGCAAGCCTGCTTTTGACGTTGCGCGCTGCAAGCGAATTCACTAGGCAGAACAAGGCGATGAGTCGCTGAAGACGTTTTCAGACCGAGCCGCGGTTGCTGGCTCTGGCCGCGTACAGCTGTCGAGTGCCAACATGCATCGCGTACGTTTGTTGTGTGCGCTGTGTGCACTCCAGGCCCGGGTGCAGCAGACCAACTCCGAAGGTACCGGTGGTTTCTGTGGCTACTGCCGCCGCTGCGGGGTCCTCTACCGTGGCCTCACCATACGAGGGCCGGGGCTGGTAGTAGGCGCGCTGAAGGGCACAGGTTCGGCTCGAAAGCTCAAAGACGCCGGGCAGAACCAGGACAAGCGGGGGGACCCGGAAACGATACCGCCCTGCGGGTTACGCCCGCGGGCGCGGAAGACTCCGGGCCAGCAGTTCCCTGCGCACCCGTACGGCAGGTACGGCCCGGTGCAGCCCAACATCAGGACGCGTCAGGCATCTTGAAAGGGACCATCGCACTTGGGTGCCGCTGGCATTTAAAATAGAGTATCGGATTTGACCTGGCCTCAGGTATTGCTGTAGTGCACCTGCTGGCAGCTGTACACACAGCGCTGCTGCCGACCGTGCTGCATGCGCTGGCGACGAAAGATAGCCCAACAGCCTGGAGGCTGCATGCAAGACTCCCGCGTAGCCTTAAGGAAACGCAAAGACTTACAGATAGGCCATCCCGGGTTTGGTTACCAAACGCAGATTCAGTGATCGTGCCTGGGCGAAATAGATCGAAGTCGAGCACCGGTGATAACGACTTCGGAAAGACAGACTGCAGTGTCGTTACGCAATCCGTGGTTGACACAGTGTGTGATTTAACTATGGTCAACGCGCTAAGTGTCTAAAGAGTCTCGGTGGATAAGTATCTGCCGTACAAGTGATGCGATTTGCTTGCCTATAAGGGGCCACCGGGCGCGTGAGCCCGGACCAAGTCCGCCCCTGCCTGGCGGTATACCCACAGTTGTGTTACAGTGAGCTACTTTTCCGCGGAGTCTATCTGGCCTACGCGCATCAAGGCAGGACCGGAATGCTAGGCTGAACTCGGACTCAAACCCATTCCAGGTGCCCAAACGTGACCTTCGAGCAGTGTCAGTTATGGAACTAGGATGACCACGCCCGAGTGCGTATACATCGCCGGGCTCACGCGTCCCCTTACCGGCAAGCAAATCGCATCACTTGTCCGGCAGCCACTGATCCGAGCCAGTACTGAGTTGCGACAGCAGCTCCCCTTGCAAACTGCTACGCATACCCATAACGGCCAATCTGAGGCAAGTCAATGCGGTTGCGTTCAGCTATGACCCGCCTTGGATCATTGCTGCGCCGTGCCGCGTGCCCTGACTGGCGAAATGTCCTTGCCCACAGTGGTTGAGGGCCAGGAAGGCCATTTGGGGAAGCCTTGAGAGGGCTGGTTGCCGGAGACACATGTGGGGTTACGACGGGATAACTGACAGCATGTGCCATGGGGTGTGAGCCCCGTTCTTTCACATGGCATCGCCTCGGATTGACGTACACGGCGCAGGTCAGCGATTTGTGGCGGCTGTACTGAAAAAGCATTTGTGTGCACTGTGCCATCCCTGGTTCCAGCGCACTTCGTCTTTTGGGAATGTTACGTGGCCACTTGGAGCAACATGTGCGCAACATGGTCTCGGGAGATGAAACGACGAAACAGGGAAGCTCAACAGCAGCTGAAGGGAAACTCGGCGCAACTAGGATGATCATCAGCTCTCCGAGTTTATCGGGCGCCTGTCTGTCACAGATGACATCTCCCTTGGTATGGTAGTAAGGCAAGGGTCGCAGGAGGCAGAGAGGCCTAGCACGGGCATCGAACGGCATGGACATGGGCACGAATGACCGTTCTGCTGCCCATTTTCACAGCATTCAGCAACCTCGAAGATAAAGCCTTGTGGCCTATCGATGCCCAAGCGCATGCTTAGATCGGTCTGATCATGGATATTTTAAGGTGCCGGAGCTGTGGGGGTTGAAATCCGAGGCCTATGGACGGGTTGCGCGCAGTCGAAAAGCGTCACGACAAAGGTCAGCCATGATGGTCAGCTCCAAGAGTTTTGGCAACTCAAACCGTCCGCTAACCGTCCCACATGCAATGACCCCATACACAAGCAAAAAATGTTGGTCGACGTCCCTGATTTACGGCCCCGGGCGTTTAGCTGCTCAACATTATTGCCGGGCCTTCCCCCCCCTTTGCGAGCATATTCAAGCACTCTCCCCATGCAGTCTTCAAGGGGTGCTTTACTAACCACGAGTGTCCGCCGCCAAAACGCGACTCAGTAGTCGGTTCTATTACTCCCGCAGGCGCCCTCGTCTGTATTATTCTGCAACGTTGTATGTAAATGTCGACTTCATTTGTCATATTGCAAAGTGTTCAGGTCCCTCATGGAAACGTTTTGGCCACCCTGGAGCGTCGTATCCTTGACGGGGGTCCATGTGAACGCACGATCGCACGGGAGAGCTCGTTATATGCCTCGTGCAACCGGTTAGGAATCTCTTGAACCACTTTCATTAACCGAGTAGGAGGTTACGGCTTACGCTGTCTTTCGGGACCGCCGGCTGGTGCCGGCGCACTGCCTCAGTGAGGCAGCGTAGTAGCTCATAAGTTATCATTGGCCCGGGCGCTAGGAAGCAAGGCTTATTGCGGAAAATATCTTTGTTCTGGCGCTGGGGCGCTTGTGCGCGGACCGGTCGCAGCGATGGACACTTCCAGCTTCAAAGTGGTCTGTGACCACTGTGATGCCAAGCTCGCGAATGTTTTCTGCCATTCGGACGGTAAGCCTGGCTCTCGGAGGCGTTATATTTAGCCTAAAGGGCAAAAGCTTCTGGACAATACGGGGACCGACCGCCGCCAGGAACTTCACGTCGTGTCGCCCCGCTTTTTTGCCTCGTAGGCGCCTTCCTGTGCCCGCAATGCGATGCGCAAGTGCACAGCGTCAACAAGGTGAGACATTGCAACCATTACATGTCCCGTGAAGCCGAACTTGCGGGTCGGAGCGAAAGTTAGCGCGCGGCCCATATTGCATGCAGTTCGATGGCTACTGTCCCTCGCCCCCACGTCATGCCTTGCGCACATATCAATAACTGGCAGAGTGATATTTTGTTTGAGCGCTACAACTGGTTGGTTTCTGTTCTTTGGTTGCGCCTTAAGGCGCCATTTTTGTGTCCGCACGAGCTCTTCGACTCACGTCCATAAGCCGCAGCTCCGATTGGCGCAGGAACTACAGGATGGACATTTTTACACGTATAGCATTTGCTGCCATGATTTCCGGAGTATTCGTGCGCTAAGAAAGTTGTTTGTTATACACCCGCTTTTGCAGCTGGCACAACGGCACCTACGAGTCCCTTGCCAGTCTTGTCCCGTTTGGGCATATCGAGAGGCCAAGTCGAGGGGTCGTTTGCTGGACATGCCGCTAGCGGCGTGCTTGACGAGGAACCTCCAGATGGACATTTTCGATGGTGCGAGCCCCTGCTGGCCATCGAACAATGCAAGCAGCGTGGCGATGGGGACGCCCCATTCGGATACATCAAGTCCTCAGCCTACAACGGTACCCCCGCCGGCGAACGTGGGCTCGCCGAACAGCCCAATGCCCACCACGGCGCTTCAGCAGGCGTCGAACTCATGGCCTCACAACAGCGTGTTAGCGACGGTGGCATCACAGCCGCAGCCTGTGCCACAGCCGAGCGTAGGCGATCGATCCATGTCCCCAAGCGCTGAACAGCCCGATGCAGTCCGCGCTGCCCCGCTTGCTGTTTCACCCTTTTCGAATTGCAGCGGCAATCTCCAGGCGGCAGCGTCCGCACCTCCGCATCCACAGGTGCCCGAGCGGTACAGTTTGCAAGGCGCACAGCCTTCCACATCGGCTGCCACCCAACAGCTGCACCAAGCGGCACAGTCGCAACATTCGCAACAGTCCCTGCAGCGGGTCGCCAGCCAGGAGCTCATGGACGCAGTAGACAGCATGGACGTTGCTCTGCTGCTTGATACTTTCTGCGCGCCTCTTGACCACCTGCAGGAGCAGCGCAAAACCAATACGGCACAGACCTGTACCACGCAGCAGCAAACACAACAGCAGCAGCAACAACAGCAACAACAGCTGGAGATCCAACAGCATGCGCAACAACGGTTCCTTGCCCTTCAGCAGGTACAACAACAGGCGCAGCAGCAGCAGGCTACCCATACCCAAGCTGCTGCCTTGTGTTCAACCTCCATGCCCTCCGCTGGGTCGCTAGGCCAACAATTGGGCCTTTCTTCCAGCTGGACTGCGATGGCGCAGCAGGCCCATGCGCAACAGCAGCAGCTCCTGTTTCAACAGCAGGCTGCGCAGCACCAGGCGCAGCACCAGGCGCAGCAGCAGGCACAGCAGCAGCAGGCGCAGCAGCAGCAGCAGGCGCAGCAGCAGCAGGCGCAGCAGCAGCAGGCGCAGCAGCAGCAGGCGCAGCAGCAGCAGGCGCAGCAGGCGCAGCAGCAGCAGGCGCAGCAGCAGCAGGCGCAACAGCAGCAGGCGCAACAGCAGCAGGCGCAGCAGCAGCAGGCGCAACAGCTCCTTCAGGAGCAGCTTCAGCAACGCCATGCGCAACTTCACGCTGCCGCTGCTGCTGCAGGGTGCCTCCTTCCTGGTTTTGGGGTTTCCTCCTCGGAGCCCATGGCCGTTCCCGCTCATCGACAGCAACCCGCGATGCGTTCGCTAAGCGGCTTGTCGTGCCTGTCGCAGAGCGGATTATCAGGCAGCAATAATGACGGCTATCAGCTTGGCTCTGCGCGTAGCAGCAACACCATGCTGCTGCAGTCGCTGGACGGCTGCGGAGTCCCCATGACGCTGGCCGGCATGGTAGCTGCGGGTGGCACGGCGGCCGGGTGGTCGGACATCCAGACGGCGCAGCGGCAGCTGCAGCAGCTCCAGCAGCTGCACCAGCAGCAGGCGGCGGTTCAGGCCCTGCAACATAAGCAACAGCAGCAACAGGCGGCGGCAGCTCTGGCGGTAGCACAGCAGCAGCAACAACATCAGGCTCACTTACAATTGCTGCAGCGATCTATGACCGACGACCTTCCCCGAACGTCGCCGATCAGTATTGGCGGAGGTAACGGCGCCACGGCGGCGACAGCATTTGCAGCCGCAGCGGCGCGACGCGACGCCACATTGCGGGCGGGTCTGGGGCTCTCGGACCCCGGCGGCGGCTTCCGCGGCCTGTCGCTCGCAGGGTCCTTCCCGATGCAGTCCTCCGCCACCGCGTCCACGACGTGCCTCATGGACAACCTGATGGGGGTCTCCAGTGAGAACCCGAGCATCGCCGCCGCCGCCACAAACGGCACCAACCCGGTGCCTACCACGGTGACAGGTGCGGCGGCAGCAGCAGCGGCGGCACCACCCGGCGCCTCGCGGTCGCTGGACGCGGCTGCTAGCAGCTTTGGCGCGGCACCGACGGCGTTGGTGGGCAGCGGTGGCTCTACGTCGGTGAGCCCCTCCCACGCTGGCAACACGCTCGCGGGCGCAGGCTCGGAGCGCCTGGCGGTCCTCTCCTCGCAACACCTGGCGAACCAGGCGGTGCTGCCAGGAAGTGCGCCGCCAGCGATCGGCTTGGGCACCAGCATGAGCGCGAGCTTGATGAGCCGGGGGGGATCGTGCGAGCTCAGCGAGACGCAGCTGATGCGGCTCAGCAGCGACGGCTACGACCCGCTGGTGGGAGCTGCTGCGGCCACGGCCACCAGCCTGGGCGGCGGCATGGGGCTGCTGGGGCTGGGTGACGTCGACGCCGTTTTGCCGCGTATGGAGCGGTCCAACGGGACGTATAGGGAGCTGGACCCAGAGCGGGCGGCACAGCTCAACCGGTACAGGTGCGGAACCGGGCGCTGGCAGTTTCTGTCGACCCAGGGGCACGGCCGACAAGGTCGGAAGGCCTGCAGCCAAGTGATTTGCTGGTGCATGAATGGGCTGCCATGCTGACACGTACCGTTGTTGGGGTGGACAGCCGCTAATTCAGGAAAGCCGCGGACTTTGTTGTGCGAGCGCAGCGATCATACATCCTTGCTTTTACGGCAACGTTTTCAACCTTGGCACTGATCCTTGCTGTTGCGCGCACTTTTCTCATGGTGTTGTCCTGCAGGCAGAAGCGCATGCTGCGTATGCGCGCGCTGGCGGAGGGCGCCAAGAAGGTCCGGTACGAGTGCCGCAAACAGCTGGCGGACACCCGGCCGCGGTTCCGCGGGCGCTTCGCCAAGGTGAACAGCAGTGGCGCGTTGATGGACTACTGCCCCACCGGCCTCGGCACCCCCGGCACCCCTCCGTCCACGTCGGGAAATGGCAACAGTGGCAGCGTCGCCACCGGCAGCGCCTGCACCGCGCCGCCGGGGGTCAACTACCATGGCAGCTGGGGGCTCCACGGCCACGGCGGCTCGCAACCCCACATGCAGCGCATTGATGAGGAGGCCGTCAGCGAGGGTCAGTCGCCGTTTGCGATGGCGTCAGGCTCCCAGCCATCTCGTCAGATGGCCAACCCGGACCTCGAGTCGGCCGCCCCGAGCTCTGCTGCCGCCGCGGAACATCAGGGCGCTGCCGTCAGCGCAGTGCCGATCCCGATGGCCAGCTGCGGCTCCCTACGTGAGCTCGGCTGTCTGAGTCACCACTTGGAGCAGCAAGGGGGGCCTCACGCGGGCCAGCAGCTGCGCCGTGCGCAGAGCAGCAGCGTGCTGGAGGGCGTGCGCGCATCCGGGTTGGGTCCCGGGCTGTCGCTGCTGGGGTCCGCGAGCCACGCAGTCGCCAACCTTGCTGCGGTGCTGGCGCCGCCCACCCAGGACTGCGTCATCACGGAGCACGACCTTGCCGCCCTGGGCTTTGACGACCTGCCGCAGCTGTCGGGCGGCTTCAGCAACGCTGGAAACGTAAGGAGAGCGTTTCGGCTTTGAGTCGTTTCATGTTGTCAGTTTGCATGCCCTGAGTTTGCAAAGTTTTGTATCCTTGTGTGTTGTTATTGTTCGTGTTGTTGCCGTCGAGAGAACTTGCTGTTCTTACCGCGGATGTGGTTGTGCACCTGGTACTAGCGCTAGTGCCGTGATGTTCTCTGGGGCGGAAGTCAAGTCTGTGATCGATCCCGCCTGAGTGCGTCGAATGTCTGGTCAGCATGGTCGTTGTGACCCCACCCGCGCTATATGCACCCCGATGCTGCAGACGAATGAAGACATGGACGAGTCTGCGGAGTCCATGACTGACGGCACGCGCGCTCAGCGGTCGGGCACGCGCACGCAACGGCACGCGCAAGTGGCCGCAAAGCAGGACCCGCAGGCGCAGGCGCCTGTTCAGGCCCTGTCGGCTCAGCCCCCGCAGAATCTGCGCCCCCAGGCGCCCGTGCCTCAGCAGCAGACATGCGGTACGTTGCTTCCGCAGCGCTTGTCGGTCCTGGATCGCCCCATCATGTACGGCACCGACCGATCACAGTTCTCTGCGGCTCAGTTGAGCCTGTTGGACTCGATCCTTACAGACCAGCACCGACCCACGGGCGTTGGTGCCCGCGTTTAGGGACTCTGCTGAATGGTGAAAGATGTGCTCAATGGTTGATCAGTGTGGTCGGATCGGGGGTTGCATGGCTTGGGCCGAGCGGTTGGGTTTCCGTGAACGCCCTAGCATGACGTTTTGCTCGTAGGCGTGGCTAGGGAGTTTCACATGTTGCGATTTAAATGCCCGCTTGCGCGGCAGTAGCTGTCTTTTGCGCGCGGAAGTTGTGAGCGGAAGCAGAGCGTTCAAGAATGGAACGCACATCCGTCGTCTGAGGGAGCGGCGCCTTGGCCCTTCTGTCCATGATTTGGATCTTGCCTTCGCGTGCATCCTTGTGGACAACCGCCGCGAGCTATTGCTCTTGGCCTCGGGCCTGGGAGACAAAATGAGGATGATGCCATTTAGATCGTTGCCTCGCCATGTATGCCTCCCATGTTCGGGGCTGTACTGTGTGGCAAGGCAGGCCGCTGGATGGCCCCGGCTCAATGGAAAATCTCCGCTTTGGGGAAAGCGTGGGGCGAACCATGAGCGCTCGGCAGGAGTTGGCGATGAGCTGTCGCTTGGGCGGAGTCTGGGCGCATCATTCTGAAACCAATGAGCGATCGGTGATCCGTTACTTTGTGGTGGCCCTGCGACGCCAGAGGCCATGGCCGTGTCGGTTTTATGTGTCAGTCTTGGCATTGTGGTATTGGAGGTGTGCGAAGAGGATCAAAACAGCAGACAGAGGCACGCGCTGCAGCCGCCTAATGCGCCTTGCCGGCTTGGCGCAGTGTTGTTCTCTACGCTATTTTGTGCTCCATCACCAGCGAGGTTTCGACCCGTGGGTCTGTCGACATTGCAGATTGGAGCTTGGCCCCCTAGTTCGCGTCTCGCCTAGTGCACGGCTTGCCTTGGCGTAGTCACGCCCGTGTGCTGCCCCGCGCCAATGTTGGTGGTGGCCGGCCAGTCGCGTGGTAGTCCTGTCCTGTCTGATGTTTCATGTCGGTCGGTCGATCCGGTGTCGTTTGGGTCAAGTACTGTGGAGGCTACCCTGTTTGGTGGGTCCCACATTGAAACACTTGACCGGTGTGTATCGCTCTAGTGTGTGCTTGCATTTGTGTCTTATGTGTGTGCGCTTGAAAATGCCCCTCTGGTCTTAAGCTTCGCGGAGCAGTGCCTCCAGCTGGCGGAGCTGGTATGTTTGGGGCCCGATGCGGCCCCGTCCATCGAACTTGCGCGCGGGCGCCCAAGGCCTCACACTGAGCATAGCGGATTAAGGGCATCGTGCGCAGCCGTTTCATTGCCGGTCGGCGCCTTGGTCTTCCGCTGCCCAATATGCAAGTTGGGCTTTTTTCTTGGTCCATTACGGGACGTGGTGACTGTTGGGACTGGTGGGGCCAGTTTTGCGACGGCAGGTGGGCAAGCGATTGAACTATGATCAAATGTATGCTGCAGCTTTCCAGGCTTTTGTGTTGGGAGGATGTTTGTGCTCTTTCGTAAACTCGCTACGCTTGCGGCATGGGACGATGATAAGGTATGGTGGCTGAAACAACAAACGCGGCTTGTCTTCTCGGCGGTTGTGTGCCGGCTGATTGCATGCCATAGGGGCGGTAGTAACGCGCTTTGGGTGCGCCGCTGCGCTGCCACGAACCCCAAGAATTGCCGCCGCCTGCTGGTGGGCGGTGCGCGCGGCTGTTCGCGTGCAGTGGGTGCAGGGCGGGGCAGGCTGTAATCTAACATTTGGTGGGTGGGCTTTGCCGATGTCGTAGTACGGCAGCAGGCTTTCAAAGTGGGCTAGAGCTAGATAGGAGTAGGTCGTGCTGCTGACGAGGTGCGGCACAGGTTGCTGGTTGATGAGGAGGGTTACATGCGGTGGCAGCTTAAATCAATTTGGCCTTCCCCGCTCCGGCGGAGAGTTTTAATGTTTTTCAGCGATTCACTGGGCGCTCCGCGAGGCCCTCGTCTAGTACGTGAAGGGCTTGTCTAGTGGTTGCAGTGTTTTGTCGTACTGTATGTTGTGATTGAGGGCTACCGAGGAACAAGAAGTGATGTTTGCGGCAGCGGAATCTGCGTCAAGACGGGGTCGGCAGCCGCTGTGGCTGCGCGCTGGCCGTCCCGTCGCTCGTTTTGGATGCTTGATGGGAATATTCGGGTTGGAGAGGAAGGAGGGTAATATGCAAGCTTGTTGCGTATTTGTTGGATGTTGATATTTCTCTGAGGCGCTGACAGGGCTGTGTTGTCCTGGAATGCACGGAGGCGTCGGGCGTCGATGCCCGAACTATTTGCATACCTAGCGGGTCGTTCTGGTGATGTTGAATCCGAGTCATACCTGGAGCCCTGTGTGATCCTTTTGTCGTACGCCCGCCGCGGGTTTACAATAATCCCTATTAGCATCGCCTGTAACATACAATGCTGTCGCTAACTCTATCTCAAGAGGCTGTCGCGTCATTTCACCGTCATCGACAAATTACCGTCAAAACCATCATTAGTCACTAGCATGTTAGTTCTACTTCGGTTGGGTCGTAGTAAGGCTCGTTTTGGGCCCTGTGCCGCGTCGCGCTACGAGTGTGATCGTAGCGCGATCGTTTCCTACCTTCCACTTGGCGGGAACAGAGTGTCGCACAAACAGGCGCGCGGTGGGTGTTTTCAGCCCGCTTATCAGCGGGGCTGTGTCTGTTGTCTACCTGGTATGATAGAAACGACGTTTTGTGTGTGTATGGGGCTCCGCGTCCAGGTGCTTTGTCCGCCAGCGAGGTCGGAACTTCTCGCGTTTGCGGCTCTTTAGGCGCATGTTTGGTATGCGATGCAAAATTGGTATAGAGGAGGAATACGTCTCAGAGGCTTGAGGCTATATTCAGTTGCGAGGGGAGAGGGCCGTACAAGATGGAAGCGGGTCGCGGTGAGCCAAATTGCAGCTAATATTTCCATTTTCCACCGTAAAATCATCTACATACACGTTATCTACATTCTAAGCTTGCTTGTATCCTAGTTGGCTTCAATTAGAAAAGCCCGCCATTTTTCCTGACAAGCAAGCATGGCTACGGATGATACCGTGCCGTCAATGCCTGCTGTAGGTAACTTTTTCACCGCGCCTGTAGCGGGGCAAATAACGAGCACAGCGGACGTAGGTGGACGCTCGCGTTATTGCTCGCAGCTCCACGGGTCGCAAGGTAAATTATCAGGGGCCTCCTAAGGAACATTTGGCCGTGTTGAGTTTCACTCCATACCTTCTAGCACCCACATTCCCACTTTGATTTAGGGTAGAGTGCAGGCTCGGGGTCCAGGTTCCATACTCGGCTCTGGCAGGCTTAGGCTTGACTTCGACGCGCTGTGCGTAGCTGTGGGAAGGTCGGCAGCAATCCAGGGGAGGGCAGTTTCCCTGGGCCGCGATGGCCTCCCGACTGTCGCGCTCGTAGGGGTGGCGGAATAAGTTTGGTCGTCTCTCCCGGGGCATATTAAGCGCCGTCTCATACCGTTGATTACCTGGCGAGACGACCCCCCGAAGTGATTTGCCCCCTTCCCCGCCACCGCGCACCTTCTGTCTGCCGCAGTTACGGATACCGTGCTGGGCGAGGCTGTCTGCATCGTGAGCAGGGCAGCAAACTTGATGAACGGAAAAGCAAACAACGGTAAGCAGGCACACTAGGCCCTAGCACCCTTGCCAGTACTGTGTCAGTTGCCACATGCGTGTGGCCGTGCACTTTCTGGGCGGCATTGTGCATGTGGGCATTAACGTGGGTGGTTAGTTACCTCGAGTCCGCATGCCAAAAACCAGCTAGTGTGTGG
Organism: Yamagishiella unicocca; assembly: GCA_003116995.1. NCBI lineage: Eukaryota > Viridiplantae > Chlorophyta > Chlorophyceae > Chlamydomonadales > Volvocaceae > Yamagishiella > Yamagishiella unicocca. The sequence continues at coordinate 69,184 of BDSL01000111.1, read as the reverse complement.
GTTGCCAAACAGGGCCTGGCCAGCGTCCAACACATGTGTGTCATGAGGCAGGCGCCATCCGGTGGCATTGTGTGAGCCCCCAAATGGTGTGTGCATGCATGCAGGTGACCTTCTCGAGCGTGTGGACGCAAATGTGGAAGCGCTCGCGTCCAAGCTTGGGGGCGTCGAGGCCAAGGTGGCGTCCAAGCTTGGGGGCGTCGAGGCCAAGGTGGAAGCGCTCGCGTCCAAGCTTGGGGGCGTCGAGGCCAAGGTGGAAGCGCTCGCGTCCAAGCTTGGGGGCGTCGAGGCCAAGCTTGAGGCCGAGCTTGGGGGCATCAATGCCATGTTGATCGGCATCAAGGCCGGGCAGGACAACGTTCGACACAGAAACTTCAACGGCATGAACCGGCTGGATGCGCACGAGCTGCAATTGATCAAGGCGGAGACGGGCGAAAAGGTCGGCCAGTACCCACCACCTGAGCTTTTCCCGGCAACCCTGGAACTGATCGCGAGCCTCAACAAATCCAACCTGGACGCGCTGGCGAAATTCTACGGAATCACCTTCGAAGGCCAAAGCCTGGCGGCGAGGCGGGCGAACTTCAAGTGCTTCATTGGCGCAAGCTGAGGTGTGGCTGGAGGGCTGCATGTGTGCGTGGAGCAGATTCATGACATGGCTCGGCACTGGCACTGGCACTAGAGCAGTTTGTGACCGTCACTGTTGTTGGCGTACCAGCTGGGGTGCCGGTGCAGGGAGGAACAGGTGGGAAAAGTTCGTAGCTTCACTACACAATGGAATCCTTGTGCTTGCCATAGATTGCCTGTACTGCATTCTTGCGCTGTACGTACGGCGGATGGCCCCTTAGCCGTACATATGGCGTATGTCGTGACCCCGTGGTCGTTGTGCCGCTTCGCTGTTGTACCTCATGTCATCCATGTGCGGTAAGGATGTGGCAGATGAATACACAATCTGAACCCTACATTATCCCATTTGAATGCAGGAGGTGAGATGGCAGGCGGGGGGTCTGGCACTGGCCCCGGGGCGGCTGAACCCTTCGCGGCACCTGAGGCGGCAGTGATGCCTGACCCCCCAATCATTATTACCGGGACGCCCACCACTGAAGGCTGGATGCCAGAAAGGTGCCAGCGGACATGAGCACTAGCGTCAAGGAGGATGCCCTGAAGACTGTCTCTGATCGGGCACGGCGCAGAATGGCAGGGACGGCACCAATGGTGTCGCTGTACGATGTGGATGGTGGGGGCACGGAGACCAAGGGCAGCAGTGCTGAGGGCTGCAGTGCCGAGGGCTCTGGGGAGGGTGACAGTAGGGAAGAAAGCGAGTTGGGGGTGGGCGAGGAGAAGGAGGAGGAGACCGACTCCAATGATGATGGTGAGGAGGTTGCGGCCCTGGGTGTGCGGGCCAAGTGCGAGCCTGCGTGGAGGACGACGCCGGCTCCGGCCTGGAGGCCAGCGGCCAGGAGTAAGGGGTGGCCCCGGTCAAGAAGGAAGGACTGGGGCGGTCGCCGAGATGGCATGAAAAACCGAGGACGGTGGCCCTGCCGAGAGGGCTGACTGGGGCCTGGGTCGGGGGGGGGGGTCGACGGGTGCAGGGCAGGGTTGATTATGACCTGCGCAGGGCGGTCCGCGGTGGCGGGTCGGTGCGCAAGGAACGGAAGTTCGGAGCGGCCATCCCCACTCTGAGCTTCCGACCGAGACCTGCGACGATGGCCGAGGACCCGACCGCTGACGGCGTTGCGAGCGGAAATGTGGATGGTAGCAGAAATCACTTACATGGTAGCAAACATCTCTTTACATGGTAGCGAATTTTGATGTGTGCAAGCGCTATGAAAAGGTTTTGGCCTCAGCTGCCTTCGCGCCCTGCAGCCCCGCTCCAGTTGGCACTGTCCCCTCACGGTTGCGCGGCGAGGTAGCTGACGGTGAGGCAGCTGACGGCACGGGAGAGTTATGGACTGTTGTCAGCTTCCACATGACGACCACAGGTGTGCGACGGGGCGGGTCCCTTCTGTTGTGCTGCGTCTGTGCGCGCGCCGCCTTACCCCCCTCGCGGCTCCTCGAAGATGCTTCGCGATCGAACCTGCCAGTCCGTGAGTCCGGCCGGAGCTGGCGGCCGGGTTGCAAGCACCTAGCACAGCGGTGGCAGCACTGGTCGCATCGTGGCAGTGTTGCCGTGAGATGAGTGACGCCCTGCCGCCCGGTCATTGCGTTGGGGGCTTGGGCTAGCCACACCGCCCCCCTGGACACCGGACACCCCAGGGTCCCCTCCAGTTGCCCCACCACCGCCTGGGCCACGTCGCACTGAAGCCTTGCCAATGGTGAATGGCGGCAGCTCCCCTGATCCACCAGCCGTGCTGCTGGAACTGCGTCAGCAGCGCCGCCTGCACCTCCACGTCCGTAATGGACTCGCCAGCAAAGAATGGCTTGATAGACACGTACGGACACGTATAGACACGTCCCTTTACACCAGGGATCGCAGAGCGCTTTTTGCTCCACGTGTGCTTGGCAGCACAATGAGGTCAAAAGGACTTTTTGGATTATCTTTTTGCAAGGAACTTGATCGTGCACCTGCCTTTGCAACCTGAAAAGCCGGCCTCGGAGCGCACGACAAGTTTACAGTCATTTGTGCAAAAGCGCGCCAAACACCCATCCACCGCCTTCTGGGCGATGGCGGAGGGGTTAGGGAATAGGCAGGGTTGGATGCAGCTGCGCCTGCTGCTGGGCTGTAGGGGCCGCGGCGGCGGCCACGGCTGGATGCAGGCCGCCTGGATGCAGCTGCGCCTGCTGCTGGGCTGCAGGGGCCGCGGCGGCGCAAGCTTCAAAACAATCTTGCAGCGCATAAGGCTTCGTACCTGTCATCATCACTGTCAGCATCCCAGTCTTCGCTGTCAGCTGTTGCAGCTGCGGGAGGGGCCGGCGGCGGCTCGGCCATCTCCAACTCCAGTCCGACCGCACCTCCATCGTCACCCTGGTAGTGGTCACGGGACCAAGCAGAGGAGGGAATTGTGGCCACCAAACCCAGAAGGGCCCGTTATCCCCCTTTCAACTGCGGTTTCTGTAGCTTGGGCCGGTGACCACGACCCCCCACCCACCCACCCCCTCGTTCGTGGTTTCTTTGGACGAGTTTTCGTATGTAAAAAAAAAGCCCAGGGTAAGAGTAGGGCCCTATGTGTCGAACTTTCGTCACGTGTGTTTGTGCTATTTAAAGGCCGAAAGCGGGCCATTATGGCCGCTTTTCGGCCCCAGACTATGCACTGTAAAGTCTTGAGCTAGACAACAAGCCCCGTGCGAGACTCCTGGAATCGCATGAGAAACGATCACCCGCAGCACTCTCGCATCGAAATCGAATCGCTGCGCTGGAGTCCGCTGAGAGGTAGGGGGTCGCGGCCTTGCTTCTCAACTCGTTCCCAGTAGCGCCTGGCCAGTAGTCTTGTCGGCAGCCGGGGATCGTATCGCCACAGGCGCACACGGAGTGCCTCTGTGGTAGGTAGCCCGCCTGTTGCCGGTTGACCGCAGGTCAAGCGAGTCATATCCGCCACCGCGGGCAGTCTCGACAGACTTGCTGCCCGTAAATCACCCAAGCCGAAAAGTTTGTTCATTGTGCAGCTCTCTCGTGTGACAAGTCTCCCTGCCCCCATTTTCTTGTGCACAACTTTCAGCGAGGTCAGCGTATCCACATATGACACGCCCGTGCGTTGGCGTTAGTGCCGGCTGGGCAGCAGGTTGAAGTCTATGTGCAATTGTGCATGCCTGGAGTCCTAAACGTCTTAACGGCAGTACAGCAAAGATACTCAACAGTGATGTCCCGGTCCATACTGTTTCCTCGTTCGGCGGGGCATGCGGCAGTCACTGCACGGGCACCAAGTGCCTGACGATGACCTGAACGAGACCGGTATGGGCAACCAGATCCGCACTACACAGCAACGCGGAAGGGCAACGGCGAATTGGCGGAGCGCCATAGCCTGGGCTGGGTGTGCACCACAACCACCAACCGGGCTTCCATCGCACGAAACGGGACGGTCCACACACACGCCGCGCCACGCTCGGTACCTTGCCATTGGATGGCAAGACACAGGCTTTGCCAGGGGCCACCGGAGCACCGCGCAGCCCCGCTCCTGCGCACCCAGCAGCGAGAGGATTGGGCCGACCCACCATCGACTGTCAAGGCGTGTGCACAAACGTGAGACACTACCGGAGCATTCGGACGCACAGACGTCAGCACATCTGCATCATGTTGTAGTATCAGCAAAGGCCGCAACCAGTCGTTGCCGCGGGTCGCCAACATCAACGCCGACGACGCCACATCAGGCGGCGCATGCAAAATTGGCCGGCGCGCCTGGCGCATGAATCATGGTACGGCCTACAGGCGCGTTGTTTGCAGTCATATCTTAGCATGGAGCCGTCTGCGCCAGAAGACCCGCACACGCGTAACGGCACCTTACGTTCCTGCCGCGGATACGGGCACACCACACGAAATGATACTCTACGCCTGCTGATATCATGTCGGTCTGTTCCTTAGTATGTTAGTGACAAACTGCTGGCGCTTATTGTTATCAGCCAGCGACAGAGGCCAAACACAAACCAAGATTTCTTCCAGACACATTTAAACTCCTACTAGGCAGCTCTGTCCGCAAACACTTTTATAACCGCGCCGCAAGGAGCAAGCTCCAGCGTGCGAAAAAACCCAGTATTGAGCAGTACGGCACTCATTCGTCTGTCAAGCTGCCATGAGCGTACATACGGCGCATCACAACCAAAGCGCCAAGGCAAGCACTAATGCTGCGGCCACTACACTCCACGAATCAGCACTAATAAACGCCCCTCCTCAATGTCGCCGATACCCGCCATTTGCTGTTCCGCTACTGCCAGAGATCGTTCCATACCATGTGGCCTCCAAATGGTCTCCCGACAGGGCCTTATATGAGTGTTAATCCCCCTGGCGACCCTCGCGGCGGCGCCAGAAACCTCACCCTCATTCCGATGGACGCCGTCCTGGGCTCGGACGATGCAAGCGTGCGGCCCGCTAGCCGGCGCTCAAAAACAAATAAAAAACTCGGCGGATCTGTACCGGGTTGCCGCTCCGCTCCCCAGGCGGCCGCACCACCAACGGAACCGTGAAGCCGCACACGGTAAGTGGCGCATCAGGCGGCCGCGAAGCCGCCGAGCGCCGCCGGCGGACCCCATCCCCGATCCCTGCCCGCCCCCCCCACTCCGCCCTCCGGCATACTCGCTTCTACACCCCCCTCCGCCATGCCGCTCGCCCTAGCCCGCTGCGTCATGCCCAGCAGCTGCCGCATGTAAGGCGAAACACCGGCCATGACTGCACCCGACGAAGACCCTCCAAGCTGCGCCGCGCTGCAGCCCCCCAGGCGGTCAGCCCCCGTCGCGCCCGCCACACCCGCCATCCCGGGCGCCTGCTGCGCCGCCGTTACCGACACGCCCTGCGTCGCCCAGCTGTGATGCTGCAGCGCCGCACGGGACTTGAACCGCTCCCATGTCGCCGACATGGCACTCGCCCCGCCCTGCCGACGAACCTGCGCCGCCAGCGCCACGTCAGCAGGGTCAAACTGGTCCAGGGAGCTCACATCCGTCTCGCCGCCGCGGCCGCCAGCCGCCGCTGCGCCGCCGCCGTCGCCACTCGGGCCTGGGTCTGGCAGTCCTTCTCTGCGCGCGTCCAGGCGGCGCCTGAGGTCCTGCAGTCCGTGCGCCACTCGTGCCGCCACGGCGGTATGGAGGCGGTCCGCTGGCCACTGCTCGGCGCGGGCGGCGGACAGTAAGTCGGCCACGGGGATGGGCTCGCCCACCAGGACGTCCACCTGGGGGGGGGGTCGAGGAAGACCCGGGGGGGTGGGGGCGGGCAGCAGCGCGGCGAATGCGGGGTTAAGGAACCGCCCGTGGTCTAGGAGGTCGGCTAGGAGCCCGGGGAAGGGGGCCGGCAGTGTGAGCGGAAGTACTTGGTGGGAGGGTGGAAACAGAGACGCAGCTTGGAGGTTCTCGGTACTGCGCGCGCTTTATACCTGGGGCGGTTAAGGGCTTGCCAGTCGGGGAGCGAACGCAGCCAGCATCGCTGCAACCACCGTACGGGGCGCGTCGCTGTGGTGCCGGACAGCAACCCGGCCTCCCCGGCTGTTCCCTCACTTCAATTCACCAACCCACCGCTGGGCAGCGGGCAGCGCAGGCTCACCCATAGCAGCGCCCACCCACCAACACATCCTCCTCCCACCCCCACCCTAACCGACATCCCCGGTTGGTTCTGCACCCAGCCCGCCGCCCTCCTGCCACGCCCACCTGTTGCCCCACGGCCGGCATCACCGCCCCCCTCGGCATCACGTCCTCCATGCCCCGGTGCACGAAGGGCAACACCAGCGGCGGCGGGGCGCCTGCCGGCAGCGACGCGACCAGGCTGCCCACACCCTTGCGCACTGCGCCCAGCGTCACCCCGTCGGGGGAGCGGGTGCCCTCGGGGAAGATGTGCACCCAGTCGCCGGACGCCAGCCGCGCCTCCGCCGCCGCCATGCCGGGCTGCGCCAGCCCGCCGCCCCGCACCACCGGCAGCACCTTGGCGGCACGGAACAGCGGCACCAGCGCCGCGTAGCGGAAGCAGCGGTCGGTCGCGCACAGAGTCCACCTGGGGGAGCAAGGCGGCCGGGGCGGGAAGAGGGGTGGTGACTGGTGGGGCGGGAAGAGGGGTGGTGACTGATGGGGCGGGAAGAGGGGTGGTGACTGGTGGGGCGGGAAGAGGGGTGGTGACTGGTGGGGCGGGAAGAGGGGTGGTGACTGATGGGGCGGGAAGAGGGGTGGTGACTGATGGGGCGGGTATTGCATCTAAGGTGTGCAGCACACGACCTGCAATAGGGACAACCAATAACCAACAACGAGCAGCGCCTCGCACCCCGAGTGCCCCCTGCACTGCCCGCACCCCGAGTGCCCCCGCACTATCCAGGCCGTCCTAAGCCTCACGTGCTTTCAGCCAGTAGGCCTGCCTGAAACACGCCCGGCAGGTGCCCAGCTGCGCCTCCGTCTCACTCGCTCCACAATAGGGGTCCCTGGCACTCATCCAGCGCGCTGTCCTCGCAACCTGGCACACTACCACCACCACCGCTGACGCGACCTGACACCGCACCTGACGCTCTCCGGCCGCTCCAGTGCGCCCTCGGGCAGCAGCGCCGAAACCACCAGCGGGTCGTCCAGAGCCGCCACGTGGTTGGACACCGTGATGAGCGCCTGACCCGCGGGTCGCTGCAGTGCCGCCGCCATGGCGTCCAGTCCCTCCACCCGCGTGGTGTTGAGGCTCATCATGTAGGTGCGGGCGGCGTGACCCAGCAGGTACAGCAGGGTGCGCTGGCGGGAGCAAGGGAGGGCGGGCGGGAAGAAGGGGGGTCGGATGCGACAGGAGGAGGTGTATGCAACCCGTGGCTTGGCTGTGGGGTACGAGCGGAAACCCGCAGGTCGGCACTGACACGTAAAACCTATTAGGAAACGTTGGGTACACTCGTTTGGCTTGGGTTTGGCTGCGCGCGGGGGGCGGGGAGCGTCTAGCATGTCGTATATACACGACGGCTTAACGCAGGGGATTAGGAGCCGGGGGTTAGGAGCTATAGTGCGTGCAGGCGATGTGGCCTTGACGGGCCAGACAGCACGTCCGTGTACTGCAGTCCATCGCCGTCGCACATTACGCGGGGCATAACAATCCTGTTATGGCAGCCCAACTGTTGCGATGCACGCGCTAGCACCAGCCCCTAAGCAGCCTAGCCGCCCAGGCAAACTATCTCCCTTCACGTGTAAGGACAGGACGAACACGTCCCCCCCAGGCGCACCCTCAGAAAGCCATCCGTGCCGTACAGCGTCTCCAAGTCTGGACTGCTGCTGCTGGCCATGGTTCGCGGGTCCGTCGTCGCTTCGTGTGTTACGGAAAGGGCCACGGATGGCTCGTGTGAGCTCAGGCCCAATAAATGAGCACTGTTAGCGTCCGGGAGAACTGGTTCACTGCCACTGGCGCTGCCCAAGTAGCTGCCAAGACGCGATACTTTTGCGGCAAACGCGCGGCGGAGACGGTCCTTGGCACGCTCTTTGCGGGCATGGTAGGATGCGCGTAGCTCGGAGAACTTGACAGTCGTAACGACCTGAGCAAGCTTCGCGAACGACTTATCAAACGTTGCCTCCACGCAGGCGCGCTCCACGTAATAATTGTGTGTGCAGGCGTCGCCACCGTCGCTGCGGTGGTTAGCCGCTGTCTTCCGTAAAAACTCTCTGTAATGCAGCTTTAGCAGCTGCAGGTTTGAGTGAGTGGGCATCGTCGCGTCTACTCAGTAGCCGTCTCGGTACCCTGCCAGCTGTCTAGCCCACGGCGAGTTGCAAAAGGCTGATGACCAAGAAAAACGTCACACAAAATTACGCAAGCGCTTGCTGCGTCCGTATGAAGCAATAGGCTCAAGGCTTTTGCAGGATCAGACATCGCTGGTCTCTGTTTCTAGGTCATATACCAGTCTCCTTCACAGACGTCGTCAATACAAGGGCCTATCTACTGAAGTATCCAGCGCCTGTATGAATTCAACATTTTCGTATTGGCAGAAACATTCCGTACGGTCTCGGAGGACGCTGGGCTCTCTCGAGGAGAGGTTGCCAATGCGTCAAACGCCGCTCATTATACTTACCGGTGGGCTCTGTGCAGTACAATCAGAAATTGACACCCGGCAAGCATTGTAAGAGAAGCAACGGCTGACCATATTGTCATACAATCCGGCGGGAGTCTACTTGTATTACCATAGCCCACTGCCATGCCATCATGATGGACACTGCCACCTACTGACATCCCACTTGACGAGCACAAAGGGAAGTTGGAGCTGCTGGGGCGAGCGGCGGCCTCGCAAGGAGGCAGATAGCACGTGGACCATTGCCCTGGTGAGCGTTTGGGACGTGATCTGCTGCATGGTATAATAGGGTATTCAACAAGGGCATAAATAAACTGTGTGGTGTGCTTGTTGAACACGAATTGTTTACATGCACCAGTGTGGCACTGCGGCCAGCCCCTGGCTCTATTATTACTTCTGCAAGCTGAGGACATGAGGCTAGCCTTATAAATATTGAAGTGGGCGTACCTCTCCTGGATTTCAGCGGCCGGCTATAGTTCGAGATGTCGGGTACAGACGTTTGGGGCCAACTAGCCCGTGTGCCTGCAGGACCGTTACCGTCCGTCAAACCACTGGTTGTCATATCTGCAGGTGCTAAGGGCTCTAGCGGGCCTGGGAAGGTTGCGTCCGGCGAGCTGTCTTGTGACGAATGTCCCGCAGAGGTGAGCCGTCGTCAGTTGAGCGCCGTTGGCGGGTCCTCGGGTGCAGTGCTGGTACTGCCTTGTAAGTCTTTGTTTACAGACGTCACATGCTCATGCTCGGTCTGCTCGCAGACGGCGGGCGGGGCCCCCTCATAGCCTACCGAGCTGATGAACCGCTGCCCAACCTCCAAGACTTCTATAAGAAAGGAGAACAACATGTAGAGGTCCGTGGTCCTAAGCAAGTATATAAACATCCATGACGAACCTGGCCGACCCACAGCCTGTTGGGTCCATGTCGCTTGCAGGCCGTTATTGCGCCGGAGCACATGACCAAGGACAACAAACGGGTAAGCTCAATTGTGCATGATGCCATGATTGCAACTGCAATCAGTGTAGGCCAGTAGTGCGTGCTTGTGGGGACAATCTTGATGAACCGACAAACCTAGGAGCTTCGACTGCTATACGCTTTCGACACCCTTGTCCGCGCCCTTCGGCATTGATGCATAATCCTAGATACGGATGTGAAGCTTCCAACGAAAAAGTTTGCGGGGTGCTGCGTGAAAACACGCACCTCCCCTTGGTCATGGCTGGTCGCCTCTCTAGGGCAACACAGGCAAGCCTAGCATTCCAGACGCGCCCGAAGGAGTTTCACTAACATGGACGCCACCTCATGTAGCCCATAGCACCAGCATGTTGTCGTACGATGGTTGCTCCTTTCGCCATCCGCAGGTCAAGGCACGTCAGATATGGGGCGACACGGTGTATACAGCGGATTCGGACCTTGTGGCAGTGCTGATGCACATGGGCTTCTATGCGCACTACTTGTCGCACCCGCCCAACACAGTGGCGGAGTTCCGGGCGCTCCTTAAGCTGCTGCCACCACAGGAAAAATACAACTCGCGCGCGCGATTTGTCAAATCGCGGTTGTGGTGCTCGCCAGGGGATGGCTGCTCGTACCAGGTGCGCGGCAGGTGGAAGGTGGGGGCTGGGGTGCGTTTGAGGGGGTATGAGGGGAAACCCGGTGTGGAAGCACAGGCTGTCGTGTCAGGGCCGCCGGGGCAGCACCGGATCACCGAAGGAGAATTGCGATGTGCGATCGACGAGTGTTACTAAGGCGGGGCGGCGTGTACGACTGCTCATCGGTCGGGGAAGTGCGACCAACGTGCGGCACTCGGAGCCTCGAATGCTGTGTATTGTATTTTGACGCAGAACGCATTTGAGCCGTTGTTCTAGGATGCCAGGTGGCAGCATCCCTGGTTGACACGTACACCTTGGGTTATGTGTAGCTACGACATACCTGGAGGACTATGCTTGGGATATGAATACGCGGCATCGGATGCCCATCAAGGGAAAATGGAATATGTGTGACTTTTTCACTGTCATTGGCTGGTCTTCACCACTGGCCCTAATGGCTATCCAGCAAGCTGCTGCAGCCACACTGCCGAGTGAAAGGGGCCGCTGGCTCGGGTTGTGCCGCCGACATGCCGACGTGTCCGCTCCTTGCCCCCAGGTGGAGCGCTGCTGGCTGACGACCCGCAGCGGAACGACCATTGACTTGCAGCCTTGCGTGGACGAGGTGCCGGCGCCGTACCCCACTGTGCAGCCCTTGGTGTCCGACCGACAGATCACCACGCGGACGACAGGCGCAAAGAGCAAGTGAGTGGAGTGGAAGGAGGCCAGCGTTCACGTGGATGGCACGGTAGTGCCGGGGGTAGCCAGGGGACGTGCGTGGGGTGCCATTGCAAGGCTGGGAGTCCGTGCAACGTTTGGCGAAGTGCGCCCGAGCGATCCATTTATACTACATTCTAATGACGCCGTAGCCACGGTAGCTACACGCATTGTGCATCATTGTGCATCACGATTTTGGCCACGGCGCTCGCGGCTGTGTTTCTCTCACTTTGCTCGCATTCTCACGTTCCGGGACGCATCATCGTCTGCCCTGCCAGGGTGAGCCAGGAGGTGTCCATCCAATTCAACCTGTGCAACGAGCCCTGGCTCAAGTACACGCTGTCGGCCATTGCGGATAAGGGCATCAAGCCCTCGGGGTGGACCAGTGCGCGACTGCGGAGCGAAGTGCTGTTCCTGGAGACCAACAGGTACTGAAACTGGGGCGGCGCTAGAAACGCGGGGGTTGGGGTGGTAGTCGAATGGTATGTTAGGCGGTTGGGGTGGTGGCAGCAGTCCCAAGCGCCGGTACCAGTAGTTCAAGTGACTGGCCGCGCACTGTCAAAACGAGGCCTCTGCAAGTGCATTTTAGACGTCCAGCAATAAAATTCGGGCACTGTGGGCATGACCGTTGACGCACAGGCCATGATCAGATGTGGAAGCGTGTGTGGGTCTGGCCTGGAATTATCGCCCATTCCGCCGGCCGACGCGGTCGTTGGTTTTGACATGCACTCACGACCTCGATGATTGCTCCCGATGTCTCCTCGCAGCGAACGGTACCAGCTCTGCTGCGTCTCCACAAGTGACGACCCAGCAAAGGGCAAGGTAAATTCATGGGTTGTTTCCACCTGCTCCGCGACGACCGCATTAGGGGGTTTCTGATCAAGTGTGCTAGAGGGCTAACTGGTGCATGTGATACTGCCGCCCGCAGGATCTGTTCACGTTCGCCCGGTGCAAGGCCCCGCTGCCCATAAGCCTGCTCCAGAAGACGGGTGTGCCACAGCCGGCGGAGCTGGTGGAAGTGGTGGAAAAGGATGTCGAGTGGGAGGAGTTTCAGGTAGGGTAGGCGGACAGTCAGGGAATGCACGTACAGGGGCTCCGCGAGCGCTGGAGGAACCGCATGAGCGCTGAAATGGGTCACGGCATTGCCTTGCCTGTCTGGCAGTATGGTGTTATAGGGTTATGGATTGCCAGACCCTTCCCCGTCTGTTTTACGACACAGACCGGAGGTTAGATACAACGGCTATGGGTCCAGGTGCGCCGCATAAAGGAGAGCATCACGTGAAACCCAAAATGTTTGTTCGTGAAACATGTGAAACAGCCCGAACCTGACCCATTTTCCGGCGACTCCACAACTCCGACCGGGTCTGTGAGACCCAGCTTGTGGATGCTTTGTAGACTGTTAACCGTCCAGTAGTTGGGTTGTATCCCCAGGTTAACACACAGCTTTTGCGGGTGGTAGGTTTGAGTGTGCCTGCGGATCATGGCTGCCGGGAAGTACAATACATCAGAGGCCAACGTGAGGGCACGTGGCGGCAGTTGCCCGCAGCTCCGTACAGTAGCAAAGCATCGACTGTCGCTTCATCAAATGACGAACGGAACACTGTAGCCTTGCTCTCAGACCGCCGTTGGACCGTGCACGGGGCCGCCGTCGGGGCTTCGTGCGCAGTGCACCTCTCGTTGCATGACCTCCCCTGCTTTTTCCCTCTACGCAGTGGGGCGTTTCGTCGCTGCACATTCGGGGCAAGGAGTTCGCGCTCCGGCGGATGCACTTCATGCCAAACACGCGGGGGGCGGACATGGAGTTGTGACGACCTGCCTAACAAGCGGCGACGTGGCGCGGACGGAGCTGCAGTCGCTGGCGGGACGGCACTGCTGAGGCGGTTGCAGGGGATGTGCACGGAAGGATGCAGCAGGGTCAGCAGACTCGTCCAGAGGCGGCGACCTCTTGGCATCACATCTGGGATGATCCCTGGTCAATGGTTGGGAGCCACCTGCCCCATTCGATTTGCGAGTCACGTCCAGCCCATCGCTGTGGAGACACTGAGTACCGTCGTCCTGGGACAAACAGACATGGGCCAACCGGCCTTGCGCTGTCCAGTTCCATTCGTGGGTGCGGGTGGTGATGTTGGTTTCCAAGCAAGTCGCTGCAATGCGGCACCCAAATAGGCAGGTGCTGATTAGGTGTAGTGGGATGGACATTAGGTAAGCAATACGCTGTTGAAGGAGGTGTCGGGTCATTCTAGCTGTACGAGTGCGACGGCCAGGTGTCCCTAGATTGGTGGGATGCATTACTGAAGCTTGACAGTGGATAAGGTAGGCGCACGATGGATTATGATCCAGCCGTGGTGTCAGGACAGACGGTTTGCAACCGTGTCGAAGTCTGCCTGAGGCTTGGGTCATCTGCTGCATCATATTTAGGACGGCCCCATTGAGCCTCAATGAGGGCGATGACGGTGACGCGGTGCGGCGGCAAGATGACTGCCTCAAGGACACACCCTGGCATACAGGCACTGGAAGGGTAACGGATAGCTGGCCGTCTTGTCCGTTCGATCTGGGATAGAATGCGCATCCTATAGCCACTTGCAATCCTGGGAGTCTGTCAGCATCTGCACCTTTATCTGCGGATTTCGTAAGTATGGCACGGCAGATGCATCTTTGGATCCGGACTGGTGGAACACTCATCTGCCCCATGGGTCCCAAGGGTGCGTCGCGAAAGGAAAATGAAAAAACCCGTTGACTAGGAAATGATTGTATTGAACATTCTTGGCCCGGAAGTCATGTCAGAAGAAACGGTGTCAAGGAACATAAGAGGAATGCATTCCCTTGGCCTCTCGCTTCCCCTCTGATCGACATCCTACCCCTATTCATGTTGGCAATGTGCAACACGGCTCTAATAGTCCTCGCAATCGTGCCGGCGGATGGACTCCTAGAGTCTACCTCACCCACAACAGAGTATGTGTATCATCTGGCCCCGCCGAACCCGATTGACCGATGGCAGATTGAGACCGCATAATTCATTTTTTGTGAACACAGCGCGCGCCCAGCCTTGACGATGCGTAGCCGTTTAACTGCCGCGCAGCATGCGGTATTCGCTTCCCGAAGTGCTTTAGGAAAGTGCACCAGTGAGACAATTGTTGCTCAGGAGCTAAGATGATGTTTATCTATGATTTTTCCACCTGTCAGCTCTTTCTGGAGCATTTTGCTGCCGCAATTCCACGGCCGGGATCCTGAACTGCACGGATTGCCCACTATTCAACGAATTGATCCTTAGTTTCCAAAATTTAACAATAGTAGGCCTTTTCCTGCGTCCCCAGCCTCGTTTGCGTTGTCCCACCCTCACGGGCCTTGTGCATCTCCTAATCCTGTCGTACCCAAGTCCCCAACATATAGAGCTTTCACCTTACCAATATTGACATACCTGTAACCAGTGTATCAAGTCGTCCACAGAGAAAATGAAGGCCACCCTCCGTGCCCCTGCTGCTCGCGCCGGCGCTGTGCGCCCGGTTGCCTCCCTGAAGGCCACCGTCAGCCGCGTCGCCTCGATTGCCGGTGTCTCGGTCGCCTCGCTGGCCATGACCCTGTCGGCCCACGCTGCTACCGTTAAGCTGGGTGCTGACTCGGGCGCTCTGGAGTTCGTGCCCAAGACTATCACCATTGCTGCCGGCGAGTCGGTCAGCTTCGTGAACAACGCGGGCTTCCCCCACAACATCATCTTCGATGAGGATGCCGTCCCGGTAAGATTGGTAAAATTAAATTTACTCTTGGAAGATAGATCTCCTGGGTTTCTCCTTTTGTGGTGAAAGTGAATGCTGACGTGCGACTCCCGTTTTTTCGTTCAGGCTGGTGTCAACGCCGAGGCCATCTCGCGCGATGACTACCTCAACGCCCCCGGCGAGACCTACACCGTCAAGCTGGACAAGGCTGGCGAGTACGGCTACTTCTGCGAGCCCCACCAGGGCGCTGGCATGGTCGGCAAGATCATTGTTCAGTAAATCTGTCGGTGTGTGTTGTGCAATTTTGTGACCTGTGTAAGTTTCCTCGGACAAACATTATCCCTCGAGCCTCACTCCGCATGCACGTTCATTTTCCTTCAGCTCAGTGTATCGGCTAGTGCATGATAGTTGAAGTTATTGATCAGCTAAAAATATGAGGAAATGGCTCTAGATCCTCTGCACAAACGACAAGAGACTCGGTACTGAGAGCTTGTCCATACACTTGACACAGCTCTCGTCGCCCACAATGTAGTTGCGAACGCATGCAAATGGCAGCCTTAGCATGCACCTGAATAATACACAGCGAATATATTTTCTACCAGGGTATCATTAATCTGTCGTCGTACAGAAGCGCCTTCACTAACATCAATGCGTTCAATCGAATACATGCTCAAGCTCTATGTTGTGATCCAAAATTTGATGTCCATACATAGACAGATCTATGCCGTCCAGGATGATATTTTCGAAGACCTGCAAAAGACAGTGCAGGATTGGCAGAGATGCATTGTAAGTCTGATGGAAATTGTCGTGTAAAGCAATGGCAGTCCACAACGAGTCACATGTACGCACTGCCCGCACGCATATAGGCATCCGTAGCACTGGCGTGCAAAATATCTGAGGTGGATAAGTGGGTGTGCGTATGATTTGGTGTGCCCACTGTTGCATCTCCCCCCAAACACCCAAACTCTTTGAGCGGGACTGCAGACCGTCGCTCCAGGCCCAAACATGCACGGCGGCGACTTGCCGCCGCACTACAAATGCTCGTACCCCACGATCAGGCCTCAAAGCACCGCACCTCCTCCAGCTCCGTTTCGCCGATTAGCACAGCACCCTGCATTAACAGGCGAGACCAGAGATCAGTCATAGGCAGGTAGGCTAAGCCTTCCCCACACACCTAGTCAAAGGGAAACGAGTAAGGGACGGATCAGGCCAGTCGGTGTGTTCGTATCACATCACGGTCCCAACCCCCCTCACGCCTGGGTCCCTGCATCCTCGCTTCCAACCTTGCTAGCCCCCCGGCCGCGGGTGGGAGGGTGTGCGCCCCAAATGCTAACGCAATCCAGTTTGTTCCTCTTCCTCTAGCATGCCGTCAACGGGCCGCATCCACATCTTAAACCCAAATTCTCTTATGCTCACTCAAAACGTGTGTCCGAAGACGATTCGCCAGCTAGTTCTGCCTCCATCTCCTATGTCTCGTAACCGGGTCTTCTCGCCTCCCCCCCCAACTCACCTGCATGCGCCCGCGCAGCAGCAGCACGCGCACGAAGGTATCTCCGCTCCCGTCCGCCGCCGGCGCCACCCGGCTGTAGAGGCGGATGTCGTTCGCAGGTTCTCCCTCGAGCCGTTGACCGTTGTACAACCCCAGCAGCACCACCTGCGACCGCACACGTGCATACATTGGATATTTCCGAAAGGACATTTCGAAAGGATGCTGTGCATATTTCATCCGTGTGCAATCATGGTAGAATGCCTGGCCGAGGAGCTTCGGCCAAGCAGAACTGACGCGACAGCCGTACAGCATGCCGTACATAACTTTGCTCAGCTGCTAAGTTGACTGCGTCCGTAACACTGCCAAGCTACGATCGAGCAATGCCTGGGCATGTACTTGCATCCTTGGCGCGGCAACCAGGCCTCCCGTGCCAAGGGTGCATGCGCCAGTACCGCTACATTCTTCATCCCCCGTTGCTGGCAGCGCGCATGTCGCACGCGTATCGGAGGACACATCAAAGGGAATGCAACGTGGCTGAAAGCCGACCGGAGCACTTCTTGTGCCTTTACCTCCACCTCCACCGCCAATCGTGCTCCGGCCAGTCCCACCGCTCCGACCACTGACTCGATACCTGATACCTATCTACCTCGCTGGCAGCTGCGCAGGCCCCGACGCACCTTGTATCCCAGGAAGCGGGTCACGTGTGTGAAGAGCTCAAAGTTGAAGCCGGAAGCCAGGTCGTCAGCCAGGCCCAGCATGCAGTGCGCCGCGTAGGTGCCCATCAGCCGGGCCTGCGGGCGGACGGGCGCGTGGCGGCCGGGGTGAGGGGGCCCCTCCAGGGGGTTTAGCGATACAGTTGTCGTGCTATTGCGAGCGACTACGAGAGGTCCTGGGCTGGTGGGGGTCCGGTGGTGCGGGGGAAGACACGCGACAGAGGGCGGGCCAGGCCACAGCAGGGAGGGACGCATTCCGGCAGCGTCTCGTAAGACCAAACTCGCCCACCCCAGGGGCATACACTGTGGCACCCAATCCTCCCGCAGGACGCGGGGCAGCAGGTCGACACAGCGGCTGGCTGCGCAGGCAGCACCCGCCTCCAGCTGCCGCATACCGCACCCCGTAGTATATGTCGTGCCCGGAACTATTCGCCAGCTAATATCTGCCCTCCATTCCCTATGTCGTGTTGCCGGGTCTTCTCGTCCACCCCCTTCCATGCCCCCACAAAATAGGGTGCGAAGACAATCCGCCAGCTATCCTATCGACGTCGTGTAACCGGTTTCTATACCACACCCCCTCAACGCATACACACCTCCCCCTTCCCCCCGCCCTCCTGCCCGGGTCTCCCCCACCTGCGTCCACAGCCGCATCTGGAACCAGTGTGGTGAGCCGTCCGGCCAGGCCGCGGTGCAGCAGTCCCCCGCTGCGTACACGTGCGGGTCGCTGGTGCGCATGTCGCGACCCACAGCCAGGCCCCCGTCCGCCGCCCGGCGCAGCTGAGGCGGCAGCCACTCCGTAGCCGGCTCTACCCCGATGCCACAAACCACGAGGTCCGCGCCGTACACCTGTCGTACACAAGGGAGCGGGGGCAGCAGCAGGCGGGGATTGTTGGAGGGCCGGTGGGCCGAGGGCCGGGCGCAGCACTTGTAGGTGTGGCCCTGCATCGGCTCGGACAGCTGGGCTGCGCTCTGTCGGCCCCATCCATACACACGCAGCGCAAGGGCCCCGCTGCCCCAGCCCCAGTCCCAGCCGTACACCCCAACCCCAGCCGCAACGGCACTCCCCCGGTAACATCGCCGCTACCCCCCAACGCCCGCGACAAACTCGCCTTGCCGTTGGACAGCTTGACACGTGCTGGCCAGCAGTCGCCACCGCCACTGCCGCCGCAGCCCTCGCCGCCAGCCATGCCGCCGTCCTCGCTGCCCTCCGCATCCTCTCCACCCTCCTTGCTTCCGACGCTCCCGTCACCTACCGACGGCACCGTAGTGGAGAACTCCAACACCACTCGGAACGCCCCACCTCCACCCGCACCCCCACCACCCCCACCACCCACTTCACCACCAACTGCACCAGGCCTAAGACTCCGCCCGAGATCGCTGACGACGGCAGCGCTGCTGCCCGCCTCCACTCCAGCAGCAGAACTAGGCGCCCACGTTGCCACCGTTGGTGCCGCCCCCGTGCGCCCACTCAGCTGCCCGCCACCTGCCTCCCCGCCTTCCGGGCCCTGCGCCAGCGCAAGGCCCCGGAGCAGCTCCCTCGTCCAGGCGGGACCCGCGGAGTGACCCAGGGCGGGAGCCGCCGCCGGGTGGCGCCCTGACGACCCACCGCCACCCACCACAGCCGCCTCGTCACGCTGAGCTGCTGCGGAGGGAAGGGTTGGTGCCGGTGCCGGGGTCGGTGTAGGACCTTGCTCGTCCGGCGATGAGTCCGGCGCTGCGCCGCTGGCAGCTGTCTGGCTGCTGCTGCTGCTGCTGGTAATGATGGAGGTGGTGGAGGTGGCGGTGGCGGTGGTGGTGGCGGTGGTGGTGGCGGCGGTGGCGGCAAGGCGCTGCAGGAGGAAGTGCGCGGCATCCAGGTCGAAGAAGGCGTCGCCGATGTGTCCGTGCTTGAGAACCCACACCAGCTCCGGTCGCTCCGCCGCCGCCAACCCTGCCTCGCCGGCGCCCCCGACAGTGGCGGCTCGGCCGTCCTGCCTTTGAGCACGCGCCTTCTCCTCACCTCCTTCCCCCTTATCCGCATCGTCCTGCTGCTGCTGCTGCGTGCTGCCTTCAGGTGGAGTTTCCGGTGTCGCCTCCGCCCCTGGCCCTGCCTCCAGTGGCCCCGGCCCTCCGTCCGCCCTCGCCCCCGCCGCCGCTACCTCCGCTGTCGGGCCAGCCAGCTGCAGGAGGGCCCCCGCCAGCTCCAGCGCAATGCCGCCGTTCCCCACCAGCACCAGCCGCCGGCAGCCGCGCAGCCGCCGGCTCAATTCCTGCGCCAAGAGCAGCCCGGACGGTGGGGACATGTCTGTAGCGGCACTTCATGCTGGGCACCATACGCGGGCTAGAGAGGCACCAGGGGGCTCACGCAAGCCGCCGCCGCCGCTGCCGTTGTTACAGCGACAGAAGATCGCACCACAGATGCTCGCGGCGGTAATGGCATCAGACGGGGGCGGGCGCAGATATTTTTATGGAGCTCCGGGGGCCCTCCGTGGGTGCGGTACCGGGGCGTACGTCGGAGCACGTGGGTCGCGACAGTGCCATGAACCGCCTTTTCTTTGCCGTACAACCCACCTGCACGCTGTCCGTGTCCCGCAGCGACATGACTGCGGGGTGGTCGCCGCCAGGAACACCAAGATCCTGCACGGGGCCGGAGGGGCGGCGCGCGGCGATATCCATGACCGCGGTGTGTCGTACAATACGATACCCTGGTAGGACACGGTTGTAGCGCGGCGGGCAGGCCGCGACAGTGCAGTGCGGGGGGGGGGGGGCGCAGCCACCAGTAAGAACACCCGGCAGGGCAGGGGTCGCAGCTCTGAAGCTCTGTCATGCCGCAAGAGCCGCAGCAGCTCCACCATGCATCACGGCATCGGCAATCCCCCCAGCAGGCCGGGTGGTGGCCCCCCAGCAGGCAGGAGGGCGCTCGCGGGACGCCAGGTGGTGCCCCCCCCCCTGGTTTCCCCTCCGCCCACCTTTGGCCGTGCTCCTGTGCACAGGCACAGCTTGTCGTACCGCAGGGAGCCCCCACCCTGCAGCTGCAGCTCCTGTCAGGTGCAGGGGGCAGCGGTGGTGGTTGTAACGGTGGTGGTGGTGGTGGTGGTGGCAGTGGTTACGACAGTGATGGGGCTGCTCCTAGGGAGCAGGCATTACAGTATGACATGTATACAACATCTCCCTCTCGGCAACCCCCTATCGCTCCCACAGCGAGCAGGCAGTCAACCAAGCTGCATCCCCCTCTGCCTCCCACCCCTCCAGGAGCACCCCGCCTCCCAAACCCCAAGGGACACCCACCCGTGTCTCCAGGTCCACCCCCGTGACGGTTCCCTGAATCACGTGCAGCAATCCCCCCGAGCCGGCAGCCAGGTCCGCCAGGGGGGACTCCACCACCTGGGGAGTGGGGGGAGGGCCAGCGGGAGGGGCCGGGCCGGGGGCGGAGTGGGGAGCTGGAGGAATGCAGCGATCGGCGCCCGCGAGGAGTTAGTTGGTTTCGGAGGGGCGCGGTCGCAGTGAGTCGGGGCAGCCGGGTAGCCAGCCTTCCCCTCCTGGACTGGTCGCCCCGGGACTTAGAGAGCACCGCAGGGGGTGGCAACGCCAGCAGGAACCCCGCTGCCGCCTCCCCCGCCCCTCCCCGGCGCCCCTCTCCGCCCCGGGAGCACCTACCAAGCCACACCACACACCCCACACTACCAGCCACACCACACCACACCTACACACCGAGCCCCTCCCCTCCCAGTCCGCCCCCCTGCCGCCAACACGTCGCACATCGCACGATCACACCCCCACCCGCGTCAATTCGCACGCCCACCCGCCCCCGACCCACCTCGAGCTCCTCGACCAGTCGGCTTAGTCGCGCCACGTCACGAACTCCCTTGATGACGGAGCTGCTGCTGACCAGAACCACCTGGTGCCCGCCCTCGTAGGGCTCCTGGCTCCCTGCCTCATGAGCCGCCGGCTTGGTTCCTTGCGGCTGCGCGGTGGCTTGCTGACTGCTGCCCAGGCAGCGCGCGAGCTCTAAAGCGCAGCAGACGCCCGCAATGCCGCCTCCGACAACTACATAGCGCATTGGAGCTGGCGGTGCCGCGTGCACGAACTGGAGTGCGGCCCCGACCCGACGGGACCCTTTGAGACTTTCCGAAAGTTGGGCTGTTGGGCAACCTGCAATGTTATTGATATAGCATCTGAGCTTATGTTTGTGGCTTAATACTTTGCCAGGCATCCCTGAGACTCGAAACACGGATGGCCCCTCCCCCTCGATTGCGCGAACGGACGGACTCGTCACCATCGCAATACCCAGAAGTTCATTACAATAGAGGGTATTGTTGCGAACATAAAAATATCAAATTTAGGAGACACTAAAGGGTAGGCTACACACCTACAGAACCCGGCGCACCGGGGCTAGCTGGGGCGCCGGGGAAGCCCTGAAACATCGTTGAACACTTTACATTTAAAGTTAGGGCGCTTTGACTGCTTCGATCATCGTCCGGCTGCTAGGCGGATCGAGCCAGGATGGCGTCAGAGGCAACGCCGCTGGAGCAGGCGTTTGACAAGCTACACACATGCATTAAAAACCAGCAGCACAAGAAGGCGCTGAAGGCGTGCGATGAAAGTAAGAATGCGCTTACAGGTCCATACTGCGTTTTCGTCGGCGGCTGCGGAACGTCGACTTGCGATTCCCTAACCGCAAGGAAGCTATATACTTGTCCCATATTGGCGTCTCCGAGGCGCTGAGCCGGTTTGCTGTCCCGCATACCCGTGCCCACAGTCTTGGCTATAGCGCCAGGCGATGAGGATGCGCTGCGCTGCAAGGTGGTCGCGCATATGCAGTTGTCTGAGTTCCAGCAGGCTCTGACCTTGCTCAGTAAGCCACCGCTGGCTGCCCTACAACTGGGATTCGAGAAGGTGCGCGTGTGTGCACGTGGGTTTCCCTGGGGACGGCAACCAAGTCAGGGGGGACCCGACATCAGGCCTCTTTACGCAATCTGTACGGCTAGGGGAGTGAAAGGGGGAGACTGATAAGATGGCGGGCCCCAGCTGTTCTGCTGACGGGGCAGCGCCAGCAGCAGCCACTGCAGCGGCGCGCCAGCAGGGGCACCAGGCGTCTTCTTTTCCTTCCTCATCTCCGCGGAGCCCTCTCCTACGGAACACAGTGCGCACTCGCGCTGTGGGGCTGAGACACCGGCAGCAGCGGGCGGCAGCGCGCCCGGATCACGCAGCCGTGACCCCCCCTCCGCGACCTGTCTGCGGCTGAGCAGGACGGTCGCCACTGCTGGCACTGCGCGGTAGCTAGCACGTCTAGCTGCCCCAGCGAGGCGACTGGCCCCTGCACCGCGGATGCTACCTGGGGGCCAGGCGCAGTGTATGAAGCGGCCTCGGCCTGCCGGACCATGGAGGGATGCAGAGGCTAGCGGTGGGCGTAACGGCCACATACGACCCACCAGCACAGCGTCGTCGCCGCTGCGGTCCTCTCTGGGAGTCCAACAGTTCCGCAGTCCCTCCCCTGCCCGCTGCCTGCCCCGCTGACTCGCCCTCCGGGTTCTCTCGCCCGCCGTCCCGGACCCCGCAGGCCTACTGCCTGTACCGGATCGGTCAAATAGATGAGGTGAGTGCAGTGCAGCGATACGGGCGGGGACGTTGCGGGCACGGTTCAGCAGGTTGGCAGGCTGGAGGTTTCGTGGCTCGACGAGCAGATTGGGGGCGGCACTGCGGCACGCGGCAGCTTCAACGCTGCGCTATACTGTAATGCTGGTCATGGGTCCAGTGGCGCCGGTCCGCCTTCGTAGTCGGCAGGGATTGGCCCCGGGAAAGGAGGGCTGGAGTGGCTAGGCGGCGGTGAAGTGGTGGTCGCGGTGCGGTGGTGGCGGTGGTGGTCGTGGTGGTGGTGGTGGTGGTGGTGGTGGAGTGGTATTAGGAGGGTGGTGGTGGTGGTGGTGGTGGTGGAGTGGTATTAGGAGGGTGGTGGTGGTGGTGGTGGAGTGGTATTAGGAGGGTGGTGGTGGTGGTGGTGGTGGTGTGGTATTAGGGTGTTTGATGTGGTGGTGGTGGTGGTGGTGATGCCACCGGATCTGGGGGCAGCGTAGAACTCGTGTTATGGTCACAGATGGCGAACCTGCGGATTGGGGAAAGAGGAGGGGACCGGATAGGGGTGCGGGGTGGTGGCGAGCGACGGCAGTCTGC
The DNA here is from genome assembly GCA_003116995.1 of Yamagishiella unicocca. NCBI lineage: Eukaryota > Viridiplantae > Chlorophyta > Chlorophyceae > Chlamydomonadales > Volvocaceae > Yamagishiella > Yamagishiella unicocca. The sequence goes on along the minus strand of BDSL01000111.1, from coordinate 46,189 downwards.
TGTCTCGGGGACCGCCGGTGAAGTGGGGCACCGCAGTAGGCGCTGGCGTGATGTGCATGGAGTGATGTGCGTGCGCTGGTGATCAATGGGGGGTGCATCTGGTGGCTGCAGCAAGTGCAGGAGGGGGGGCAGGGCAGCGGTGTGGCGAAGGGCCCAAGTTGCCGGGCGGCAAGAAAGGGAGGTGACAGATTCGCTGCAGTGCCACGGATTACGCGGTTGGGTCCCCGCTTTGGATTGTGTTCCGCTCCAGCGTTTGCCGCCAGTTTCTCCAGGGCTCCGCCTCCGCGGACTGCGCCTCCCCGCCACCCGCGGGTCCGTCGCGCCTTCCCCCTCCCCCACCGCCCAACCCTATGCACACACACCCCAGTTTGTTTTTAGGCGTTTTTTTCACAATATAAAACACACCCCAGTCCCCGTTCCGCCCGGACCTGCCACTTCGGGGCCGAATCACCCGCTCGTACACCGCGCAGCAACCCTTCCACCTGCCTCCCGCCCCTTCACACACATACACACCCCGCCCCTCCGCACCAATCCCTCCACCTGCCTCCCCGCCCATCCGCAGGCCCTCTCCGTCGCCGCCGCCGCGCTGGCCGCCCCCGAGCTGGACTCCGGGGCCGCCTCCCCGCTGCTGCAGCTGCAGGCGCAGCTGGAGTACCGCCGCGGCCGCACCAGGGACTGCATCAACACGTACGACAAGCTGTTTCAGCAGCACAAGGTACGTGGGAGTGTCAGGTGGCGGCACCGGCGCCGGCGCGGCGGGCGGGCGGTGCAGATCAGGGGTCGCCCCACCCGACCCGACCCCGGCTCCAGCTGCGTCAAACTCCGCCCCGCCCCGCCCGCCCCTCCCTCCCACCTGCCCTCGGGTCGTCAGTGCCCCGGCAATACCTCCCTGCTGGGCGACTGGGGCACACGATGCCGCATCCCTGTTTAACCGATCTGCCACGTGATCTGCGACGTGTCTTACACACGGTCCCGAGATCGGGAACCCGCGATTGCCACCACCACGCTTCGTCACCATTCTCACCACCACCACCACCACCACCATCACCACCACCACCACCACCACCACCACCACCACCACCACCACCACCACCACCACCACCACCACCACCATCACCACCACCACCACCATCACCACCACCATCACCACCACCACCACCATCACCACCACCACCATCACCACCATCACCACCACCATTCTCACCATAACTGCCACCACCACCACCACCACGACCCCTTCCTGACCCCCTGCCTCCCCGAACGGGACCCTCCCGTACGGCATCCCCCTCCGCTCCTTCCTCAGGCGGACTCCCTGGAGCTCAAGACCAACGTGCTGGCCGCCTACGTGGCCGCCGGCCTCTCCAGCGAGCTGCCCGACCTGCTGGCCGCCCTCAAAGTGAAGCCCAAGGACAGCTTCGAGGTGGCATTCAACCGGGCGTGCGGCCTGGTGTCGAGCGGCCAGCTGGCGGCGGCCGAAGGAGACCTGCGGCTGGCCATCAAGCAGGGTGCGCGCGGGCGGCAGAGCGGGAGTCGGGGTCGATCGGGGGTTCCGCGTGGTGGAGCCGGGTGGTTACGAAAGGATACTGTGGAACCCCCTTCCCGTGCTACACGTCGTTGCGAGGACACACTATCACCGCACATTATCTCCTCGTACTATCTCCTCGTACCCTCTCAACCTACCCCGCACGCCCTCCCCCCCCCTTCGCGTGTTTCCTCTTCCCCCTCCCCCCCACCGGCCCCAGGTCGCGAGACTCTGTTCGAGGAGGACCTGGGTGAGGAGGAGGTGGAGGACGAGCTCGCGCCGCTGTCCTGCCAGCTGGCCTACGTGCTGGGCCGGCTGGGCAGGCCCACGGAGGCGGCGGAGCTGTACGACAAGCTCATCCGCGGGTGGGTCCCCGCCTGAGGGCGCCGGCGCACCCGGCCCCCCCCCCTTCCCCCTTGGACCTCCCATAAAACCGTATTACCTGCTGTCAGCCTGTGATGTGTGTATGTACGCCGATGCCCGATAGTCGGCATCCGTGGCTCTGATCCCGGGCCTCCCCCCGTCACCTTCACACTACTAGTCACCTGCGCCTCCGCTCCGTCTATTTGCGCCCCGTCTCTTCCGGACCACCACCTTCATCGCCCTTCGTTTGTCGGCCGTGGATTTGCGGGTTATCCTTTACCCCCCGCCCTGGCCCCCTAACCCCCCCCCCTGTCCGCCCCCCGCGCAGCTCGCTGGTGCTCAGCGACGACGCCGCTCGCGCGCTGGCTCACAACAACGCCATCGCGGACTCGCCGCACCGCCTGGAGGCCGGGCCGCAGAACCGCAAGTACATCAACTCGGCGACCAAGAGGCTGGAGGCGGTCTTCGAGCGGCCCGGCGCGGCGCCGCAGCAGCCGGCCAGCAGCAAGGCGGCGGCGGCGGCGGCTGCTGCTGGTGACGAGGGCGGCGGCGGCACAGTGGGCACGCTGGCGGGCCTGCTGGCGCGGCACACCCCCGCCGGGTCGCTTCCGCGGTTCGCTGAGGGGCTGGAGAGCCGGCTGGGGTCGGGGCAGAAGATGCAGCTGATGCTCAACCTGGGGCTGCTGTACCTGGTGAGGGGGTGGGGGGGGCTGCCGGGTGAGTGGTACAGGTGGCATATGGGGGGGAGGGGGCAAGATTTGGGCACGGGGCCTGATGGTGTGATGGCGGTGATGGGCTGGGTGGGAGGGTCTGGGGGCCGGTGGAGGGTCTGGGGGCCGTGGAGGGTCTGGGGGCCGGTGGAGGGTCTGGGGGCCGGTGGAGGGTCTGGGGGCCGTGGAGGGTCTGGGGGCCGTGGAGGGTCTGGGGGCCGTGGAGGGTCTGGGGGCCGGTGGAGGGTCTGGGGGCCGTGGAGGGTCTGGGGGCCGGTGGAGGGTCTGGGGGCCGGTGGAGGGTCTGGGGGCCGGTGGAGGGTCTGGGGGCCGGTGGAGGGTCTGGGGGCCGGTGGAGGGTCTGGGGGCCGGTGGAGGGTCTGGGGGCCGGTGGAGGGTCTGGGGGCCGGTGGAGGGTCTGGGGGCCGTGGAGGGTCTGGGGGCCGGTGGAGGGTCTGGGGGCCGTGGAGGGTCTGGGGGCCGGTGGAGGGTCTGGGGGCCGTGGAGGGTCTGGGGGCCGGTGGAGGGTCTGGGGGCCGGTGGAGGGTCTGGGGGCCGGTGGAGGGTCTGGGGGCCGTGGAGGGTCTGGGGGCCGGTGGAGGGTCTGGGGGGGGGGGGGGGGGGGGGGGGGGGTGGAGGGTCTGGGGCCGGTGGAGGGTCTGGGGGGGGGGTCTGGGGGCCGGTGGAGGTCTGGGGGCCGTGGAGGGTCTGGGGGCCGTGGAGGGTCTGGGGGCCGTGGAGGGTCTGGGGGCCGGTGGAGGGTCTGGGGGCCGGTGGAGGGTCTGGGGGCCGGTGGAGCGTCTGGGGGCCGGTGGAGGGTCTGGGGGCCGGTGGAGGGTCTGGGGGCCGGTGGAGGGTCTGGGGGCCGGTGGAGGGTCTGGGGGCCGGTGGAGGGTCTGGGGGCCGGTGGAGGGTCTGGGGGCCGGTGGAGGGTCTGGGGGCCGGTGGAGGGTCTGGGGGCCGGTGGAGGGTCTGGGGGCCGGTGGAGGGTCTGGGGGCCGGTGGAGGGTCTGGGGGCCGGTGGAGGGTCTGGGGGCCCGTGGAGGGTCTGGGGGCCGGTGGAGGGTCTGGGGGCCGATGGAGGGTCTGGGGGCCGTGGAGGGTCTGGGGGCGGTGGAGGGTCTGGGGGCCGGTGGAGGGTCTGGGGGCCGGTGGAGGGTCTGGGGGCCGGTGGAGGGTCTGGGGGCCGTGGAGGGTCTGGGGGCCGGTGGAGGGTCTGGGGGCCGTGGAGGGTCTGGGGGCCGGTGGAGGGTCTGGGGGCCGGTGGAGGGTCTGGGGGCCGTGGAGGGTCTGGGGGCGGTGGAGGGTCTGGGGGCCGGTGGAGGGTCTGGGGGCCGGTGGAGGGTCTGGGGGCCGGTGGAGGGTCTGGGGGCCGTGGAGCGTCTGGGGGCGGGGGCCGACTGCTCCGCTGTCCCGAGCCTCCCCGCGCCCCGGCTGCTTCATCCCCCAGTTGCCACCGTGTGTTCGTCTCCACACCCGCACCCGCACCCCGCACCCGCATCCGCACCCTTATCCTAGAATCTCCCCCCTGCCGGTGCTCGCAGGTCGGCGGTCGGGCGGAGGCTGCCCGGGAGCTGGTGGGGGTGCTGGCGGCTGCACCGGGGGGGGCGGCGGAGCCGGCGGTGGCGCTGCTGTCGGCGGCGGTGGCGCTGTCGCAGGGCAAGGTGAGCGGTGGCATTGGGGGCAGTGCGGTGGGGGCAGCGAGGAAGCCCGTGTAGTGGGTAGTGAGTGAGGGAGGGGGTGATGGAGGCGAGTGCGGCGGTGGCGGGTCCGAGGGGGTCACAGGCGCTGCTGTGCCCCCTGGCGCCGGCACCACGCGGTGTCTCACGGCACAAGGGGGGGCGCCCGGACGTCCTGCCTCACATCGTCAGCCCCTGCCGCCAACCTGCCCCATGGAGTTGGCGGCACCACACACGCCAGCCCCCTCGCGCCAGCCCACACCTGCTGTCACGCCCCCTCCCCTCCCCCCCGCCCTGTCACTGCCCCCCCGAAGTGTATGCGCCACCTACCCTTCCCCCGTCGAGTAACCCCCGGGTATTTTCACAACCTCTCCTTCCCCTCCGACAGACGGTGGACGCCGACCGCACCCTGGAGGCCTTCTGCGCCTCTTGCGGCAGCGGCGCACCCGGGGCGCCCCCCGCCTCCGCCGCAGTGGCGCCCAGCCTGATGCGGGCGCAGGCGGCCCTGGAGGCGGGCAACACGGGGGCCGCGCAGGGGCTGCTGGCGGGGCTGCGGGACGAGCGGGTGGCGGCCAGCGGCGCGATGGTGGCCACGAGGGTGGCGCTGTACGAGCAGGTGAGGGGGGAGAGGGGGGAGACGCGAAGGGTGATATGTGGGGGTTGGGTTTGGGAGCTGGAGGGGGTCGCCGCGAGGGTGGTGTGGCAGGAGGGAGGGGAACGGCAGCTGTGGCAGGAGGGAGGGGAACGGCAGCTGTGGCAGGAGGGAGGGGAACGGCAGCTGTGGCAGGAGGGAGGGGAACGGCAGCTGTGGCAGGAGGGAGGGGAACGGCAGCTGTGGCGGAGGGGGGGCGGTGGCGGGGGGGGGCGGAGGGGGTCGCGGCTGGTGCGTGGGCGCCTCATAGGCACTGCCGGGGGGCCAGCACCGCACCAGTCACCCACTGTCAGCACAGCACCAGTCACCCACGTCGGATGGGGGAAGTACCGCTGACGTACGTACGTGTCAAGCCCTCCATGTGTTGTACGGCGTGGCGCAGTGACTTGGGTGCTAGCCAGTGAGGTGAGGGTGCTGTGGCCTCCTGCCCCCAAACCCAACACCCGCCTCGTCCCCTTCCCTCCCCCCTTACACGCACCTCCTATGTCGTCTACACCTGTCCCCCCCCCCTCCCCCCTCTCTCTCTCACCCACGGGTCTTCCTCGAAACTCCCCCCCCCCCTCTCTCTCTCACCCACGGGTCTTCCTCGAAACTCTCCCCCCCCTCTCTCTCACCCACGGGTCTCCCTCGAACCCTCCCCCCTCTCTCTCACCCACGGGTCTCCCTCGAACCCTCCCCCCTCTCTCTCACCCACGGGTCTCCCTCGAACCCTCCCCCCTCTCTCTCACCCACGGGTCTCCCTCGAACCCTCCCCCCTCTCTCCCCCCAGATGAACGACACTGCTGGCGCTGAGGCCCTGCTGGACGGTGCCGTGTCGCACTGGCGGTCCCGGTCGGGCGAGGAGGCCGCCTCCGCCGCACTGGCCTGGTGCCTGTCGTGCGCCATCGGCCTCAAGCTGCGGCTGGGCAAGCTTGAGGAGGCCAAGCAGGTGGGGGAGGGGGGGCGGCGTGGCGGTGTGGGGCAGCGGGGGCGGCGTGGCGGTGTGGGGCGGGGTGGGCGGGGAGGGAGCATAGGCGGGTGGCGGGATGGGGGAGGTTGCACGCTGCCAGCGAAGCAGGCGGGCGGGTCTAGCTGTCAGCGAAGCAGGCAGGCGGGTCTAGCTGTCAGCGGCCAGGAGGGGTGCGATATGCGATTTGTTTCGGGGGGCGTCCTGGCCTGGAGGGGCGAGCGCCGGGGCTACCCTCAGGGGCGTGAGAGGAGACCCGTGGGTCAGCACTGGAAGGAAAACCGGTTATGAAGCATTTGGTGCACGGGTTTTGAAAGCATGCTAGAGACGTACCGGGGGGATAGGCTAGCCGAAATGCAGCTGGACGGGGGGCTGGTCTGAGAACAGCTCCCGTTGTCCCTCCCCGCCTGCCTCCTTCCCTCCGGCCGAACTTCCTCCCCTTCCTCCCCCTCCTCCCCCTCCTCCCCCCCCCCAGGCCTACAAGCAGCTGCAGTCCTGTGGTGTAGCCGCCACCGCCGCGGGCGCCGCCACACTGGCCCGACTAGCCAGGGCCTGCGCGCTGGCGGACCCAGTGGCCGCACCTGCGCTGGTGCAGCAGCTGGCGCCGCCGCCCTCGGCTGCCGCTCTGGCGGGTCTGGACCTGGACGCGGTGGAGGAGGGGGCGGTGCGCTCCGGGGGAGCAGGAGCCGGAGGGCGGGGCCCCGGGGGGAGGAGCGGGGTAGACCTGGCGGCGGGGGAGCTGGCGGCGGCGGCGAGGGCTGGCGGCAAGCGTGGCGGGGAGTCCATGGAGGTGGACCAGCAGCCGAAGGTAAGGGGGAGGGTAGGTGGGGGCCTGAGGTGGGGGTTGCCGTGGGGACGGCGGGAGGGGGCAGGAGGGGCGGGGGCAGTGGCTCATGTACGGCATGGTTGCTGGCGAGATATTAAGGGGGGCGTCATGCAGGGTGAGGGGTGAGGGGTGGGGGGGTGGGCATCACGCTGGTGCGCCGCGAGCTGCCTCAAGGGAACAGACCCACAGACCGCGTGGCAGTGCTCCGACAAGCTGGGCCCCCGGCGGTCTCCGTGCTAGCGGCCCGTCAGAGGCCCTTGCTCGGCTGCATTCCGCCCGCCAACCCCTCCCCTTGCGCCCTGCGCCCTGCACCCTGCGCCCTGCCCAGGTGAAGAAAAGCCGCAAGAAGCGGAAGCCGCGCCTCCCCGCCGGCTACAACCCCGAGCTGCCCAACGGCGGCTTGCCGCTGCCCGACCCCGAGCGCTGGCTGCCCAAGTGGGAGCGCACCGAGTTCAAGAAGAAGCGCGACAAGCGGCGGCGGGAGAAGGGCGCCGTCAAGGGCAGCCAGGTGAGGGCAGGGGGCTCGGACGTGGGTGGGGGGGGCCGGAGCGCCGGTGATGGTGGCGACAGCACGGATGAAATGGAGGAGGGGCGGGAAGAGTGGCGAGCAGCCCCGTGGATGGTGGACATTGTCGGTGGAGGTTCCAACCCCGGTGTGTTGGGAGATCGGGGTCAGGACTGGCGAGGGCATGGCAGGACAACCAGCTCTACGGGGCCGGGGGTGGGGCGGGTAGCATCGGGGCCACCTGGTTTCGGAGCTCCGCCGGCAGCAGCGGCCACACCCCGTCAGGATGACGACACACTACCTCACCCGCAGCGTACATACCTGGCACTGGTTAGGGGGGCTACTTGCGGTGTGCATCCTGTGTTTTGAGCATGCCCTCCCTCCCCCTCCCGTGCCCGTTCTTCCCCCGCATCCCCCCACCCCACCTTATCACAAAACCCCACCCCACCTTCCCCCTCCCGTGCCCCAGGGTGCGGGCAAGGTGGACGAGAGCCTGGACCGCACCAAGGCCGCCCTCCCCTCAGCGGCCTCGGACGCCAAGCCGCAGCCCGCCAAGCCCAACCTGCCGCCGAGGAAGGGCAAGGGCAAGAAGTGAGCGATGTAGCCGCCGCCGCCGCCTCGCAGCGGAGGGCGCAGTGCCGCGGTGGCCCTTCGGCGCAGCGCGGAGGACGTGACCGCCGGCGGCTCCTTCGTCGGGTGGGCGCCCGAGGAGCCGCGGGGGGCCGGGTGGGGCAGAGCGGCGCAGTGCGGCAGGCCAGGGGACCGCGTTCGCCTTGCCTGCCGAGGGCGTTGGGCTGGTGGTGGGTGGTCGGGGGGTGCGGAGGTGCGCGCGGTTGATGTTGGGCAGCGAGGAGGTTGGGATGCGGAGAGGGGCGCGGAGGGGTGCTGGGCGGCGGGCGCTGGCCGTTGTGACATTGTGGCTGGTGCGCGCCGCGCGCAGGGTACGGTGGTGGGGGGCAGCGAGGAAACGCGTACAGCGACGCAGGGTTGTGTGGCGCGGGGCAGGACGGTGCTGCAACCGTGCGGCGGGACGGCGGGACTCCGCGGGCACTAACGGCAGGGGCGGGGAAGCCGCCTGGTGCCAGCCCCTGACTTGCACAGCGCGTCGACCGGGGCCAGTGCCCAGGGCCCTGCGGTCCCGGCTGCTCGGTGCGGGCACGGTGCTGTTGGGCTGGCGGCAGGAGGTGCCCAGGCGGGAGGCCCTTAGGAAACCCCTAGAAAGGCACCTCGTCCAGGTTGGGGGGGGGGTGAAGCGAATGCAGCTGGGCTGCGCGCCATGGCAGGGCGAGTGCGGCCCCCGGGCGCTGCAGGAGCAGTGTGGTTCGGTATTCGAGTCATCGCTATCCGGGGAGGCTGCGGGCGGTGAGGGAGGCGGCTTCAGGTGCGTCCGGCCATGACCCGTGTTGGTACCGAGGCTCCCTCATCTGTGGCCTACGACACCGGAATGCGGCGGTCAGTGGCGGCGGTCAGTGGCGGCGGTCACCTAGCTGCCGGGGGGCCAGGAGCAGGTGACGCATGCACCCAGAGATCAGGGGCGGAGGAGGGGGTAGGCGGGGCGAGGAACCCAGTCGTGGCTGTGGGTGTGCAAGTGGCGACGGGGCTCAGGTCCCATGGGCCCGTGTGCCGTGTCGGGCGGACGGAGGACTGCAGCTCCTGCGGGCGCTTCTGACAGCAGTGCCGGGGGGGAATTCGACAACCCAGAGCTGTTCGACATCCCAGAGCTGTTCGACAACCCAGAGCTGGCGCTTTAATGTGAAGTGTTGCAACCGACTACTTAACACATCTAGCAGGTCTGGAAGGGTCTGGAGCCCATTATAAGAAGTACTACTACCAACTAGCAAAATGGTTTGAGGGTTTTAGGGGTTTAAGCTAAAATCCTCCAAGGGGAAACCAGTGGAGCCCCGCCGCGATTCGACCAGAACAACTGCCCGCCGCACATCGCAGGAAACACAAGCTTCGAGCACGAACTACCACCCGGGGACGTGAAAAATGAGCAGCAGGGGAAACTCCCTGCCGCCACGCAGCAGGGGCCAATCACGACTACACACTACTGCTACTACTACTAACGTCCTCCGGCCCCACACACGAGGCGACCTGAACATACCCGCACAGAAGGGTCGGGCCCAGGCCTCGCAACGGCCCAAACCTTCCGAGAAGCCTCCGCAAAGTCCGCTGCAAACCCGAGGAGAAGGGCCCAAAACTCCACCATCCCAGCCTATGCAAAGTCCTGCAAAGCTTTATGGCTTGAAGACTGAAGTGGTTACCCTACTGCAGGCGAGGGCTTCACCGGGACTCAGCCCCCTCAGAATCTGACCCGATCACCTGGGTCGGGTCACGTTCTGTCTGAATATAACATGTTAGTCGCTCAGCATTCTGTCTTCGCTCTTTGAGCTATTTGTTGCTCTGTACCCGCCGCCCGTCCTCACTAGCTAGTTCGGGCGTCGCTTGTTTTCCGGCCCAGGTCGCTCGACTTCGAGAGCCCAGCCCTTGGAGCGACAGCACTATGGACACAACAAGGAGTACCGCCCTGAGCAGTGGACTTCTTGTTTTCTGCTGTCGAGGTCAGCAAACCCCTGCAATTATTAATAAGGCCCATTGCAGTCATTTGCCGCCGTTTGCCGACTCCAGCATGCCGCTCCCACCGCTTGCATGTCGTTGGTTGCAAGCCGTGAAAGAGGTACATGATGTCTAAAACCCATGCCTTCGGGGCCAGCCAATGAATTACGCACAGATTACAACTAGTCAGTGCCAGCGATTGTATCCATTGCTGCAGCCTAACCTGTTGCAAAGGATGGGTGCGATTGCACCATAAATGATGCCCAAGACGTGACCACATTGCAGCCAAGCACCCGAACGACACCCTGCGCCTACCCCTCGGAAAAGACCCAGCCGCAATGGCGACCCCTACCCAAATCAGTACTGGTACGGCACCCACATGTAACGAACAGAAACATTCGTGGGAACCAATCCACGACAGCCAATTAACGTTGTGTCCACACAGCAAACGACTTGTCGACCGTTGCGCCTGCAGCTAGCTTCAGTGGTCAAGGAGGACGCGCCGACGTCTAGAACGTGTCGCAGTTGCACAGGCGCAAACCCAGTACCCCGGTACCCCGCAGCTGGTGAACATTTTTGCGTAAAACCACCCCAATTGTCCTCGAAATCCACCTTTCTCCGCCTCCCTTAGTGCCAGTTGGCCGCGTGCCACATGTCACACCTCCCGACGCCTCACACGAGACATGCCACCCTGCTCCCGCATCCGCCGTACGCCGGCAGCATCGCAGCCAGGTTGGACCTATCCACTCGCGAGTAGCCTGCACTGCTGCCTGGCGTCTGCAGGCCGCTGGTCCGATGAAGGGGTGTGGCTGTGGCGCGGTCATCCTCGTCCTCAGGGCCGCAGCTTCTGTCCGCCACCTCGTTGCGCCCCCTCCCGCCAGCTGTAGAACCGACTCAGCCGCGGGCTCGAGTGGCCGCCAGCTGATGCCCTGTAATTGTAACCCGATGCCGCTGTTAATGACGCAGGCGGTGAAGCAGTCGCAGGTCGACTGTGCTCCTGCGCAGCCGCAGACGACTGCGGAGTCGAAGGCGAGTCATCGGTGTTATCGGAGGTGGTCTCTGAGGTGCCCGGGCTGGACATCGTGTGTCCGTGCGGCCCTCGCGCTGCGTGCATGCGAATGATGCTTTCTTTGTACAACGTTTTGAAGGCGGCCAGCTCCGCAGCAAGCGCCTCCATAGCCTCCTCGCGGTCGGCTGGGGTGTGCCGTTGTGCAGTCGGGTCGTTGGGGGAAACGGGAAGGGGAGGCCTTTGGGCAGAGGAAGGAGGCTTTTCGACGGTATATGCGGCATGACGGAAGTTACTGCTCTCCTCCCCAAATGTAGCGCCGAGCTTTGCTATATGAAATGATCGTAGCGGTCTTACCTAACATCCGCGTTGTGAGTTCCAAACGGAGTCGGAGTAGTCGCACTTCCGCCGCATCCGACCACTGACTATTCTCGATATGGCCACTGAGGTTGGTGCTGCATTCATTGGCTTCAAGGCAATTTTTAACACAGTTTTCACGTCGCGATGTTGGTTTTGCTCCATCTTTGCTGTCATATGGGCTGTTACTGTTGACGGTTAACCAGCGGTCTCCGTTGTCCATTCCGCTGCCGAATCGCACAGACAGAGAGCTCAAATTATGCACTACCGTGTAGGGGGAGCTCCAGTACGTTCCAGATTCTGCACACAAGGCAATCCTGCAAGGCAGATTGCAATGATTACTCGCAAGCGTCGGGTTGGTAACGAACGGCAATTATGGTCAGATAACAAGGTAGAAGCACTTTATATGTGTAGGCGGCAGTCTGCAGGGGTAGGATACTATGGGAAGTGTATGCATACAGGTACTGCCTCGTTAGTTTTGCCTCAAAAGCAAAGAAATGCGGGTATATGTATATATATATGAAGGTAGCGCGCATATGCCGGCAAGCGAGCTGGATGACCGCGCACCGTAAGCCAAAACCAGCATTGCAGCCTAGGACACCATCCTAAACGCTAGTCAAGCTGCAATATCCTCACGCACATATTAACATGGTCTCATCTTTGCTGAGTAAAACATGGTAAGTCCTTTGGCAAGTACAGGACACCGGTACCTGACGCGATGCCTGAATTGACGCACGCCTATATCCGCACAGGCCGCACGTACTGGCTTAAGCCTACGTGACTTACTTGCGTAAAACGTCTTGCACTTGAGGCTCGTAAGTGGGACTACAGCACTAGACACGATGCCGCAGTTTAATTGCCTGCTCCTGGCTAGTGCTAATAGGGCAAGCGTGAGCAAATTCGTGGGCGTATAGTTAAAAACAATATAATTGCAACGTCTCCTTATGCACCATACGTGGTCTTACGCAAAGCCGTGGATGGTTTTAAGGACGGCTGATTGCGCCGTACAGAAGTGTGTCCGGACCTCAGGACGCTCACATTTTTTAGTGCAAGCGCCTAGAGGCTTCGCCATAAGGCTCAGGGCAGCCTTGCATCCGCCTCCACGAAAACGTTTTACTCGGCTTTGACTGTTTCGGCTGCGTAAGTACTCAGGCGCCTGACCGCCGGCAGGCCCTGACGCCATTAAGCCTTCGGGACGCGCGTCATAAGGCTATGGTTGTACCTGCTGGGGCCATAGGAACCGACGTAGGCACTTGATAGGCTCGAGGCCCTACCGCCTAAGCCCCGTCAGACCTGTTCCCGGCGCAGTAGTGCTGCCGTCGGCTGTCCCCAAGTTCCCCAAGGGTCCTTATCACCTTCCTTAGCTCGCGCACGGCCCCATCCCTCCGGGTGCAAAGTTCGTCTCTGAAGTTCTAAGTAGTTGTGTTATATATGTTTGGTATTTATAAGTGGAAGCTGGCGGTAGTAAAACCAGACGCACCGGCGCGTCGCCATAAACCGCACGTGGACCTGGAGCTGCCGGATTCGACATTGTATATGCAGGCTTGGAGGCTGTGCTCGTGCCTTTGACGCTGTTTCGGCTGGGAGCCAGCGGTTTCAGTGACATGAAGGCTAGGAGCTGGTGATTTTAGCAAGCCAGGTAGGGGCTGGTAGCTTGGCGTGGGCCCTCTCACCCTGCTCGCGAGGGCGCTTTTACCTTGGTGGCGCGCTTGGCCTCATCGTCATTTTGCAGTATATTGGTTTTACGCCGGGTCCCTGGCTAAGAGGGAGAGCCGTCGGGCGCATCACTGAACAAAACCGACGTAGCCGCCGAGATGAGGCAAACCACCGGAACTCCAACCAAGAGGAAACAGAAGGCAGGGACGGATTCCAAGCTGCGGCAGGGAGCGCTGCTGCCACGGCCCAGAGCAGGCAGTGCGTGCAAACAGCGGACACCAGGGCAGCACGTTCATGTTCACACATCGCTGAATTGTGCGGTATCGCAGCTCCGCGTGCTGCCTCCGCCTATGAGGTTGCTGAACGCCAGTTTTGCTGGAAGCGCGGCGCGGTTCAACGTGAGAGGTGCGTTTCCGCTGTTTGTTGAGTCTGGGCTCTGGCCAGCTCTGGCGACGGTGTGGTCCTTAAGAGCCCCACTTCAGGCTGGGTGCGTGGGAAGGTAGGTGGGTGGGTAGTAGTACTTGTTACAGTGGGAACGCCGCCACGATACAACCAGGATATCCGGCATAATTGCCCCCCTCTCATCCTAGGAACTGCGAGCCATGCCCACCCGTGAACACGGCAAACAAGAAGCAAGGTCCCCCACGCAGCCGGGGCCGATCACGACCCCACAAACACGTCGTCCGGGCCCTCACACACAAGCGGACCGGGAACTACGCGCAAAAAAGGGGGCCGAGGCCCCACGGCGGCCCAACCCTTCCGGGGAAGCCCCAACGCAGCAAACCCCTGCAGAAGGGCCCAAACCTCCACCACCCCACGGCGGATGGCACGATCCTGGAGATCCGTCCCCGGAATTCGGCCCCTGGGCCCCACCCGCCCCCGCCCTCTTCAGGGCCGCAGCCATAAACCGGCGCCCAACTTCCATGGCAGTAACGGCGGCCAGGATCACCACATCCCAGACGCAGGGCTGCACGGCCGGGGGGCCTGTACCAACCAGACCTGCGCCCGTGTCACCCCTGGTACGCGCGCTGTGGTTCCTGCATGATTGGCATGATGAGCACTTACATAGGATGGCGAATGATGGCGGGTATCGGCGTACAGTGGACGGAAATGCAAACGACCCGCCCGTTGCGACCCGCCTCTGCGTCGGGCCCTTTCCCCACATTCCTTGCCGCTCCAAAACTCAAAACCAGGTTCATCTGTCATGCCCCATCACCGGCATAGCCGATTAGTTGCGGTTTCGGTGCCGCTCCAGAAGCGCAAATCTGGAGCGCGACAGTTATGTGAAATATCTCGCGAGTGCGTTGTTAGGTACGTTACGTTGGCACTGGGTAACGGACGTCGTCTTATAATGTCAGATACCTTACGGCAATTGATGGTAGCTGGCTCGCGATCGAAATCAAAGAGATAGGGTGCGCACATCGGGCCCACGTAGCCTCTGCCGCCTTACCACGGCGGGATGCCACTCCTGGTATTCCCGGCCGTGCTCGAAGTACCCTCTCGCACGAGGTGCCCAGTTACAGACGTGTAACAACAGTGACGAGTGGGGTGCTGGCTGCTGCTCTGTATGCCTACGGCCTGTCAATTTGGTGTTCTGGTGGTTTGCCTTTGTTTCGGTGCATGTCGGTTTTTGTTTCCTCCGTCTTGTTCAGTGTCAGGCGATGCGCCCGATGGTTCTACCTCTTGGTCTGGAACCCACTGTAACCGTTACAACAAAGTGACGAGCATCTGTTGCCCCGCAAGTAACAGTGCAGCTGTGGGCCGCGCTTCGGTCGGGAGTCAGAATACCCGGGGCAGAACCCGGAAGAGATAGCGACTTGCGGCGTTCACCTGCTAACGTGCCTACGACCTGGTCAGTTGTAGCCTGAGCGCTCACGACAGCGCACGTCAAGTCAGGCCTGGAGTCAGCCAATACGGTTAGCCAGGGAAAGCACGAACAGCACGGCCTAGTGTCCGTGACGGTCAGTAGGGCATGGCAGAGCATCTGTTGCCCCCGCAAGTAACAGTGCGGCTGTGGGCCGCGCTTCGGCCGGGAGTGCACGGGTCGGCACCAGAAAGAGGTAGCGACTTGCGGCGTGTACCTGTGAACGTGTCTACGACCTGGGCAGTTGTAGCCTAGTTGAGCGCTTTCGATAGCGTACGTTTCAGGCCTGGAGTGTGGAGTCGGCCGATAAGGTCAGCCAGGAAAGCACGAGCAGCACAGCTGGGAATCATATCGGGCGAAGACTGCTGTGGGGCATGGCACATCTGTTTTATGCGGTTTACAGCATCAGGAGCGTAGCAGGTGGCCGGTTTATAACACAGCACAAGCATCCAGCCCCTAATACCGTATCAACAGCATCGCTGTCTGCGCGGCAGTGGCTGTGCAGCCAGGCCATCCGCCTATTTCCCTGCCTGCTCGGCAGTGGCTGTGCAGCAAGGCCTCCCCGCACTTGAGGGCCCTACAAAATAATCGCCGTATAAGGCACACACATGCTTCCTGCAGTCGTACATTTCTATAGCGGTATTGTTGCCTCCTGCGCCTCGCCCCGCCAGAGGGCCAAATGCTGGACCCCATGCCACGTAAGCCAATCACGTCATGCCGGACTGCGTAAATGAATGACGAATGACGTGCAACCGCTTTGCACCGTCCCTGTCGATAAGACGAACAACACAGACCGCGCTAACGACCACAGCAATTCCCCCGCGCAGTGCTGGCCTTCCAATTGCCAACTGACCCTTTCCAGTACTTCCCACCGCCTCAACAGTGCCGTAATAACAGTCTACGCTATATGACCTTGACACGTCCATTAGCTCGGGTCCTGGCATCCACAGCTCCGGCCGCACCCACGCAGCCAAAGCTCGGCGCCGCCGTCCTTGAAAACCCGGCAGTAGCGTGCAATGATCCTTATCTGCTCCTCGCACACCTCCGCGCTTTCCTCAACCGCCGGTCATAAACCCTAAACCCCGGCTTCCCCGCCGCCACCACGCCCACGTCGCGCGCTACCCCTCTCTAACCCTTTACCCGCCCCCTCCCCCCACTTCCCAGCGTCCAAAACAACGCACCCCCCCCACACACACACCAGACGCTCAATGAGATGCCTTCTCGCCCTTGGCCGCGCGCCGCGCGCTCTCCAGCGTGTTCTGCAGCAGCATGGCGATCGTCATGGGGCCCACACCGCCCGGCACGGGCGTGATGAGCGAAGCCTTGGCGGCTGCGCCCTCAAACTCCACGTCGCCCACCAGGCGGTAGCCCTTCTTGGCTGTGGGGTCATCCTTGGCGTTGATGCCCACGTCAATCACCACGGCGCCCGGCTTGATCCAGTCGCCCGTCACCATCTCAGCCACGCCGCACGCCGCGATGACGATGTCCGCCTCCTGGCAGATGCGCTGCGCGTCCGGGGTCTTCGAGTGCACCATGGTGACGGTGGCGTCGCGGCGCTGAAGCAGCAGCGCGGCGGGCATGCCCACGATGTTCGAGCGGCCGATGACGCATGCCTTGCGGCCGGAGATGGGCACCTTCATGCGCTCCAGCAGCTCGATGCAGCCCTGGGTGGCAGGAGGTACGAAGTGGAGGGGTGAACGGGAGGGAGGGGAAGCAGGGAGGAGGGTTGAACGGGAGGGAGGGAGGGAAAGCAGGGACGAGGGGTGAACGAAAGGGAGGGAGGGAGCGAAGGGTTTGGCACGGAAGCTCTCCGCGGCCCGAAAGGCCAAACGGATGAGGAGGAAACGGTCCGTTCCTCACGCCTCGCCGCACACACCTACCTTGGGGGTGCACGGCACGAACAGCGGGTCGCGGCCGCGCATGGCCAGGCAGCCGATGTTGAGCGGGTGGAAGCCGTCCACGTCCTTCTCGATAGAGATGGCGTCCAGGATGCGCTTCTCGGAGATGTGCTTGGGCAGGGGCAGCTGAACCAGGATGCCGTGGACCCGCGGGTCGGCGTTGTAGGTCTCAACCACCTGCGAGGGTGGAGGGGGAGGGGAGAGACGCGTGGGCACAGAGGCGGGAGGAGGTTATGTGCGGGAGGGAGGGAATCCCAGCAGACGAAGGGGCCCGCGATGGCTTTGACAACAGCGGAAAGCACGGGGAGGAGCGTGCAGGGCAGTGCGGCGCCATGCGGGCAGGAGCGCTTCAGAGGGGCCGCACCAGGCAGCGCACCAGGCAGCGCACCAGGCAGCGCACCAGGCAGCGCACCAGGCAGCGCACCAGGCAGCGCACCAGGCAGCGCACCAGGCAGCGCACCAGGCAGCGCACCAGGCAGCGCAAGATCCGACAGCGGCCCAAACCGCAACGGTGGGCGTGGGCGCTGTCATACAAATTTCCGTGTCCCCCAAAAAGGCCACAACCGGGAGGGGCCGCACCCCCGTCCACACTTCCTTACCCGGCAGGTGCCACTGCCACAGCGGGCAGCTGCAGCGGACCTCGAGTGCAGCCCCTCCGCTAACATGGTGCCAGGTGTCCCCCATCCATTTGCCCTCTATACCCGCCAGCTAGCTAACCGGCGCTGTATGCGCCCTTAAGAACGGCAGGAGTGTGCCTCGCATTCCACAGCCGACGGAGGGTAACCTGGGTGCGCCTGCGATACCCCGCAGCCATTTCCTGCCACCCAGCATACAAGCGCGCAAGGCTCGCACCATTCCACTTTGGACGTCGGACAAATCTTCCCATCTACACACCTTGGCAACCTCCACACACGGCCTTCCTGGCTTGCCTGTCTCATTCCCTGCCCGCCCTCAGCCAACTTCGCCACCAACCCTCGTTCCTACCGTCCTCCCCCCACCCCCACCCAACCCCAATCCCACCCCAATCCCAATCCCATGCGTATCGACGCTATTCCACCCAACCCCACGCCGCCGCACCTTGAGCAGTTCTTCCTCCGTCACATCCGCCGGCAGGTCCGCGCCGTACGAGTCGAAGCCCACCTCGGCACACGCCTTCTTCTTGCTGCGGACGTAGGTCTCGCTGTCCTTGCGCGCACCCACCAGCACCACCGCAAGGCCGGGCGTCAGGCCGTACTGCTGCTTGATGGCGGTGACCTCGGTGGCGATCTCCGAGCGGATGGTGTCGGCGATGGCCTTGCCGTCAATCAGCTTGGAGGCGGGCACCGCGGTGGCCTTGGGCGCGGGAGGGGCGGTGGCGGCGACGGCGACGGGGCGCAGGACGGGGCGAGCAGCCACGCGGCGAGAGGAGCGCGCCACGGCACGGCTGGCACCGGCCTGGCGTTGGCAGCTGAGAGCCATGATCGATGTCCGCGTTGGCTAGTCTGCGTAGTAGGAGGAACAGACAGGTGACGCCGTGTCGGCTGGGAATGGGTACATGCGCGCTTCCTTGCGGTGCACGAGGTCGCCAGCGAACGCAGTATGGCTATGTTGAACGGTTGATACTCGACGATACGTAAAGATCGGTTTGCGGCCAAGTTCGACCGCGTGCGTGGCCGCGCACGTGTGGGTCGGCGCTCTCGGCGTGCAGCAATTGCGCCACACAAAGCAACGGTAACGCTCTCTAGACAGCGGCCAAATCAATAATAAGCGACATACGTAGAACGTGACGGAATTGTGGATAGCCTGGACACTAGCACGTACCTCGTGCCGGTTCAAGCAACGGTTTGGAACGCGAAAGCACGAAATACACACGAACTGAGAAATGATACAAACAGCAACACCACATATACAAGACGTTGCTGGCGCTTCATGTAGACCTCGTGACCACATAGGGGCCTTACGCACGTTTTCACGACGGCTCTGGTGCAGCCGTAACTCGCCGTAACGAACTCGACTTTCTGCGAGAGTAGCGCATTTCTTTAAGGTACGTACTACTTGTTTTCAGGTATTCGTTTCTTTCATTTATTCTGGGGCTTCAACAACAACTTACAACCGGTAGATTTGCACGCTTTAGAGAAGCAGGCCCGCCGCGTCAGGGGTCATGTTGATTGGAAACTGCTCATACATCTTGTTCAACGCATTCGGGTTGCCAAGCTTTGCAACGCTGCAGCGGAGCAAGAGACGGCCATGGCCGGGTTTTTGTTGCCCGCAGTCTCGGGAACTCCTATAGTACGCGGTACAATCGTCAAGCTCCCATTATCGCACGTCGTGGGCTTCTAGTTAAGCTCTCAGACATGGCTGTTGGCTGAAGTGGACGTGCGGAGTAGGGTCGGGACCCCCCAGCAAAGGGGCTTGAGGCGCGGAAGGTGGAGGATCAGGCTGTGGCTCCGCAGGACGCGGCCCCGCGGTATATTGATCAAACATCAGATCATGCTACAGGGTGCCCCTTTGGTTGTGCACTTGGCACGCAGGAGAGTACGGCATCGTTACCCTTCCCGGTTACCATCGTCAACGTAACGGAGGTGCTGCTGCGAGATGTCAGGTCTTTTAAATCTGCAATGCTGACATCTGCATGCAACAAGTTCTGATGGTTAAACACACTCCTTGCTTGCCGTCTCGACACGTGATGCAATATCCCACGACACCCCTTGCCACATATGCAGTATCCAACCGACCCAACATTCCAACTGCACTGAGTCCTTGGCCTAACGTTGGCTGTGGCGCTGGGCACGCGAGCTACCCCTTCCTTGGAGCACCCCCCGTTTTCACCGATAAGACACGGTATTTGAGTAAGTTTATTTACTACGCGGACGGGACCCAAACCTCCCAAAACTCTGAGACTTGGGACCGCCGGTCGCAGAGAGACCACCCGCGAGCTTCTTGGATGGGGACTCAAAGCTGCCGGTGGCCGGCCGCTTCCATCCAGTGCCCGTCATGGCATTAGCTAATAACTTAACAATGTAGAGTTGCGCCCGCGAGGCAAACTTCTTGCGCTTCGCGTCACACCCCGCATTGACCGGTCGCGTCCCTGGAGTGACCCTGAGTGACTTACAAATGTTTTTACCCGCTCGCAATACGCTGCCCAACACTCAAAATTGTTGTGCAATTTTGGTTTTACATAGTGTCAACTCCCACCACATAGTGGCCACTCCCATCCATCACCTGGTGCCCCAGTCCGGGCAAACCGCGCAAACCATGCGAGGATCCAGACGTCTTGACACCTCATCGGTAGCGTGCAGCTGCTGCCGTACTCGAGGACATCACGTGGCGTAAAGCGAGGGCCCCGGCCGGGCAGACGCGCAGTCGCTCCCACCACCCGCCGGCCATCCAGGTACCACCAGCACCAGCACCAGCACCACCAACACACGTCAGCCATGCTTGGCTTCTGACACGTGCGCACGCGGGGTCGGGTCAGCGATATCCACGCATCGACCCGGGTCGCCATCAAGGTCACGAAAGAACCGTCACAGCCGTTGCATCGCAGACCGTCACACCCGCCTCACCCTTGCGGTGGGTGCAGCGGCACCGACCCACCGCCGCCCCCTCGCGCCTCCCCATCCCCTCGGGTTTCCTCGCTTCCTCTCTCTCCCCCCGTCCATGCCGACCAACGCGTGCCACCCCCCGGTCACCTCGCGCCCCCTCGCTGCTGCGACGTGAGCTCACCGCCAGCAGGTCGGTATCTGCGAACAGCAAGCGTGGGTGCGGAGGAACAAGCTGCGTGGGTGGTGGGGGGGGCAAAGGGCGGTTGGGGATCCAGGGAGTGGGAGGCAACACGACCAGGCGCTGCGAGGGGGCGGCCACAGGTCCGGCCCTTCGCTACAGCCGCACTTCCCACGGCGCCGACCGCTCCTGTGATGTGACAGGTTTGATGTCGGGAGATGGAGTACCCGACTCTCAGTCCCATTACTAGGGTGTTTCCGCCGAGCGCACGCAGCCCCGCAAGGTGGTGCAGACAGTCGGCCGGGAGGGCAAGCGGAACAGCAAACCCATGCGGGCCAGTCACACCACCAGCTCGCTCACGCCCGACCGCCGCTAGCAGCGGTCGGGCAACTTACGATCTGTCCCCCGCACCACAGCTGGAACCACACACCGGTCTGCGGCGGGTCCCTGCGCGCCCTGGTGTTACCTCGCCTTCACTTCCCCCCCGCCCCCACGTGCTACCTCGCCTTCACCCCACCCCCCGCGCTCCTCGCCTGTAGGGGTAGGGTTTGGGCGCTAGGAAGAAGATCCACAGGTTGCGCCACAGCCCCTCATCGAAGGGCCGCGGCAGGGTCGTGCCGCGCCAGTGCTGCCGGGCTATTCGCAGCAGCGACACGTTGCCGCGGCCGTCCAGGACGCTGGCGGCCCGGATGCCGGGAGACAGATGCGGCGGCGGCAGCGCCGCGTAGGAGCGGGTCAGATAGGGCAGCCGGGGGCCCTATGTAAGAGCGCGTGAGCGGGCGGGCGGGTGGGGGTGTTAGTGGGGCTCCGTACCCGGGACGGTACCCCGGAGGGGTCGGAGGGCCAAAACACGCAAATATCAGCACGGAGGTGCAGACATTTGGGTTCCGGAAACGTCGGCTCCGTCCTGCCTGTCCCCCGCTGACCTTGAGCAGCTCCAGGGTTGTTTGGTTGGTGGCCGCCAGGTAGCAGTGCAGCAGCAGCATGTGAGCCATCACAGTCAGCCACACGGCCGCAAAGACCACCAGCACGAACAGCGCCGCCAGCCGGCCCAGCCCCGGGGCGTGCGGGCAGCTGTGGTACAGCCCCCCGTCCGCTGGCCGCCCCTTGAGGGCCTGAGCGAAGAACCACATCCACGGCCACAACGCGCCGCACCGAATCGCCAGGGGCGCGATGCGCACCGCCAGCCAAGTCAGCGTGAGCAGCTCTGACGTCAGCAGCGCCACGAAGCGGCTGTGGTTGCGGTCACCTGCGGAGGAGGTGGCGGCAGGGGCAGGGAGGGGAGGACCTCGGGTCCGGGGCGGCAGAGGCAGGGAGGGGAGGGCAGGGCAAGATAGCCCTCACACGGCCTGCATGGGGTAGTGGAGCGGCGCGCTCTCCCAGCAGACCATCTGCCGGATGTTGCTGCAGCGACAGAGTCTCGTCCGCATGTCTACAGGATCGGAGCTACAGCCGCAATGCACTGCCACCGGGGACCCCCAGCGCCCCTTGCTCACGCCACCCCCCTCGCTCTGAGCACCCAGCACCCAGGTCATCGTTACTGAATGCAAGCGTGACTTTGGGCCCCTCTTGGCGGGCGCGCCGGACTTCGGCCCGCTCCCGCTGCTGTTTCCTATGTTGTGTAACCGGGTCTCCTCGCCAGCCCCCCGCCGCCCCTGGCGAGCCGCCCGGCCCCCCGCCCCACCAATAGTCGTGCTGAGGAACCAGCAGTGGTGGTCGTGCTTGTGCACGCACTGCCCCGTGTGCTTGTCGTGGTGCGAGCGCAGGCTGGGCGCCTCGCCGCACAGAGGGCACGGCGGCCGGTGCGGGTCGGGATCCACGGCGGGAGATCCCGGGTGGATCCAACCTGACTTGCGGCCGAGAAAGGCAAGGGGGCCAGCCAAAGGGTGGCGGAGGCAGCGAGGGGGTCTGGGGTCAGCGCTGGGGGGACGGATGCTGGGTTGGGCGGCGGGGCCGGTGAGGGTTCCGTGCCCTCCCCGCTGGGCGAGCCGGGTTGGAGCGGAGTGGGGGTTTACAGAAAACACACCTAGGGACCGCGGGGGGCCAGGGGGCAGCCATGCCGCCGCCCCCTGGCCTTCGACCACACGCCTGTGCAAACACGCAGCTCCACGCACCCACCAGCCCTGAGCACCCCGCCCCTGCCTCCGGTCGAGTGCACCCTCAGAAAGCCAGCCCCCAAAACCCGAAGCTCGCCCACAACCTCCCCGCGACATCGCCGGGCCGCTTGCTTGCCTCCCGCTCCCGGTCCCGGGGCCCGACCCACTGGCGCCCGCTTGCGCTACCCCACAGCCCCTACCCCCAGGCCGCGCCCTCGTTTGACCCGGTACAGCCGCTTACCCGGGTTAGATCCGTACAGGCTCGCGAGCAGCCCCAGCGACACCGTCGTGAGCACCACGAAGGCCCCCATCTGCAGCCGCTCGGGGGTCAGCGACCCACCGCCGCCGCTGCGGTAGCTGCCACCCATGCTGCTGGTGCCGTTGCTGGCGGCGCTGCTGCTACTGCTGTCCAGTGCTGGGTCAAAGGGTAGTGCTAACCCGAAGGATGCGGTGAAGATGCGGAGCGCGCCTGGATCGACGTACACCAGCAGCAGGGGCACGATGACGTGGCACAGGACCCAGAAGGTCGCCTTCGGGGCGGGGGTTGACGGGGTCGGGGGAGGCGGGAAGCGTGTGTATCTGGGGGGACCGGGCTTGGGCGTCGTACACTTAAAGGCACGCTACTTGCGGCGAGCGGTTGTGTGGGTGATTGGGGCATTAACAAAGAGCTTGCTCGCGGAGCGGGGATGTGGCAACGGTAACCCTAGGCGAAGGGTGTGGGACGTCCTGGTGCGACGATATGACCGACGGTTGAAGACCAGGCTGCTTTCCTAAAACCCCTCCATGAGTATGAGGCGCCAAAGGACCCGCGGCGGTCTTCGACACACAGAAATACCTTCCAGTCAATCCAGCCGAAGCAGCACGTTGGTCCCCGCGCCGCGCGGAGCAACGCTCTCGTGCGGACCTGCCAGGGGTAGGAAAGAGATACCATCCAATTCGGCTCGTCGCAATATTTTCGATACTAACTTGCTGATCTGGAGCCTGTGGGACCTACTTCTCTCGATTGCCGCAGCACTCCGGGCGACCGCCACGGCGACACGCTTGGAAGGCCTGCGCTTTGATCTGGAAACTCGTCGCGACCGGGCACAATCCATAAAGCTTCGTCATCTTCCTCATCTGATTCTTGTTGTTTAGGTTTATCTGCCATCCGCAGCTGTTAAAACTTGAATGTGAACGGTACCAAACCTAACAAAAGCAGCAAGCTGCACGGTTCTTACAATATGAACGATGTTCTGCAATGCAGAAGTACGAAGATGTATCAGGGAAACCTAAACATGCCGGATTGGGCATGCTGTACAAACCGCGTGCTTAGTACCGACATTATGCCCACAGCCGCCTCTCCCGACGCTCTTACGCATTGCTTCATGTTCCCCACCCCCCGGCACGTGCACCGCCAGCCTTTATGAATCGACGTCCATGCCGTCTAGGCCCGCCAGCTCGTCCGTGGTGTTGTCCGCCGTACGCTGGAGCTCCTCGATGACGTAAAACAGCAGCGAGAACTGCTTCCGCCGCCGCTGCGAGCACCAAAAGGCACAGGTCAGCTGTCAGAGGCCACATGCCGTTAGCTGCGTGTCACGCCATGCAGTCACCACACAACACTTCCGGGGCGCGGTCCGGTGGTGCGGGCATATAGGGGCGGAGTCCGCCCCCCAGTTCCCCATCCCCTTAATACACGCCAGGCTCCGGCCGGCGTAATATTATTATTATTATTATTCCGGGGTGCAGCGGCGAGCCCTGTCGACTGACCCAACCGCCTCCCCCAACGCAGGGAACGTGGCGCGAGCTGGGCTGCTGCGGGACTGGTGCACCGCCTGCCCCACCATGCCGCCAGCACTCCAAGACACTGAACTGCACGCACCGTGTCACGCCTGGCCATACCCATTTGCGGCACACACACAACCCTCGGCCCAGCGAGAGCCGTGTTGGACCAGGCGCTTTCTCTCCACGGCCCCCACACCGTTGCACTTGGTCGCTCACCCTCCTAGCCCTCCACACCATTTCCGGTCTCCATCGCCATCCCTGCCAAGAAGCCCGCAGCACCACCCACCGCCTCCCCCCCCCCGCTTACCTCCATCAGCTGCGCGATGCGCGAGCCGTCCAACTTGGCCTCCGCCATCTGCTGCAGCTCCGCGTCGATGGCCTGCTGCGTGACCTCCCTGGAGGGGTTCTCCATGATGTGATGTCGCAGCACCTGGGGGCGGGGGGGGGAGAAGACGCGGGGGGGGGAGAGATCAGGAGGATGCCGCTGAGCGCTAGCCAAGGCGGCAGCTGCTTGCACATCGCTGAGCGACCTGGCGGGGTCCCGGGGCAGATGACCTGGCGAGGCAGGTGCAGCTGGCGGTGCTGCAGCGTCAGCCGCGCCTTAGAGGCCTCGCTCTGGGGCGATGCTGCTGCTTGCGCCATCAGGGGCTTAGGACCGGCAGCCGCCCACCCGCCCTCTGCCTTCACGCCAACACACGACCTTCCTCCCGCTTTGGATTCGTCCTAGGCCTCAGCTACCCTGGTCCGCATCACGTCCCGTCGCACACCGGGCAGCAGCCCATCTACCCACTCAGCCGCCTCAGTATTTTTCTTCTGGCTTTTCCTTCTCTGTCTGTGTGGAAACCCACGGGATTCCTCTTAACCCACCTCGTACTGCTCGTTCTGCCCGAGCAGCACCTTGGCGCGCTGCAGCTCCAGCTTCTTGTCCTCAATGTCCCGTTTCGTCTGGCAGTGGAAGGGAGCGAGCGGGCAAGGGGCCAGGGCGGCGGATTCGAATTGTCCGCCCCGTTGTCGCCGACCCCACCCTCCAGCCTCATCAGGCCACCTCGTGCACGGCAGCGCAGCTGTCATGCGAAGCGCAGCGCAACGTCGCCCAGCTGGCGGAGGCAACCGCCGACCCCTCCACCTACGTGGCTGCCGGCTCGTCCCCACCGTGCTCCTCCGTGAAGCACCGGGCACGCTCCGGACACACCGCCCAGCCCAACCCGCTCCTAGCGGTGCCCTTCCCGCCCCCCGTCACCCTACACATACGCTGTCCTCCTGCACCACCCCCCAACTCAGTCCTGGGGACAAACCAGGTCACCACCGCGACCACACGAGAAACCCACCCGCTGTGTTTGCGTCCCCTGGTGTGTCCTCACGTGGGGTGCTCTCGGCTCAGTTCCGCAGCTGCAGGGTAGCTGCAGGGCACCGGAACGCCCTCCCCGCCAACCCTCCCCCCTTGCGCACCTGCTCTATCGCCGCCTCCAGCTCCTGCTGCTTCTGCGTGTAGCTGTCCTGCTCGCGCATGTTGGCCTCGCAGATGGAGCGCAGCTTCTTGGCCTGCGCAGGAGGGGAGGGGGTCCGGGGTGTCAGGCAGGAGGGGCGGGAGGGGGTCCGGGGTATCAGGCAGGAGGGGCGGGAGGGGGTCCGGGGTGTCAGGCAGGAGGGGCGAGGGGGGTCCGGGGTATCAACAGGCAGCAGCCTATCCCACGGAGCGCAGAGACGCCGTGTTCGTGAGCCCCTCAGCTGGCGCCCTTCCGGTACCAGGAGCCGCTGGAGCAATGCGCCCGCACAGAGGGCCGCGGAACAGGACCGGCGGACAGCAGCAGCGCACTGCGCGGGTCGCAACCCCTCCCCACTGTCCCAAAGGACCGCTGCCACCACCGCCACAACCAAGGTGACATGCATGCGCATCTAGGACAGATCCGCAAGTGGGGCCCCACTGTCACGGCTGAAGCCCGTCCTCTCCTCTCCCGTCCTCCGCCCCCACTCCCGTCCTCCGCCTCCTCTCCCGTCCTCCGCCCCCTCTCCCGTCCTCCCCCCCCTCTCCCGTCCTCCGCCCCCTCTCCCGTCCTCCGCCTCCTCTCCCGTCCTCCGCCTCCTCTCCCGTCCTCCGCCCCCTCTCCCGTCCTCCGCCCCCTCTCCCGTCCTCCGCCCCCTCTCCCGTCCTCCGCCTCCTCTCCCGTCCTCCGCCTCCTCTCCCGTCCTCCGCCCCCTCTTCCGTCCTCCGCCCCCACTCCCGTCCTCCGCCTCCTCTCCCGTCCTCCGCCTCCTCTCCCGTCCTCCGCCCCCTCTCCCGTCCTCCGCCCCCACTCCCGTCCTCCGCCTTCTCTCCCGTCCTCCGCCTCCTCTCCCGTCCTCCGCCCCCTCTCCCGTCCTCCGCCCCCACTCCCGCCAGCAAGTGCGCTGCAACCCGCCCCAAGCGTGCAGCGACCAAGTGCTTCTCCACAGCCCGCGATAACCAGCGTGTTAGTGGTGGTGGTGGTGGTAGTGGTGGTGGTGGTGGTGATAGTATCCGGTTCGCAAGGGCCATGTGCACAGAGTTCACGGTACTCCAGGAGGCGGGCCCCGCCATACGCCGGCAGCCCTGTTGGTCCTGTGTGCGCCCCGCAGCTCAGCTCCTGCCTCCGCCACATAGCGGCCACCCTTCCGGCTCCCCAGCTTGCCAGCCCCTGCCAGCCAGCCCCAGCCAGCCAGCCCCTTGCCAGCCAGCCTCCTGCCAGCCCCTTGCCAGCCAACCCCTGCCAGCCAGCCCCAGCCAGCCAGCCCCTTGCCAGCCAGCCTCCTGCCAGCTAGCCAGCTTCCTGCCAGCCCCTGCCAGCTTCCTGCCAGCCAGCCCCCTGCCAGCTAGCCAGCCCCCTGCCAGCTAGCCAGCTTCCTGCCAGCCCCTGCCAGCTTCCTGCCAGCCCCTGCCAGCTAGCCAGCTTCCTGCCAGCTAGCCAGCTTCCTGTCAGCCTCCTGCCAGCTAGCCAGCTTCCTGCCAGCCCCCTGCCAGCCTCCTGCCAGCCAGCCCCCTGCCAGCCCCTTGCCAGCCAGCCTCCTGCCAGCCCCCTGCCAGCCAGCCTCCTGCCAGCCCCCTGCCAGCCAGCTTCCTGCCAGCCCCCTGCCAGCCTCCTGCCAGCCTCCTGCCAGCCTCCTGCCAGCCCCTTGCCAGCCAGCCTCCTGCCAGCCCCTTGCCAGCCAGCCTCCTGCCAGCCCCTTGCCAGCCAGCCTCCTGCCAGCCCCCTGCCACCCCCTGACTGGCAGCCCCCTGCCACCCCCCTGCCCACCAACCCCCTGACATGCAGCCCCCTGACAGCCCGGCAGCGAGTTACGCACATGCAGCTCCGTCTGTGCCGCCTCCCGCAGGAACTCCCGGTAGTGTCGGGCCACCTCCGCCTCCGCGTCCGGCCCCTTGTCCACCTGCTCCAGCAGCTGCAGGAACCTGCCGCACGGCCGAGGCGGGGGGGTAGGGGAGGGGCACCCAGTGGCGCCATGATGCTGGTCGGGGGGGGCCCATGTCGGTGTGTCTTGAGGAGCGGCGCGGTGCTGTAGGGGTGTCAGGTCCCAACCAGGGAGATCTAAACACCGAAAGATTCCCACGCTGCACCTCCATCCATCCCAGGCGGGCATGTCGGTGAGCACTGGGGGCATGCGTGTGGTCGCCTTGGGCTGACTTACTTCTTTGTCAGGACTTTAAGCGGGAGGTTGCCCTTGGGTACCGTCATTTGCGTTAGGTAGCGCTGCTTAATGATGGCCTCCTCCTCAGCCGGTGTAAGCTTAACGGCAGCCATTACGATGGAAAGGGCCTTGGCCCAGGCCGGCAGCCGTCGCCGAGGGCCACACCTCCACCCGCCACTCCACCACGCCCCAGCAAATGAAGAGCCGCTGCCTAGCTAGTCTTAATTGTTTGCAAGAAAATTAAGTTACTGGTAAGCTCTTGCTGTGGAGTTACCGCTTTGAAAGGAGGACGTGGATTGAGGAGGGCTGCCTTTGACGTCGTCACGTTACACTTAGCAGGATAACAGAGAAGTTTAATATAGGTGTGTACACTGTAGATCCAGTTTGCTGCTATGTAGGTCTGTACTCTTTGCACGAACGGTACCCAGCGATGCAGCGAACGAAACCAACTTGCTGGACATGCCCTTGCTCCCTACCTCCGAATAATTCCGCCAAGTAAACTGTGAATAGGTATTGCAGTGTCGACCTAGTCCACCTGACGGTGGTCCTAATCACTAACAGACTATTTATTTGTTGGTGACCCGCCTATTTTGATTGAACGATGCGTAGCGCAATTGGCTCAGTTCCGTTGAGGGGAGCTGAGCATGCCAGCACATCTGGGCGATCACACTGCGTGTCAGGAAACGCTTGCACTGGGCCCGGGCGTGGGAGCTTGCGAACACAGCGGCGCATTGTCCAGCAATCAGCAACTGCATCAGTCAGTTTAACCTTCAGCAGCGTTGGCCTCGTAGAAATTGCGCAAAGACGGAGAGGTCTTGCACGCGTGCGATGTGCTGCGGGAGTACCCCCAGCAGTCAGCCTTGACGAGGATTCCTGGAACAGCCGCGACACTCCTCCACATCCGTCACCACCAGAAGACCTGAATCCAACGGACCTACTAGTGAGCGACTGCTCCATTCAAGACCTGGCTACGCAGGTCCAGGCGCTTCGGGGCTTGGTGCAAACTCAGCAAGACATCCTCTATTCCCAAAAGGCTCAAATTGATCAGCTAACAGAAACACTTCATGAGGAGAGGCTGCGCACTCGGCAGGCCGCCCCCGCCATCGTCGAGGCCCCCCAGCGGCAGTTGCGGCCCTTCGACTCGCAGCGTATCGCCTACGGGGACAGGCGCTTAATGGGCCTGTACGACGCCCGCTTTCATTCCACCCACACGTACGTTCGTCCATGACGGCCAGCCTGCACCTGCGGTTGGGCGCCTCAAAGGGCTGGGGTTGGAAAGGGACGGAACGCCGGGCACGAAAGTGGGAACGCGCCCTGGGGCACAGAATCCGGTTTGGTAGCGGACCTATGGGCGCCAGCGGTGTTTTCCCCCTCTCCCCCTCCCCCCCTCCCCCCCTCCCCCCCTCCCCCCGGGTCGGCCCCCGCAGCGGCGCCACCCCCGCGGACTTCCGCATCCTGCCCGACCGCATCATCCTTGTACGGCACGCCGAGTCGGAGGGGAACGTGGACAACAAGGCCTACACGTACATCCCCGACAGCCAGGTGCCGCTGGTGAGCAGCAGCGGCTGGTTCCGGAGCCAGCCAGGAGGAAAGGGAGGGACCGCGGGGCCACAAGGGCGGTTGCTGGCAGGTTTCGGGGCGGTCGCTGCGGCGGAGGGAGGACGGAGGGACCTGCCAGGCGGTGAGGGGTGTCGAAGGATACGAGAGGAAACCTGCGGGTCGGTACTGTAGGAGGGGCGGAGGGAGCCAGCTCCGCAGCTGAGCTGGCGGAAATCAGTGGCGAAGGGGGTGGGCTGGGTGGCGGCAGTGCCCACAGCGCAGGGGCGATGTTTGAGCGGCGAAGCTTCAAGCTGCCGTACCGTGTGTTTCCTCGCCATCGTGGCTTCTCGTGTCGTTGGGTTGAGAGGCCCTGCCCCCCCCCACCGGCGCCCTCCCGCAGACCGCGCACGGTCACATGCAGGCTCGCGCGGCTGGTCAGCGCATCAAGGACCTCATTGAGGCGGACCGCAGCCGCAGGGAGGACTACAAGCTCTTTTTCTACATTTCGCCGTACAAGAGGTCGCTGCAGACGTACGAGGGGATCAGGTGCGTGGACCCTGCCGGGGCGGAGCCGGGTTGGCGGGAGGAAGGAGGGGGAGGAAGGAGGGGGAGGAAGGAGGGGGAGGAAGGAGGGGGCGCGCCGGCCGCGGATCGCTGCAGGGATCATTCGTGGCTCCCCAGTACGGCAGGCACATTGCCATGAAGTCAGGGTCTGGTGGTGTGGTGCCCCCGAGGGTGAGGGCCGGGGGGATGGAGCGCCCGCAGGGGCCCGCCCTGGGGTCCGGGGAGCGACACTTGGACGGCTCCTCGGGACACCCGGGGCACCCGGGGTTCAAGTGGAGCAGCGCGCAGTAGCGGGAGGGGGGTGTCGACCGAGTGCCGCAGCTGGCGCAGGCAGTGGAGCACTGGGCGGGATCGGGCGTTGGCTGCAGTTGCACTGGGCGAGGTGCCTTCATCTGTGTTGGTGGGGGCTGGACCTGTCTGGCAAGGGCGGGCGGGAAGGGCCGGTGGAGGGTTCGAGGAAGACCCGTGGATCCCCGAAAAAACCGGTGGAGGGAGGGTGCCAAGGGAGGGGGCAAGGGGGGGTGTATCCGCGGCTGGAGCGGCTGTGTTCGAGTGCTGCAGGGACTAGCTCCACGTCAGCTCGACCACCCGCCCACCCACACAAGCACACACCGCTCCTGTCACCCGCTGCGCTTTTGCGGTAGAGCCCCGCGTCCGAACTGTTCGCGCCCGGCTGCCCTCTGAGCCCTCGGGCCACACTGCTGGGGCTCACTGCCCACCAACCAGCCAGCATACCAATCATGGGCGCTGGACATGTCGGGCTGACCTCCCCCCTGCTGCCCCCACGTTGCGTCCCCCCCTGGAGCCCACAGCTCCCAGTTCGCCAGCCACCATCTGCTGGGGGTGCAGGAGGAGGTCCAGCTGCGGGAGCAGGTGGGGGCGGGGTGGGGATGGGACTGTCGGAGGACCTAGCCACTCGGAAGGGGGCGCTGGGAGGACGATGAGGAATTGAGGCACCTCGCACGAGGGGCGATGCGGTGGGGTTCACGGGGTCTAGGTCCCAATCGGCGACCCACGGGACCTCTGATGCCCCGCGCTGCGCTGGCGCTGCCCGGATGCAGCTGCTGGTTTTCGCGTCCGTACCGTATCCGTACGACAACACCCACTGGGTTACCGTGGGCGGTGCGTTGGTGGGCCGTACTCGCCCGCGTAGCAGCCCTGCCGCCTGAGCCGGCGTTCATTCCGTCCGCCCCTCTCGGCCCCTCTCGCCCATCTTCAGGACTTCGGCAACTTTCAGGACATGCAGGGGAAGCAGCACGAGAAGGCGGAGCGGCTGCGCTTCGGCCGCTTCTTCTACCGGTGCGGTCGGGTTGTGGAGAGGGAAGGCGGAGAAGGGGTCTCCCGCCGGCCGGGTAGTAGGAGGGGTTGTGGTGGGTAATGTGTGGCAGGTAGAGGAGGAGGCACAACGGTTGGGGCATCCACAAGGCGAGTGGTCCTCCAGGGGCGGGAGGAGGGGAGTGGCTTCGTGAAGGGTTGCGGCTGCGAACCGGGGCCGCAGGCATGAGGCCGCCAGGGGGTTGCTGTTCGTCGTCGTCGGGGCTGCTGCCCCAGCTGGCCTCCCCGACTAGGCAAGGGGCAAGGGCAGGCAAGGCGCAAAGCAGCGTCACTCATGCGGCTCCCGGGCCCACCATCCCGGGCCCCAGCCGCTCGTTTTTATTTTGCCGCCCACCCACCTCCGCCTCCTCCACATCACCCCCACGTCACTGCTGTCCACGTCACTGTCGCTCACCCGCCTCCGCCCACACACCGCCTCGCCCCACAGCTTCCCCAACGGCGAGAGCGGCGCCGACGTGTATGACCGCATCACCATCTTCGAGGACCATATGGTGCGAGACATTAACGCGGGGCGTTTCGCGGACAAGACGGCGCTGGTGCTGGTGAGCCACGGCCTGGCGCTGCGGGTCTTCCTCATGCGATGGTGGGTCGTGGCTGGGGGAGCCGGGGGAAGGAGGGACGTGCTGGGGGCGGAGGGAATCGGTGTCGAGGCGAGAGGAAGGAAGGGATATGGGGGATGAGTAGGACAGGGAGCGGGTAATGGTGGTGCCAAATGGACGTAGCTTGCCTTGAGCCGTGTAGGGTGGAGGAGGAGGTGGAGGAGGAGGTGGTGGAGGGGGCCGCCCTGCCAACCCTCCGCACCTCCCGTCCCGCTCCGCCGTACCCTTCCAACCCCATCCCAACCCCATCCCAACCCCATCCCAACCCCATCCCAACCCCATCCCAACCCCACCAGGTTCCACTGGACGGTGGACGAATTCCTGATGGTCTACAACCCGGCAAACGCCGACGTGAGCGGGGGGAAGAGGGGAGTCCAGGGAGGGTGTTTCGTGTGCGACGCCGCGGGTGTGCTATGCCGTGCTCGGGTGGGTGGGTGGGTGGGTGGGTGCACGGGCGCTGCTTGCGAGTCATCGTGGCCGACCTGCTGCAGCCGACCCCGGCAGCCACCCCGCTGCGTCTGGAGGGCGCGCGGCGCCACCACCTGCTACCCTCTTCTCGTGTCACGTAGTGAAGTACCGCCCTGGTTCGCCGTCAAACTATGCCACCCGCGCAAGCAGCCCCCGCAGCGCCTGCTTCGCAACCTGTCCGGCTGATGTCGGGTCCCCTGCCGCGTCGCCTCGCCTCCTCCGCAGCCGCTGGTTCTGGAGCGCCACCCCGGCGGCGACCACTCCGCCTGGCGCCACACCAAGTCGCTGTACCGGCTGACGGACGAGAGCATGCGCGCCCTGCGCGGCTGCTCCCCCGAGATGTGCTCCACGGACCACCTGCCGCGGATGTCGCTCAAGGTGTCTACGCGCCTGCTGTGAGCTGCAGCTGGCTGGGGGCCGCTCGTTGCGGCGTGGCGCGAGAGAGGGGGCCCAGGCGGCCGCTTGGTGCGGGACAGCATCGAGAAGGTGGCCGCGGGGGCGGGGGGGGGGCGGCGAGGCGGCAGCTCACGGCGCGCACGTAGAGGGGGGTGGTGGGAGGCCTAGGGAGTTGGTGACCCGTGGTGTCCGGTGGTGTCGAGTACTCGCCGGGCACGTCCCGCCCGCGCTGCTTCAAGCCGCGACCCGTCACTGAGGGGATGGCGCCGCATAGGGGATTGCGCCGAACAGATGTACGTGCGGGCGGGCGGGCGGCGGGTATGTTTGCTGTTCTGGACTCACGGCGGTCGTCTGACAAGCGGCTCGGATGTGGGCCGTACTATCGGGGCAATTTCTGGAAGTTTTAGCGCGCAGCTGGCCCTACCTCATCCTGCCCCGAGGGGTGGTTCCGGTGCCCGTGCGTTGGCGGCGTGATGGAGCGGTATTAGAAGTGCCGGCATCGCCTGGGCGCGAGGCGCAGGCGAGGCAGTTGTGTTGCCCGCGCGTTGGGGCGCTGAGTGCGTTGCAGTGTGTGTCCACGTGGCGCAGGTGGGTTTGCATTTGTGTGCGAATGGCGCGGGCGGGGGTGCATGCTCCGCGGTTACTTATTCGCTGCGGTGGAAGTAAGTTTTTTATGTACATTACTTCCGGTGTTACCGCGGAGGGGCGCGAGAGAGAGAGATCGGTTCCTGGCGTGCCCTTCGCGGCCGGCCCGCTGTGAGCTCGCATGGAGAGGTAGGTCGTGACGAGCGTGACCTACGTGGCACGCAAGCTGGGGCATCATTGGCATGGTGTGACCGGCAATAGACGGCGCTGGAGCTGTGTCTGGTGCGCAGGTGACGTTTATAAAGTCCAAGTAACCTTGGTGCGTTGTATTTATAGCACATTAGGCTTGAGCTGTGCCATGTGTGTATGTTTGTGTTATTGTTGCGGTCCCCTACTGTATGGGGAGAACACTGCAGTGCGGCGATCCGGGGGCGCAACCCTAGGGTTCCTAACGGTCGGAATCCAACTAGGGTCCATAAGGCTCAGCCCTGTGCGAAAACCGTACCGCGCTGCGGGCGGAAGTTGCTATGCTGCGGGTGCTAACGGTGGGATTGGCGGTATCATGATCCGGTGCATTGCGCGGCTATTGCGCGGCGATGAGGGAATCAACGGAGAAGGGCCCCCCCCGCTTAGGACGGCGCGCACGGGCCCCGGGTGCCCTGGATCAGCCTGGATAGATTCAGTTGTGCAGCGAGCCTGGTGCGCGGGTCGCGGCAACGAATGGCGATAGGCAAGGGAGCGCGTGTGTGGAGAGTGGGACCCGAGTGAGCGTGGGTGGGGATGTCTGGGGTAGTTGTCGGCCGCACCTCCGTCGCTGCCCACTGCTGCGAGCGAGCGTTAAGAGTGAGGGGCTGGGTCTCGGCTGCCGCTGCGCGGCACGGCTGCTTCAGCAATTCTCGAAGCCCGGCCAAGGTCACCTGTGGTTGCCTGCGCAACATACAGCAGGGGCTTTGTTCAAGTAACTCTTGCCGCACCTTGGGGTTTTAGGGTTTTCAGGAATGAGTGTCGATGCGGGTACCAGCTGCGAGCCGAACTAGGATGAAACGGGGCAGGAATCCCAGCAATGACATAGGAAACCCACAGCAAACCTCACAACAACCTGCAGCAACCCGTAGCAAAACCCATGGCAAAACCCACCTATAGCAAAATCACGGCAAAAAGGTATTAGAACCATAGGTAAGCCATATTAAACATTGTAGCAAAACTCAAGGTCAATCTACAAGCTGCGACAGTTGGGCCTTGGTTTCGGGGAGCTGCGGCCTCAGCTTGGAGTCTGCTACCGGGAGAAACTCCTCCAAAGTTCTTATTTGTTCCTACGCATTGTTCAAGCTTGTTTAAGTCCTACCAGTTGTAGGCCCAAACTGCCAAGCTCCGCGCCGAAACCAGGTGCAACGGTCCTCCGATAAAGCGCTATAGAGCGTTCTCCTTGTCTATTGCACGTTCCCAACTTTGACAAACCGGACCTCGTTCTCCCCGTGGGCGTGCTGCAGCGAAGGCAGGAACAGTATCCCGGCTAGCAGCTGTTAGCTTGACAGTATAACAAAGCCCTGTGCAAACTCACGGGTTCGAGGTGCGCGCCCGCTAAAAGTGAAGCAGCCAGCAGCAGGCTTGCCTAGGGAGACCCGTTTCCACGAGGTAGGAGACGGAGGAAGGGCACCAGTCGGCAAACAGTTTTGGGACACGTGTTTGAGTGGTCATGCCGGAATATTTCGGTTGACTACCGGAAACCTGTGGAAGCGGCCCGTCAACGTCGTGCTAGAGG
Source organism: Yamagishiella unicocca (assembly GCA_003116995.1). Classification (NCBI taxonomy): domain Eukaryota; kingdom Viridiplantae; phylum Chlorophyta; class Chlorophyceae; order Chlamydomonadales; family Volvocaceae; genus Yamagishiella; species Yamagishiella unicocca. The sequence continues at coordinate 11,203 of BDSL01000111.1, read as the reverse complement.
AAGCGAAATAAATTACCGGCCGAGTTTCCGTGATCATTTGGGGGCGCATATGGATTAGCTTGGGTGGTGGACTGGTCATGCTGGGGCGAAACGCGTCGAAGCCCGGCCCGCATGCAGGGGGATACCTATAGTGGGGACGAGATCTTCCCCCAATGAGATCGGGGGGTTACAAGTAAAGAACCGGTAACTCGACTGGGGAAATGTAGATCGGGGGGGGACCTTTCCCGAGCGTTGGCCGTCAGCGCACTCGCTGTCAGGCGACAGGGGAGCGACATCACCGCCACAATGGAGCGGACCACACAACGTACGCCAGCTTGGGGAGTGGCGCGAAAACCGGTTGGTACGACACACTGTAACAGTTACTACTATTATTAACGGCCCGCGCCCGAATAAAAATCAGTTGCTCGCGCTGTGTGCGTCTGCATGCTGGTGTCTCGATGCCCCATAGCCCACGGCACTGGCAGCAAACTTCTCTGGCTTCCCCTCAAACTCCGTCGCCAAGTGACATACTGCCCGCAGGCCTGCGCCGATGCACCAATGCACAGCTCGCGCCTCCAGTCAGGCACCAGGACACTCAAAGCCACGACACAGCCATGCGGTCAGACGACATCATGTCGAGTAGGGTAACATATGCTGACGCCACGTCCCAACCGCCCTTCGCGGCTTGCTGCAAGCCCGTCCGCGAAGTTTTGATGCAATGCCGTATTGCAAAATTATTGAATAACACATTGACTGCTTGGGCACGCTCGCCGAGTCCGGCTCGTTCAGGAGAAACCCTCCCTGCCCTCCCTGCCCCTTATGTGTGCAAAGATGGTTTGATGCGACGGGACGAGCTTCCCGGCCCCATGGTCGTACATCCCCTCCTTCCACCTTCCTGCCAGCCCCGGGGCTCCTGCGTCGCTCCGCTGCGCCGGCACTGCCCGCAATCAATCCACGACCAGACGCAGCTCAGCTCGGCTCGGCTCGGATCAGCTCGGCTCTGCACTGCAGCTCAGCTCGGATCGGCTCGGAAACAGCCCCACCAGGGCAACTAACTAACAGCCGCACACCAGTGGCAACCGTGGCGTAGGCACCGTGCATGACCCGCCCTCACCGCACACCCCAACCCCCTACTTGCACCCCTCCTGCCCCGCGCAGCAGCGCACCAAGCAGTGTACGACAACTGCGAAAACTTCGCCGTGCATTCGGGCACGCCTTTTCTTGCCGCCCGGGGCCCTCTATCCGACACCGGCCCGCCTCCCGACACCTCCACCCGTGTACTTGAGGCCAACCGCGGCTGCAACCGCCGCAGTCAGCGAAGTGCTCTCCCGCCGGCGCAGCAAGGCCGGCGCAGCATAGCGTACGTGGGGTTGAGCAGCCGCGTATCATGAGACCACGAGTTCCACTTATTGGGGTGGGAAGTGGAGGAAGCCAATGAGCCCGCATGGTTCCCCCTCCTTCTCGCTTTGGATGCGTACCGCTGTGTTCCCAGCTCGCAACCCAGCCGCATGATGCATTATTGGGTTTCATCCTTAACATCGGTTCATTACTCACTCCTGCCGCTGGCTCACTCGCGGCCGTGGTGTGCGGTGCCGCTGGCTCTTGCGACGACTGCAGTCCCGCTAAACGCAAACAGCCGCTGCGGCACCGCCGGGTTCGTCCGAGGCCTGTCATCCCCCCGACCCCCCTCCCCGGGCCTCCAGCCCACCCTCAAACAAACGGGTCTTCCTCGACACCCTCAAACATCCACGCACTCACGCACACGCACGCGCTTCACTGTGCAACCCCGTGCAAACATGCGCGGGTGTCCGGCTCCGGAGCATCCAGTGCCCAGCTCCCCACCCTTTTCGGTAAATTAAACAATCGATGCAGCGTAGTATACAGGGGACACAAGAGAGCCTCCCGACTCCAATACATCCGACACGTGAGGGCCCGTCCGTCCCGAGCTTCACCGCCACCACCTCCGCTCACAGCTGCCTGGCCAGCCTCCGCGACCAGTACTACCCCCCTAGACTCCTAGACTCCAGGGGGCAGCGCACCTCGCGCGGCCTGCTGGCGCCGGGCTCGCCACCCGCTTGATCCGACAGGTCTGGCTGACTGGCTAGGCGGGTGCGTGCGCGGGCGGCCGCTGAGCGACCCAGCTCCCAGCCCAGACCCACAAACCTGGATCCGGAATCTCACGACAGGGCCGCCCGTTTATCAATAAGATGATAAACGGAAAATGGCATCCCGGAGGATCCCGAAAGCTCTCGGAGGTTCGCGAAAGTTCCCGGAGTTCCCGAAAATTCCCGAAGGTTTAGGATGTTCCGGAGGGCGCTTGGACCCCCCCACCCCGCCCCACCCACGCACCAGCATCGACCTCGACGGACCCCGCCGCGCAGCCGCCCTGCACCGCCCCTACTGCCGCCCGTTGACCCAGCAACCCCACAGGCCTCGCCATGGTCCGCGGCAGCCCGGGAGGTGAGGTTGAGAGGAGACCCGTGGGTCGGCACGAGGAGGGTCCGTAGGTTGAGAGGAGACCCGTGGGTCGGCACGGGGAGGTGATGGGCGTTCATCCCCGTGCACCGCCCCCTCCTACGAATCTCCGACGTCGTTGAACGTGGGGACCGTCACCGTCACCGCGGTGCTCATGATGCCAACAGAGGAGCGCTCCACGTGCAGTCCGTCCATCTGACTACCCCGACCAAAGCGCAGGGTGGAGAGGTGCGTGCCTTGGTGACCGTGGTAGCCCCCGCCGCCGCCACCGGCGTCATCGTCGTCGTCCCCTCCCTCGCCGTCGTCGTCCTCTTCTTGGAACTCATCAATGAAGTTGCCGTCGTCGTCGTCGTCCAGTCCGCCGTCGGCGTACGGCACCGAGCCGCCGCTGGCGTAGCGGACCGATGCGAAGATGCTGTTGGCTTCGGGAGCGATGCGCGAGGTCCGGGTGGTGCGGGCGCTGCGGGGGGGCCCGGGCGGCGACGTGGTCCCCACTGTCACCACCTCCAGCACCGGAGTGCTCAGGCGCCTGCGGGTGGAGAGGGACGGCGCAGCGATGGGGGCGAGGCGGGGCGGGCGAGCAGGGGTTTCGGTCCGGGTCCAACCTGGTGCCCCCTGCGCAGTCGTCGGCCAATCTCTCCGCAGAGAGGGAGAGGGAGGGGTTTGAAAAGAGAATCCAGAGAGGGAGGGGGTTTGGACCCTCCCGCCACCCCTGCCCCCTTCGTTGTCATTGTAAAGGTAATTGATGTCGAGTACCCCCCCCCCCTTCGTCCCCGCTTCTCACCCAAACATCGCCCCCCAGCTCTCCCCGCGCCGTACCTCTGGCTGCCCCCCCCGCTTCTCAGCATGGACATGCGGATGTTGCGACCGATGCTGGAGGAGCTCATCAGCGCCCGGCTGCTCGAGGCGGCGGGGTCCACCGCCGCCGCGCGGGTGTGCAGCACGGAGCGCCGCCGCACCCGCTTCGGGGCTTCACCCTGCTGCAGCGGGTGCTGCAAGCTGGAGCGCGTGTAGTGGCACTGCTGCTGCGACTGGAGGCCCGGCGGGCTGCAGACCCCACCCACCATCGCGGGGCCCAGAGCAGCGGCCAGGGCAGCCACCAAACCGTCCCGCAGCAACACCGGCGTCGGGGCCGCGCTCCGGGCGCTGTGAAGCAAGCTGCTGCTGGTGCCGGCGCCGGCGCCGCCGCCGCCGCGCCCGCTAAGCCCCAGCCCCGAGTCGGGCAACGTGCCGGTGGAGCTGGCGGCGCCGCCTGGGCTCAACCAGGTGGCGCTGACGCCGTCGCCGGGGCCGCTGGCCCCGCTGTATCGTACTGGCGGCGGTCCATGGTGATGGTTGTGGTGGTGGTGGTCTTGGAGGCAGACTTCGGGGCCGCTGTATCGGGCCATCCTCAGCGCCATGTGGTGGCGGCTGGCGCTGCTGCCGCGGCCGCTGGCGAAGTGCACGTCTCTGTCCGCCGCCGCCACCAGGCTGCCGGTGGCGCTGCCAGCCACGCTGCTGCGCCGCAGGCCGGCGGCGGCGGCGGCGCTGACCTCGTTGGGGGAGGGCAAAAAGACGTTGCCGCCCTCCAGGCCGGATACCGTGGGAAGCAGCAGCCGCTGGGGGCGGGCGCTGGGGGCGATGCTGCGGTCGTCGACCAGGCTGTGTGCGTCGGCGGCACTGGGGAAAGGCGCCAGGCCGGAGGGGTTGGCGGGCAGGGGGGCCGGTGCGACGGTATCGGCAGTGCTAGGGGAGCTGGTGGCTGCGGCTGCGGCGGTGGCGGCGGCTGCGGCGGTGGTGGGACAGCTGGCGGAGCCGCCAGCGGCGGCGACGGCGAGGTCGGTGCCGTCGCTGTCGACTTCGATCTTGTGCCAGGGATCAAGGGTGGCCATCATGCACGGCGCCGTAGCGGACGTGCGGGGCGCTATGGACTCGTGGTAGCGCGGCGGCGACACACCCAGACCGCTGCTGCTGCCAAACGCAGCGGCGGCGGTGAGGGCGGCGTACCCGCCGCCAGCATTGGAGCCGCCGCCGCCACCGCCGCTGGCGGGGCCCATCGGCAGCGGCACCAACGGCGCCGACACGGTGCTGCTCGGAGCCCGGGTGACTGCCGCCGCCGCCGCCGCCGCCGCGGCGGCGGCTGTGCGTTGCGAGTGGTGGTGGTAGTGCCGGCTGTACGGGTGCAGCGGCGGCAGCAGCGGCGTCCTCAGCGGCAGCAGCGGCAAGGCCTCCGGGTCCGGTTTCCTGGCTGACCCGCGGCCGCCAACCCCGGCTGACGTCATGCTGCCGGCCGCCATCGAGATGAACCCCACGTCGAGCTTCGGCTGCGGCTGGGATGTCCCTGCATCGCGGCTGACGGGGCCGGCACCCGGCGTGGAGCAGCCCCCGCGCGCGGACACGGCCGCGTCGGTTGCTCGCAGGCGGCAGTGGAAGACCTCGATGGGCTCCGACACGCCGCGCAGGCCGTGACGGCCCAGGCTGACGGCGTTGATGCGGGCGGTGGCGTTGACGGTGGTGCTGGTGCGGGCGTAGTTCCAGGCGGCGGCGCTGCAGAGGACCTGGCTAGCGCTGGCGAGGGTACCTAGCAGGGTTAGGTGAGGGTTAGAGGTGGGGGGTAGGTGGGGGTTATAAGTGAGTGATAGGTGGGGATGCGGAGGGTTGGGCGTAGGTGAGGACGGCCTGGACCTCCGGCCGCGGCAGCCGCGCATCAGGGTACACGTGCCGAGGGCCCCAAAGCGCCCCAGCCCGTCGCCGCGGGTGAGTGGGCGCGAAAGGTGTGAACTGCGAAAGGTGAGGGGTACGACACGTAGTGCGTGTACGACACGCTCCGGCAAGTGTGTGGAGGGGTGTGGTGTGTGTGTGTCTGGCCCCCGCAGCAGGCGCGCTCCTCCTTCCAGTCCCGTCCCCCAGACCACCCCACACCGTAACCCCAACACCCTCCCTCCCCGTCCTCCCCTCTCCTCCCACGCCGCACCTATCCTCGCCGCCCGGTTCATGGCCTTCCCCCGGTACACCACCGCCGAGCTGGTCGGCGATATGCTCTCGTTCAGCCGCCCCACGTCGATGCCCACACGCATGCGCAGGCCGCGCATCAAAACCTTGCGGACCATGCCCGGCGGCACCTCATCCTCGTCGTACATGCCGTACATGTCCGCGACGGCGGCCCCGATGCCCATGCCGCCGCCCCTTGCCGCCGCCGGCGCAGTGCCCCCGGTCTCGGCTGTGCCTGCGGGTGCTGGGTTGGGCCCGAGTGGTAACTCCTGGGAGCCGCTGTCAGAGGCGCGCTCAGTGGCCATCAGCCGAGTGGGCAGCGGCGTCGGCGCGCCTGCGGCTGCCCCCACGGGGTGCGTGTGCTCCCCTACCGGCAGGTCCTGATCCGGCACCAGGACGCTGATCTCCTCGGCCAGCTCGTGCTCCTGAGGGTGGGGGACGTCCCGAGGGGCGGGGGAGGGGAGGTTTCACGGAAGTCCCGAGGATGCGAGAAAAAACCGCTTAGAACAGACGGGGGAGGGGAGAGAGGAGGGGGGCCAGGGGATTACAGAAGGCCCCCGTGGGTCGGCACTGAAAAGTAGAATCGTTGCGGGGGGAAGGGAGGCGGGGAGGGGGACCCGGGTGGCGGTCGGGATTGCTCCCAGGATGCGGCGATGGCAGTGGTGACAGGGTAGCGGTCGTGAGGGGCTGTTTGTTGCTGTTGTGGTGGTGATGAGGTGATGGCTCGGCACGGCTCCAGGGGGGAGGAAGGGTGCATAGCGCTGAGGGAGTTTGCGCCAGGGCCGGTCGGAGGCCGGACCGTCGCGGCGAGAAACCACCAACGGACTTAACCACCAACGTTGGCGTGTCCGTCGCACAGATAAAGCCCTCGGGTACGTTCGAGGAGGGCTGTCAGCAGGGTGCGGCGTGCATGCGTGTATGCGTGTATGCTCACCAGCAGCTCGGGGTCCCAAGGCTGGTTGATGAGCGCCTGCTGGGTGGTGAGCGCCCACAGCAGCGCCTGTGCGGGGTCCCGGAAGGCGGCCAGCACCAGACCCTCCTGACCCTCGGACACGTAGCCGTCGTGGTCCTTGCAGCGGTAGGAGGCAACCTGCAAGGGGAGGGGAGGAAGGGAGGGGGCGGGGGGTGAGGGGTTACAATAAAAGGGGGGGTGAGGGCGCTGCCACAACTGAGGTCCACACGAACACAAACCACACCGCGCTGGGTGCACAGGTGGGTGAGCGAGGTAACAACACGCCACTAGCTGGTGTGGCAGGGGAGGGCAGGGGAGGGAAGTTGTGCTAGGGGGGGTGGGGTGCCAGGTGTATGGGGGCTGCCCTCCCCCGCCGCCTCGTCCCCGCCCCACCCGGTGGAACAGCTCCACCGCCTCCATGGTGACTCCGCTGTTCCAGCTCATCAGCGACTGCAGTGCGTGCACGTACATGAAGGCGATCACCAGGCTGCCCACGGGGGCGGACAGCGCGCCCGTGATGAGGCAGGCGGGGGTGCGCAGAGGCGGCAGCAGCGCCAGCCGCACAGCCAGGTCGTAGCCCAACACCTGGCAGCACCGGCGGGCGGGCGGGGAGGAGGGAGGATTCGAGGGAAACCCGTGGATGTCCGAAAAAACGTTTAAAACAGAAGTTTTTAGATGCATGCTGGAGAACTGGGTTGGGGATACGAAAGCCGAAAGGTCGTAATATGACCTTTGGCGGCTAAGCTATATCGGCTACGGCGAGACGAAAGGAAGCGAGGACCCCGCGCGACGCACGTAAACTTTTCGCAGGGAGGAGGGCGGAGGGACGAACGACGGGACCGGACGTGATGTGACTTACGAGCTGGTGGTCCTGTGGGGGCCAGACAGAGCCTCACTTGCCGCACCGTTGACGCCCTCATGCGGCGGACCCCAAACCCAGTAGGCCCCCACGCCTCTCTCCGGCAACGGCAAAGGCCAGATGCCTCCCACCCGGGCCCTCCCACCCCCCCACGCCGCCTCACCACCACCGCCCCTCAACACCCTTCTCCTAATCTCCACACTGTTCGGCACAAACCCGTGTAATCATTAACTCTAGAACCCCATGGGTTCCCGCCTTCCCTGTCCCCTGATGCCCCTGTCCCCTGATGCCCTTGTCCCCCGCCCCTCCCACCTCTCACCTGGTATAGCTGGTATTCGCAGTCGTCGTCCTCCGCCGGGAAGGGGTAGAACTCCCCCAGGTAGTGGTGGCCCATCTGCAGCACCCAGGCGCGGTGCAGCAGCGAGCGGGCGGGGATCTGGCGGTAGGTCTCCTCGGTGAGGCAGATCTGACCGCCGTTGGCCGCGTCGGAGGTGCGCTTGGCGATCGTGAGGAAGGCGCCTGCGGGGGGGCGCGGCCAGGGCCGTGTGGAAGCGAATGTCGGCCGTACGGCAAAGTATCGGTGAGCGGGGTGACCACGGAGGAAGAGGGCGGTGGGGGGGACGAGGGGGAGGAGGGGAGACGAGAGGAGGGAGAGGAGGGAAGGAGGTCTGTCAATCAACACAGGATAAGAAAGGAGGGCTGCGGAAGAGGGTGGGCAAAGGGGGGCTGCCGCACATCGCTGGGGCTGCCCAACCTCGTGACTCCGAGCTCCCCTGCCAGCACGAGTAGCAGGAGCAGGCGCCGGAGGGCACGGAAAGCTGGAGGGAAGGTGGCGCTGCGAGATGGTGGTGGAGGTGGTGGTGGTGGTGCACCTCAGCTCACCGCACACACCACTACCGCTCATCCAGCGCGCCCCGCACCCCTCCCTCCGCCCCGAGGCCCTTGCACACGGCTTTCCTCGTCTCACCCCTCCCTCCGCCCTTCCCCCACCCCGCCCCACCCGCTCCCTTACCTCCGTACTGCGCCCTGCCCGAGGCCTTGTTGACGGATATGGCGTGCGGGTCCGTCAGTCCCGAGTGCAGCCCCATGCGCACCCGCAGCCCCCGCTGCACCATGTAGCGGGTGCTGTCGTTGGCACGGGCGCGCCTGCACGCGGGCAGCAGGAACCCCAGGGGGAGGGGGGCGAGAAGGGTGTGTGCGTGTCACGGCCGTCAAGAGCGACCAGGCCAGTTTCGGTCGGGTCCGGGGGAGCAGGTGCGGCGCCGTGCGGTTCGCGGGCAGCGCACGGGCCGGGTTGCGTTGCGTTGGGAGTGGGGTGGGAGTGGCAGCTTTGCCCGGGGGGGCCTGTTGATGGCGGCGAGTGGCAATCCGTGGGGTATCTCCCACAGCATTTCCTCTTCCCCCTGCCCCCCTCGCCAATGTCGTGCCCACGGGGCCCCTCTCTGCCCCCCCTCCCCCACGACCTTCGGCTTTAGTATCCCCAACCCAGTTCTCCAGCATGCATCTCAAAACGTCTGTTCTAAACGGTTTTTTCGGGCATCAACGGGGCCCCCTCTCTTCCCTCCCCCACCTGAACATGGTCCCCAGCAGCTTCCCCATGACGCTGTTCTTCAGCGCTCCCCCGTCCGTCCCCGTGTTGGTGGCCAGCGCGGCGGTCAGGTCGTCAGCGCCCAGACCCAGCTGGTTGAGCACAGCCAGGCGGGCGTGGTTGTTGGACGAGGTGCCGGAGTACAGCGTAGACAGGTCCATGCCGGCGCTGCCCCTGCAGGTGGGGGCGGACAGGCGGGCGGGAGGGCGGGCAGGCGCAGCTGCTCGGGGCGTCGCGAGGGAAACGCGTGGTGGCGGGGTGTCAGGAGGGGCCAGCGGCGGAGTGGTGGCGGGGTGTCAGGAGGGGCCAGCGGCGGAGTGGTGGCGGGGTGTCAGGAGGGGCCACCGGCGGAGTGGTGGCGGGGTGTCAGGAGGGGCCAGCGGAGGAGTGGTGGCGGGGGCGGGGGCCCACCAGGGGCAGTGGGCTGCCCAGCACGGCGAGCAGCGTGTAGGGTTTGGCCCCTCCCGCCTCCTCCCGCCTCCTCCCGCCCGCCCCCCGCCCCGCTGCCTGACGTATCACCACACCTGACGTGCGGCACGAAGTCCCTCCAGCTAGGCGCCACCATGCTCCCTGGAGCCGAGGGCGCGATGGTGGGTCCGCCGCTGCCGTGCATGCCCCCCACCACCGGCAGCTCCAAAGACGTCCCCAGCAGCCGCGCCGCACTGCCGCCCAGGTGCAACTCGTCAGTCACCATCGCAGGGCCCCCCGCGGAGCCCGTAGATCCCCGCCCGCCGCCGCCGCCGGAACCAAACGCCGCCGCCAGCGCCGCCGCCGCCGCCACGGTAACGACAGCGGGATTCGCCGATTGTGCCGCCTGTGTCCCCTCCCCTGCTGGTGCTGCTGGCGCCGGCTGCTGCTGGTGGTGGAGCTGCTGCAGTGCTTGGCTTAGTGCCCTCTCCGACGCGATCGCCGCCGGCATGCGTGATGACGAGAGCCCCGAGTGGTGTGGACCTGAGGGCTGTGGGCTGGCGCCCCCCGCCGCCCCGGAGGCGCCCGCAGCCGACCCGCCCACGCCCCCTCCTGATCCCGCCCCTACGGAGAAGCCGCTGAAACTCTGCTGGTGTGGCTGACGGACGTGGTTGTTGTGGTTGGAATGGTAATTATGGTTCTCCGCGAGGTTGGTGTCGGTTTGCGGCCGCCGGTGGTGGTGCAGGTGGTGGAGCAGGTGCTGGTGGTGCGGCAGCGGAGACAGCGGCGAGGGGCCGGGGTGCAGCAGCGAGCGAGTCGCGGCGGCGAAGCGCCCCGGCGGCAGCATGCTGCCGTACGACGGCGAGGGTTGCAGCAGCGGGTGCAGCTGCGGGTTGGGCGCCCCCTGACCCGCAGTTAGCGACAGTGCGCTGGCGGGCTGTGAGTGCGAGTGGCCCAGCGAGTAGCGGCGCACGAAGGGGCTGACGGGATCAGCGTCGCGATGACGCAAGCCACCAGCAGCAGCAGCCGCCACCGGCGCCGCCGGCGCTGCTCCAGGCGGCGGCGGCGCCGCCAGCTCAATGTGCGACTTGACGGCCGACAGCGGCAGCGGCGGCCCGCCACGCGCCTCAGCACCGTACTCCTGCGACACCAGTGCCGCTATACTGACGGCGCCACCCGGCGCGTCTATCCAGGACACCGGCGCTGAGCCGCCGCCGCCGGCGGCCGCCGCTGCCGCGGCGGGCGCGAATGTGCCCCGCAGCTCTTGCATGCTGGGACTGACCTGCATGCGGTTGGCGCCCAGCATGCTGCCGCCGGTGGTGAAGCTGGCTGCCAGGCGGCGACGCATGCTGCGGGCCGCACCCAGCACGCTCTTCTGCAGGCTCTGCGCGCGCAGGCTGAGGCCGCCGCCGGGTGTGTGCGCGGTGATGGCCTTGTTGTGCGCCACGTGAGCCACCTGGGCGCACCAGGAGCTCATGTGGTAGGCGGTGGCGAGCACAGTGCTGTCGGTGACCATGGTCATGAACACCACGTCGGCCTGGAGAGGGAGCGGGGGTGGGAGGGGACGGCCATTGGCATTCGGGAGCAAATGTCACGACTCAAAAGCCCCTCCCTCCCCCTTCCCACCGCGGAGAGGGGTGGTGGTGGAGCGGCAAGGACACCGGTGAAACGGAGGCAGGTGGGGAAGAGGCGGGGCGCGACGGGTTAGGGGGCTGGCAGGTTCAGGAAGGCGGGATGCCCGGGGGGGTGGCGTGAAAACCGTTGAGGAAGGGTGGGGTGGAGGAGGTGGAAGCGGTGCATGTCTACCATGGTGGCGGGCGGGGCGTCCACCGGAACGACCGCGTCCTGCGTCAATGCCGCGACCCACAGCCGCCCTCCCCCCCCCTCCCCCTCCTCTCCTTCCCCCTCCTCTCCTTCCCCCCTCCTCTCCTTCCCCTCCTCCCCTTCCTCTCCTTCCCTCTCCTTCCTCTCC